>CAJQZJ010033660.1:4188417-4219444 GCA_907164525.1 Lophiomys imhausi | reverse complement strand
TGTGTGTGTGTGTGTGTGTGTGTGTGTGTGTGTGTGTGTGTGTGTGTTGACATGATGGCTCTTCTAGTGCACCAGCAGCAGTCATTCCAGGTTATCCTTATCCAAAAACCACAGCTTATCTCAGACTAAGAGGACTCTATAATGAGGACAAGATAACAAGGAAACTACAGATCTAACTTAATCTATACAAATACAAATTTACAACCCTTCATTATTTAGTAATAGGATGTAGATTAGCTACTTTGTAGATAAAAGATATACCTCACTTTAAACATGTATAGATTGTGTCTATATATCTTCCATCCCTTCTTCCCTCTCAATAAAAGGCATGAGGATCTAATAATCAATTCCTTAATCCTTCGAAGGCTAATTAGCCCACCCAGATTTCAGCATGAATTATCTTTGTCATGAAACTGCAATTATTTCTGATGATTCCTCTGTATGATCCATACTCCCATTACCACTGCCCATCATCCTGCACCATTTAATCTTTCTAAAAGTGTGAATTTACAACAAAGCTTCCATCTAAGCTCCGTGTCCACAGTGTTTGTATTGTGAGTAGACTTCAAGAAATAATTGTAGTCTTTCATGTAAAAATGCCGTTACAGTGAATTATTCTATACTTTTCCCATTACTGTTTACTATACTCTGCTGTGATTGGTATTACGAAAGAAAGAGCTAAATGTTAAATTAAAATTTGCATTATTTGAGGACTGATCCGCAATGATTTAAAAGCCTTTGAGATCAATTGTGAATTCAAAGCACTCATTTTCCTGATGCCTGGAGAATCCCAATGGCTTCATTCAGAGAAATATGTTTCTCCTGTGTTTATCAGGCATCATCTCCACTGGTCTCTTAGGAGTTGAGAATTTGCTTCATGATGTTGATATTCATGGACAGAATGGAGGGGAATCTGTATACCCACATTCCTATAAACACACACAGTACACAATCTATGTGGGTTAAGATCGTTTTTTGCTCTCTCTTCCTACTCTGGCCTGCTAGCTTGGATGGCCTCTCCACTCCTTTCTGAAGTGTGAACTCACTGTCCACACCTAGTCTTCTGCTGCTATTCCTATCTCTTCTCCAAGTTTATCTGAAGGGGAAGATGTGCTCTCATGGAAGGAAAGACATCCTTATGTTCTTCTTTCAAAGGATAGCAATATGGGCCTGTTCTGAGGCTATCAGCAATTTTTGTTACCATGGTTCAAACCTTTTTGGTTTTTTGTTTGTTAAGTTGTGAGGAAATTGCTGTAATACCAGGTACAGTGCCATTCTGGGCAGCCAAGATTTATAGACTTTGTGGTTAACACTTCCATAAGGTAAAAAATCCCTTAAAAACATAGGAATTGTCATATTTATATTCTTCTAAAACTTTAAAAATTTGAACATCAATTATATATTTCTAATTATGTCTCATTCTTATATAAACTTAATTATTGTGGAAATCTTGAAGTAAAACCTGTCAGAAGGTTTTTCTTTGATTTTATGAGGTGATCTGTTCAAGTTAGATGAAACATTAACATAAAGAACTAAGGCTTTTATTTATTTTTATTTTTATCTTTTGAAGAGTAAGACTGAATATAGCAGAAGCTGACCTCAAATTCACTATAATGCTGAGGCTGGCAATGAACTCTTGATTACCCTTTCCTCCAACTTCTAAGTGTCTGTATTTTCAGCCATGAAGCACCACAATGGATGAAGAATATAAGTTTTAAAAACAAAATTCTTAATGGTTTAAAATATTACAAGTACCATCCAGGGAAAGCCAAGTGGGGAAGTTACTGGGCTTGCCTTTGTTACCAGGGAAATGCCTCAGCTGACTGATATTCCAAGGTATCTAACTGGAGCTACCCTCACTGCCCAGATACAGTTTTCAGTTTGTTGTGATCCTACATGATGAACCTTGTGAATAAAGTCCCATACATTAGTAGGCAACTCTCCAGTGAGAAGGCCTGGAGGAGGCATTGATGTGAGTGGGGAATAATGGAAGACCCTAAGCAGAAACACTAATGTCATAACTCATACATAAGAATTCTGTCTCTCCCCCCCATACTGCAGCTAACAAAGGAGAACTTGCTGTTGGCCTTCCAGGAGCCTTCTCACTGCATCAGGAAATAGGTTCTTGACATAATTTCCATTGATCCAAATGGAAGCCTGTGGAACAGAGACCTTGATGTCATGGCAACGGGAGACAGGAGAATGTCCTCTAGGTGAAAGTTGTTGGGGACTCAAGGAACTGAGGAGCAAAGGGAAGAGACCTCAACCAGTGAGTGAATAATGAGGGCCTTGCCAAGAGCAGGTCTACTGACAGCTGGAGGCTTTGCCTGGTAGTATAGAGAGGCTTGGTTGAAATGTGCAGTCTACATAGGAACCCAGAAACATGGATGCTCTGTTGTCACCATGGAAAATCACATGTGGTTCCTTAAAGTAAAATGACCACAGAAGAAGGTGGGAAGTGGGACTGTGTGGACCATTTGCCAGACACACAGTGTGAACATCTGAGGCCTGCCTTTCTTCTTTTCTCATGCCTCTACTTGGTCAAACACTTATTTGAATATCATTTATTTCTTGGAGAATGCCATAAGGAGATTCAGACTAGTGAGAAACAAGATGTCAAAAGAAAAGAACCTTGTGTCTTCCTGGAAGTGTGCTCCTGCTCCTTGAGCCCTACATATAGACTTGTAGAGAACCTAGTGTGCTCTCCACATACACACTTCTGAAGTTCTTCACAGTCCACATTCAGGCTCAGTCTGGTTTCTAGCTCTTTCTCTTGCTGTAAGCTGGGGTCTTCCCAGGTGCATCCTACATTGAGTCATCCTGTCTTTGTTCTTCACCATCTTTGTTTCTACTAGTGGCTCAGCTTGTACAGCTTTGAGTCTATGTCTAGTTGCCTCCTCTTGATGAACTCCTAAACCCCCTTTTAATTTCTGTGTCATGTAGTAAATTTAGCAAACATTAGTCATTGGGTAGGAGACTACATATCTAGGGACTTCGGGCGTGAGTTGCTTCTTTGTTGTTGCTTTTTGTTTTTGTTTTTGTTTTGATTTGTTTGTTTTCTCACACATTTCATGTTGAACTAGAACTTGAGTCCTTGGGGTACAGAAAAGCTGTGAATACCATATTTTCTAAACTCATTCTGGTGCTTGAATGAATCTGAAGACCTTCTATGCACTAATTTCAGTGGGTCCAAAGTTTTGAATCTGGTCAAAAACTTCAAGGCAGAAATGATGAGAGGTGTCTCTAGCCTCTGCTTCAGACATTATTACACATGATAAAACACAAGCTTTTCCATGTCAACATCATTTGATTCACTGGGCATCTTTAGTCACTTTTTCTCTTTGTATATCCATAAAGATTCAGAAGTATTTGCATTTTTTCATTTCTGGTGACTATTCAGCAGATATTTCAACCTACATTTGTCATTTTGATCTTCACAACTATTTTATCATTCAGTATTTTAATTTAAGAGAATTACATAAGAGGATTATGGAAGAAAGATGAACTAATCATGCTGTTTCTTTGACAAAGACATGTACAACATTACATTTCTTAGTGGCAAAGAAAGAATTAGGAAGGTTGTGCTGTTAGTATATTGAAAAGACATGTGGCCTTCTGCCTGTAAAGTATAAGAAAAGTAGTAAAACTGAACTTTGGGGTTTGTTTTATAGCTCCTAGCAAGTGTGTTTCTCTTCCAGTTCTTATCATAGATGAATAGCGTAAGCAAAGACTTTTAGAGAGGATTGGTATAAAACAACATATAGAATGCAACATGACAAGAAGAAACAGCTGTCATTTCTTCTCTAAAGTGGGTTCTAGTACCTTTCATATTTTAAGAACTGAACGTATGTGAAGAAAAACTTGTATGTTAGTTGCAGACTCTGGGATATTTGCTGCATCTACAAAGTCAGAATGAGACACTTTTTGCATTTTTAAAAGCCATGCGCTTTTGTTAGCCACAAATGAGAAGGGAGATGTGGCCAAAAGCCAAAGTCAGTCATAGCAAGCAAGATACACTTCGGTGATGCTGTTTCCATGTTTACTCTTTCTATGGGACCAGATGATATGGGGGGCAACTGGAAAAATGAGGTGTGCAGAACAGCAGGGTCACCTTCCATCCCTGGACTTTATTTAAATACTGTTGCTGCATGACACCTGTGAGAGCCAGAAACATCTCTCCACTGTCTGAGCTTCTGTGGTAAACAGTCTCTATGCAGTTGGGCCCCTTTTTAAGGACCCACCAAAGTACAAACAAGTGCTGATGGGGACTCCGGTGTCATCTGCGGTTCAACTAGGGTCTACTTTTAAGTTCACTCTGGGGAGTTGGCGCAATTCAATTCCTCCAGTGGCTTGACTGAAGTCCTTGGCTGTCTGTCTTTTGGCCAGAGTTCACCATCCATCAGTTCTTGGAGGCTACTCAATGTTCTTTGTTTTGTGGGGCTTTACAATAAGACACAAAGCCAGAGAAGAAGAAGCAGGAGAGAGAAAGATGAAGAGAGAAAGGGAATGGAGCCAGGGCTGGATGACAGAAACAGAAAAAGGTCGGGCAAGCTGGCTAATACATCCTTCCGTGCAATCCCACAGTGCTGTGCAAACAGCCACATGCTCCTTGTCACTTCTGCTCTATCACAGCACATCTCACACCATGCTTAGATGAAGACTTGAGCCAAAGTGGGCATAGGCAGCAGAGTGCAGGAGGCTAATGGGCCACTAAATGCGTTTGCTCTCCATTTTATTCTGTAGGAGACTATCTCATGATGAATAAGCAATACTAAGTGCCTGACTAAAGATAAATACTAAACATGGGTGTATATCTTCCTATTGAAAAGAAGCCTAAGAAATAAGTGTAAGGAGATATCTCTGAGTTAATTACTCTAATCCGTGCACATTAGCTATTGCTCCCCTCTCCAAAATATATCTGTAAAGCTGTAGCTGGTAGCTCCAAGTCTTACCAAGATCCCCAGGGAAACATTCCTGTACATAGTTGTTGTGTCTCTGGGAAAATCAGGAGAGGTAAGAGAAGATAATTCGTACATACCTGTCAAGCATCTAAATTATGAGACTTTTAACTGAGAAGTGTGATGTATTTTACAGTAAAATGTGCTTATTTGTTTCAGCCTTCTTTTAGTAGTAGCAATGACAAAAAAAATCAACAGGGCTTAGATGTCCATCATCTTAAAATAGCTGAATGAATTCTTGCATAACCAATTGTGTTGCTTACATGAATGTCTTCCCAGATGAAATGTTGACTTGAGAATGTGAAGTAGTGTGTTTATTTCAATCCAGTCTTTTGATGGAATAGAGGAATGTGGTATTTCCATTATGTGCATGTAAATATGCAACAAGGGGTCTACACCACAGTACTGGTACATGACCGACTGTGAGGATATTTTCAGTGACAATGTGAAGTATATCCAAACACAATGTGTCTCAAATTCATTATTTGAATCTAAGCTAAGTATATTTTTAAGAGACCTACTAATGGACAAAGTAGAACTAGATTGCAAGATTTTTGAACTTCAAATGATCTTTAAGCTTATAGATTCAAATGTCTCTCTTTATTTGTATTCACCATCAAGTGTCTCACCCAAACTCACAGGGGAAAAAAGTGAGGAAGTCGTTTTTGTTTGTTTGTTTGTTTGATTTTTTTAAGTGAGGAAATCTTAACCTGTGAGCTTTCTGCCTTAGGATGAGCAGGACTCTCTTAAGAAGACAGGGAAAGTTGAAACCCATGACACCATCTTTCTTGTCTGTCTAGCACTCTGTCCAACACCTGTGGCTTTCCCTCTGGTACAATGAAGCTTTGGCCCTTACCACTGCCTGCGGCTAATGTCTGGGAAAAGAAGTCTGGCTCAGAAAGTATGGGCTTAAGTTTAAGTCTTAAAATAATCCTGACAGCTGGAGAGGCAGCATTCCAACCTTGAGGCTCAGGAAAGCTCAGAGTCACAGCTGGTACTAAACAGCCCTTGCCAGGGTTAAAGGATTTCATGACTTGTTAAATACTTTACTACAGTATTTTTATTTTCTTATTTTTTGGTCCTCTGAAATCACCTCACTCCTGTGTTCTTACCTTCTTAGATACTTTGTACCAGTAGAGCACTGTCATTCCAGAATGTTTAATTCTGCAAATCTCAACATCTTTAATCACCACACTAAAATATCGTATTTAGACCACTTAAATAGGTACAATGAGATAGTTGCATTTTTGAGTTTCTAAATGTTTAAAATAAATTCAGTGTTCAGTTGGTTTTGAGGTAATTAAAGCCAGTGTGTTGTTTTCTTTACAAGTTTCTGCCTCAAGATAGAAAAATTCACCCCAGTGTCATGTTCTCATGGATCCCACTTTGGTGAGGTCAAGCTGCATGTGAAACCTTTCTGGATGCACCAACGAGCTTCTGTGACAGGCTCTGCAGACACATCCAGGGCTCATTCTTCAGTGTGTAGCCTAAGAAAACATTAGGCTCTAATGCTCAGCTTTGCTGTTTCTACAAATGGCAATGGCAGCTGAATCAACAGCTTAAAGGTTGCACAGAAAAATATATATTAAAAAGGTCCTGGGGAGATGTCTGGAGGCACCTGCTCCACAAGCATCAGGACCTAAGTTTGATCTTCTGCACACAATTAAAAAGCCAGGTGTGGTGGTAGCATGCCTATAATCCCAGCGTTTGAAGGTTGTGAAAACAGAGTCAGGGGATCCCTGGCACTTACTGCTCTAGATGATTTAGTGAACACTATGTTCAGTGAGAGACCCTTTTCCAAAAACTAATGTGGAGGGGAAATGAAGAAGACACCAATGTTGACTTCTGACCTTTTCATGAATGCCCACAGATATGCACATATGCATATGTGCATATAGATACACATAAACAACAGTATACACACACATACAAGAAAGATAATAAAGCCTGGTGTTGGTATACGTAGACAGATGGCAGTAACTATTCTGTTACAAGGCTAAAATGTTAGAGTCTCAATTCTATGAGTTGTGGACCCAGATTCTATGATAGGTTAAGCATTATTATTCTGAAGATGAATGGGTTGTAAGAGTTAAGTCAGTAATCATGTGTGGGTACAGTATTAGTTATAAGAACAGTTCTAACACCATTCTTTCAGAATTTCTGAATTATGCAAACTGATTCTTACATTGTACAGTTTACTGAGACAGAAATACACATTGCTCATAAGTCAAGTGAAGGTTTCTGTCAAGTTCACCATTTCAAATTGGGGATTAGATTTGGCTTAAGTGACTGATGGACTCAGACAGCCTGGGAGAAATGTGTCTTTGAAACATTATTTAAGACCAGGAGACTCTCAGTGTTAGACATGACCATGAAAAGAACAATGAAGAACACTGTGGAAAACTTTACAACATATTTGGAAGTGTGGGTGACGATTGTAAATGTTTCCACAACTACCAAGGGATTTTGTAATCTAAAAGGATTCATATATTTTCTAACTGCTGAAATTTCCTCAAGAAAAGTATCTATTGCTGCTTTTTAATGTTTTCATTAGTATATGTTAATTATGCAGAATGATGTGTTTAATTATGACATTTTCTTACATGTACATAATATATTCTGATCATATTCATCACCCTCATAACCCTCTTATGTCCTCCTCCAACTTCTACTGATTCCGTATCTCTTCCCAATTAGTATATGAGTGTGTCTGTGTGTGTGTGTGTGTGTGTGTGTGTGTGTGTGTGTGTGTGTGTGTGAGAGAGAGACAGAGAGAGAGAGAGAGAGAGAGAGAGAGAGAGAGACATCGATTGAGTATCATTCAGGCTGCTTACAGGAGCATGAGGGAACAATTGTTCAGAGAAGCATGAGGACTTTGCTAATGACTACACCACTGGAAAAAAAAATCTCTCACCCTCCCTAGCAATGAGTCTCTGCCCATAGACCTTCAGGAAGGAGTGGGGACTTATTAGCTTCTCCTCTTTGCACCACTAACATGATGTTGATGGACCCCACTCTTATGCATGTAATCACAGCCACCATCATGCCATGTCTCGAAGAATGGGCTCTATGACACCCCCGTACCATCCCACAGTTCTTACATCCTTTCTGCTTCTTTTTCCATTGTTGTGCTGTGAACTGGGGGCATAGGTCCTGTCATGGATGTCCCATCTATGCCTGAGTATTCAACAGTCACTCATCATCAGCAATTTGACCATTATTAGGTGTCTGAAAGTTCTGACCAGCATTTAGCAGGAGCACAGCTATGTTTGCGAGTTCTGTTTGCCCAGTGAGATCTTCCTTCAAGTCTTGTTTTACTTTTCTATTCAGTCTTGGCTATTGAGGACCAATTGGTAGCAGCCAGATTGGGGCTCGATAACTGGATTCAAGGAGATGATCATTCAGCCTTACTGCATCGTGTGGGTTCAGCCTGTGTGTATGTGACAAAGGTGAAAATGCTGAGTGAGCCTTACCCAGCAGATAATGGAAACAGATGCAGAGACCCACCGCCAACTATCAGGCAAAAATTAGAGAGTCTTGAGGAAAAGTTAGGGGAAGGTTGAGGAAGCTGGAGGGATGAAGGACACCATAAGAAGACTCACATAGCCAATTAACTTGGACACAAGGGGGCTCAGAGACTGAACCACCATGCAAAGAGTTTGCAAGGACTGGTCCTAGGCCCATTACATATATGAAGTTGAAGGGTGGTTTGGTCCTCAAGTGGATTCCCTAACAATTAGAATGGAGCCTATCCCAGACTTAGATGGTGTTGCCTCCCTCTGGAGCTCATTTTCCTAGCAGAGCTGCCTTTTATTCCCTCAAGGGAAGAGCAGGCACTTAGTCCTAATGCTGCTTGATGTGTCAGAATGGGTTGGTACTGGAGGGGGGGAGGTAAAGGGGAAGTGGGTGGGAGGGTGAGACTGGGATTTGGGGAGGGCAGGGAATGGGGATTGGAATGTAAATTAAACAAAAAATCTTAAATTAAAAAAATTAAAGAATAAAAGAAAATGCTGAGTGAATGTGTGTTCAGTTCAGAGAGTGACTCTAGAGAAGCCACTAGAACAGTAATAATTATGATGTCACAGTTTGGCCTCTAGAACAGTAACAACTGTGATGTCACAGTTTGGGGAGCTTTTACATTTTCCTACCAAAAAGGATCACAGGGAGGAAGAGACATTCTTTCAGGTCTGCAGGGCTGCTGGGCACACACCTACATCTCACTCACACAATGTGACTTCCTCTTGCTGGAAACCATTCCAACTAGATTCAGGGGGCATAGCAGCTGGGAAAGCTCACAAACCTGCTGCTGGGTCTTTAGAGAAGAGAATTTCAGCACAGCCTCCCCTGGATCTAGAGTTCTGATCTTGCCTTTGAGAATGGCTCATGTTCAGCTCTTCTTTAAGGAACTTTGTAATTCATTAAACAGCTCTCTGTCTGTGTGTGTTCACAGATAGAACATTTCAACAAATTACACTGTAACATTCTGTAAAAGGTTTAAGGGCAAATTATCAACAGATATGCCTAGCCTGAGAAGAACAAAGTTACTGTTTATCTCCATGAGGCCATGGGAAGGAGCCCTCTCCCCATGTTCCTGACTATCAATTCAAATGTGGAGTCATTTAATGAATGAACAAATAGGAAACAGACAAACAAACAACAAAACCATACCCTGCCACAGGCCCTAGTTCAACTACCTGAGAAAACCCTAGAGACTAGTGACTTCTCTTTAGGTCTGCAGCCATCTGGGCTTATCTCCACATCTGTCTAAGCATGGCAGTGCTCAAAGGGCACTTACTCCAGTGAGGATTTAATGACCAGAGACCTGGGAGGAAAGTGATGGGCAGTGTGTCTCCAGTATCAAATCTACTTCTTAAGGGAAACCAGATTTCATCAAGGACATGGAGGACATGGACATGGGTTTATTAAAACAAATAAAAGTGCTATATTGAGATATCATCTTGACTTCTTGTGGGTACTGAGGGTAGGAGAAGGTGGGCTTGAAAACATGATGTATTTGTTAAACTATTGGAGTTTTTTTTAACTCATTGAAAATCAATCTGAAGAGTTATTTTATGGTGTGAACTTAGTGACTGCAAAGAGTTGGCAGCCAGATACTATGTGATGTTACAGGGACATCTTGTACTCTTCATAGGTTTTTATGGAAATTCTATTTAAGGAAAATTTTGCTTACATTTTCATTAAACTCCCTTCACTCCTTTGGTGGTGGTGTGTGTGTGTACATAGAGAGAATAAGTACTTTAAGATAAATTAAAGATATCCAAGAATAAATAGCTGCCGCTTTGAAATCAGAAGCCCCAGTAGTGTACATGTAACAATTACAAGAAGTGTGATCTCCCAATGAAGATGATCAAGCAATTCTTGGCCTTTTTAATTACCCACAAGTGTTCAGAAAAGCATAGGTGCCCACCAGACATCTACTTCTTAGGCAAAAAAAAATTCCTTAGTAAGTAAAGTTATTTTTTTTTTTTAATCAGATACAGCCAATCCTAGAGACACAGGAAACGATATTTAACCCTGGCTCGATAGATCTGAACTCTTTTTGCAATATCTGCTCTTGTTTTTTCTTTCTATCCTGTTATTGTAAATGGCATATATACCATTTATGATCCTTTCACTGAATTATTGTTGTCTTTGCTTCCAAAACACTTGGTCACTGCACATCATAGGGAGACATGGGAAGCCCAGGGTTGCCAGGGTCCCTTTGGCCAATTCTTAAGCTGCCATGGGCTCATTTCAAGCCTCACCTGCCTTGTTCAGCTAAGTCCTTTACCTGAATCATACTTTAGCAGCAAAAGCGGTAGGGAGAGGCTCTTGTTCAAACCCTGCTCTGTTCTCATCTTGGGACCTTCTTAGACTCCAGTGTCTTTCTCTGAAAAGATGTGGTTTGAACCTTTTATTTTCAGCTGTGACTTTCTTTGACTTCTGTTCTAGGTACAGTGGCAACTGTGCTTATCAATAAACAATCAGACAATTGGAACAGCATAGGTTGAAGAAGGAGGAAGGAGAAAGAAAATGAGAGTGACTGAGCTAAGAAAGAAAACATGCTCACATATTCCCTGATTTACTTTCTTAGTTCTCATTAATTGAACTCAATATATAGTTTATGTCCTCATTGATAGGCAACAAATATTTCATTTAATTAATTAATAAAAAATATAATTAATATATCTTTGAATCTTTTTGTGGTGCCTTCACAGTAAATTGGAGAAAGTGATACCAGCTTGGAGCTTTGAAGCATCAGAATTTTGGTTCTACGTGAATTTCTGGAATTCTGGGCCACACTTAATCAACATCCTTGTGTGCCCTCTGCCCATCTTAGAGGCCAATGTTCATTGTAGATTTGGCATAGAAGCCTCCAGTTCAAGGTTGTCACTGGAAATGAATGCCTTCTTGAAGAATTGTAGGAAAAAAAATCAGACTCCTTTTCAGAGATTGCCTAATATAAATAAAATTTGGACTTGAAGTTAGCATCTAAAACCATTCGGCTTTTTAAAAAATCTCAATGTTACCATTGATGATCATATATTATTTAGAAGAGAGTTTATTCCTTCACATTGTAGATATGATACCTTGCAGCATACAGCAACTCTGGGAGACAGCCCAGTGTTCTCTTTTATCGTATCATATTTTCCTGACGAAGAATTTGAGGCTCAAAAGTCACCTTGTCAGCCCTATTCCCTGGCTTGTAAAACAAAACCAAGGACACCATTTTCTAGTCTGTCTTACTGTCCAGTGTGTGAATGTGAAACTCTGTTGGTGTTTGTTATCCGACAAGATGACAGGTCTAATCCTAAGAACTGTACAAATCGAACCAATTGCTTCTCACATTTTTTCCTTGAAACCATTTCCACTGATGATGATTCTCCTTCCACACCTAATGACAGGCTGACTGTGATGTAGCATTTTCTAACAGTCTGCCAAATATTTAAATTTCACCAGACTCCAAGCTAGGGTATAGAAACAAGTAGGACTTATCCGTTAATTGCTACAGCCAAGTGCCAACAGGCATGCCAAATTCATGAAACTGTGACATGACCCTTGTGGAAATCAAGCTATGTCCAGAACAGTCTTAAACATTTCTATCCAAAGTCTTTTTGTTTTAAAGTATTTTACCCAGCAAAGTGCTTATATTGGATTGGTTTGGTTGTTGGGGGAGATGTAGAACCTTGTTCATCTTCAAGGAGATGCAGTCTCCTCAGCCGCAGAAGCCCTTTAACCAAGGCAAACATGCTTTGTTCAGGAATCATGAAAAAAAAAAAGGCAAACAACTCTTTGGGAAGTAATCTAGTGACTTGTTTAGCTTTATAAGTCCATTTTTTGAGTAAAATCATTCTTAGACTTAAGTAAATTCTTCAGCCTTACATCCTATTCATTTGAGTCTCACTCCTATCTGATTTCCTCCTGGAACTCAGTTCATCAGGTAACCCTGAAAATACTGGAGGATATTAGAACATTTTCCTCCAGCCCTCTTTCCTTCCCTAAACTTCCTTAATGCCCTTTTCTACTATTGACTGGTACTCTGAAGATGAATGTTGATCACAAACAGCTACTTATTGCCCCTGAACTGCATAACACCTGTCTCCAGTAAAGTGAATTATGTACAGCTTTATAAATCATTATGTATCAGACTGTATGAGCTAACTGACATTTATTGATTATCCTCACAAAAGAATTGATGAGCAAGGTTAAAATACCCCTGAATTTTGATCCGTACTAATAATGTAGATTAGTAGTAAGAGAAATATTAATTTGATAACATTTTATAAAATGATTGTAAGATTGAATTATATATTTTTCAAAATATTTTTTCAGTCAGATGTATGTGAGGAAGTAAAAATAATATCACAAAATTTTTATGCATGCATTTGCAATTAGAAATTATAGTCTTTGAATGTGTGATTAAACATAGCCCTACTGCTAAATACATTTCTGACTTAAAACATGAGAAATTATGTCAGATAAAAATAAATCTTCCTTCCTTTCCTTATTTAGTCACTAATAATTATAGCAAATAGCACCTGTGCACCAGCTTTCATTCCAAAAGATTAGGGTTGTGCAGATTTGAGTTATAGAGTTAGGAAAGAGGGTCTAATTCAAACACTCCTTCATGAAGTGAATTCGGTTTGCCAGGGGGTTTCTGAAGTTGCGTGCTTTGCAAAACTAAAGTAATTCATGTCTCATGACTGAATGAATTGGGATCTATGTAGGACCCATTTGTAAGAGGTGTAGGAAGCATAGTATTTATTTCTGACCCTTTCATGTTACAAGAGCTTCTTACTATTAAATATTATTTTTAAAAAAGGCCCTCTTCATTTCAGCCCCCTTTGTTCATTTATTTATATAAGATTATGCACATATGTGTGTGTGTTTGTGTGTGTGTTGGTGTGTGTGTGTGAGGTTATGTGTATGTGTGTGCGTGTGTGTGTTTGTGTGTGTGAATGTGCGTGTGTTTGTGTGGGTGCTTGTGTGTGTGGCTATGTGTGTGTTTGTGTGTGACTGTATGTGTATTTGTGTGTGTGTTGTGTATTGGAGGTCAGAAGACAGCTTGATGGAATTGATTCTCTCTTTCCAATACATCTGTCCTAAGGCTTGAACTCAGGTCATCAGACGCAGTGGCAAGTGCCTTTACACACTGAGTCATCTTGCCAGCCCTATTGCACTTTCTTATAAAAAATATAGAATAGGAGAACTGGAAGGGACCTCATGCTTGGGTTTCTGTGAAGTCTTAATTTGACTTATGAGATAAGATCCACAAAACAGCAGATACAGGCAAGACCATATTTAAGCATTGGTGAAGTCTGAATTCTCTAGGTCACTCTGACAGGTCTTAATTGAATCTGTCCTTCAAGAAACACATAAGCACAGGAACATTTAGACTACTTCCTCCTTCTGTTGTTTTCTTGAGATATGGTCTTCCTTCACAGCCTAGCCTGGCTTCCTGCTCTCAGTATTTCTGCCTTAGCCTCCTGACTGCTAGGTTACCTGTATGTACCACCTTGCCCAGTAGGTGTTGGATATTCCAGCTGAATACACAACTGACACAGCGGGACATAGAGTCTTTACTTTATCATAGTTTATTTCACTGATATTCTTAATAAAATATTGAAAGTTATAAAGTGAAGTACTTACATTTTGGTGTCGAAAACAAGCTTTATCTCTGTTGACATCCTGTGATTAGAAAAATATACATTTGTAAAATAAATTCCTGGAGTAGGAGTCATATCACAGTGATAGAGTACATGTCTGGATGTGTGAGCCTCTGGCTTTAATCCCTAGTGCCACAAGGAGAAAGAAAATGCAGATCTGTGATATTTGCCATGTGAGCTAATTCTGTGAGTTGTTAGCATTTTCAGACTGACTATAACTTTTTACTTATTTTTCAATGGAATAGTCTCATAGCTACCATTTCATGTATTAGAGCAATTGCTATTCCTACATCAAAATCGTTACTACTTGTTGTTCACATTTGTGCTGAAAGCTGCAGTGACAGGCCCTGTGTATGGTTATAGATTATGGCTACACATAGATTGCAGCAAAGTAATATTTGCTATATGAAAATAAGATTGTGCTATCTCACGAGGAACATCGTCTGTTTTGTTCATACACACAAACTTTCTGGAATTGTGTTTGTAGATTTTTAAAAATGATATTAGCAACAGGAGTGAAGAAACACTACCAGAACTTTCCTGTTCTGGGTGTTTTGATGTACATCCCCTTATAATGTTCACTTTTCTCTGTTTTCCAGGCAAGTGATCTTTTGTATAGTAGACAGATCAAAAAGTTGCATGCCTTTGCAGCTCATGAGGTGAATGAATGAGAGAAGCAGGAGTGAGCTGAAGTTCAGCTTTCCCACTACACTGTGGCTCCTTCTCGAATCTCTAGCTTTTTAACATATGATTATGTTCTACATTCATTTTAAGTGAAATGAAAAATATTCAGATTCTGTGTTCTTATTTCGAGTGTTAAATTGTGTTTAAATTTGTATACATGAAGGCAAAGAGGAAGCAACCGGCATAAACACCATAGAAAACATGAATATGTGAAGTACACAAATGTATACTTCTATGGAACATTTGCCACAGTATAATAGAAAAAGCCTACTAACCGCCCCCCCCCACATTGTTTTGGCTGTATGTGTGAGTAGGTAATGGATACACTGAGAACATGTCCAGAACTTATTCTAACACAGTCTACACCCTACTGGGTGTGGAACAGGGAAAGACTGGTTTCTAGGCATTTGAAAACAGAAGGAAGATTTGATGAGCTCTGTTAAATTCACCAGCAAGTGCATCTGCTTTAAGTGACATATGTGGGTATAAGAAGCAGAGATGTGCCCATGGCTGAGCTTAACATCAGCACTCAGAGGAGAGTCCCCACAGGTTCAGGCAGGGAGGGGATCACCCTTGAATAGTCCTAAGATCCTCTAGAACTGGGTCTGGTATGATAGGCGGCAGACACTTGGGTGTTGTCCTTAGCTATGGAGCCAACAGGGAGATTAATGGACCAGTGGGAGACTGGCGGATCTAAGAACCAGAACTGGGCACACAATAGAATCATGGGAAAATGAAAGGTGAGGTTAATTTCTGTTTTCTTTTTATGAAGAATTGAGCCAATTTGGACCAAACTCACATTAATCCATTCATAGGACTGCAGGTAAAACTAATTATTGAGTACCACATTTTCCTACATGTTAAACCACTGAGCAAAGACCTCTGTGCTTGCAGGATCTTCTTATAAAAGCCAACATTTATATTAGTCTTATTCTGTGAAAACCACTTGTCATTCACATTCAAGTAGAAATCCATCATGAATCAAATTGTATTCCTCAGCTAACATCAAGAACTCCAATTTAGCAAGGTTGGCTTGTTTTTCCAGATTCAAGTATACAGAATGATATAATTTTGAAACCCAGCTTTGTATCTCCCTATCATCTTTGATGTGAGAAAAAGACACCATTTTCAATTATTTTGGAAAGTTTAGATTCTTCAGCTTTCACAGTGCAGTGTGACACTAGGGGCAGGCATGTGTCTTTTGAGGTGTGAATTTGTTATTTCTATTGTTGTATCTCCTTTTATCTTGGGAATCAGCTACAGTCCTAATTCCAACAGTTCTTTAGCTATGGAAACAATGTGACAAAATAAGTTTCATTGTCATTGTGATGTTAAACTAGGTGGCTGTGCACAGACTTGTCACCATCCGAGTGAGAATATTAACTGAGATCCATGCTAATTGAGACTAGGGCTAGTGGGCCAGCCCAGCTAGTAAAGGCACCTGCCACCTGGCTTTAAAATGTGTCTGATGTCTAGAATTTGCAAATGGAAGGAGAGAATTCCTGCAAGCTGTCCTCTGACATTTATCTGCATGCTATCTACCTGTGTCTCTGTCTCTGTCTCTCTCTCACTAAAAATTAAAACCTTTAGACTAAAATAATTTAAGGGCCTGATACAGATTTTAAGCATTGTTGTAAATACTAAACTGTTTTAAATTAATACTCCACTAAAGCTAGAAAGACGGCTCAGTGGTTAGCAGCACTGGCTGCTCCTCCAGAGGACTCCATTTTATTTCCTAGCACTCCCATGACAGCTCACAACTGTCTGTAACTCCAGTTTCAAGGACTCTAGTGCCCTCTTCTGGCCTGCATGGCCGTTGCAAATGTGTGTAGTGCACATATATACAATAAGGCGCGCGTGCGCGCGCACACACACACACACACACACACACACACACACACACACACACCTTGAAAGTATTGCATGGAAGTATTCAAAGTGTCCTGGATGAAAGGCTCTGGCTTGAAGTTTAGGTGACATGATGGAGTAATAATAGGTGAGATTTACAATGTACAGTATAGTTGGTGTGAGCATAAGAGTCTCTCTTATTTTAGCAGTAATTATTTATCTTGTAATTACTTGTTACATGCTATAGGTGCAGTGGCTTTCTCATTTTAAAGGGTATTATCTTGCTGTCAGAATACTAGAATTTCTTAGAGCTAATTGTTTAGCAGAAGAAAAAGATCATTGAAAAGTCTGAAGATGAGGGCAGAATTGACACAAATTCAGTTCAAGTGTTTTCTAGAGCCAGTTCTTCCCACTCCACATTCCCTCTGCAAACAAATGCCAAGTAACAGCTCGGAGTCTTCAAATTGTTCTCTGAAAACAAGTGCTCCCTCTCTTTGATTGATCCCTAAAAAAAGTTAAGTTTATCTGCTCAAACATTTCCAATCAATGGCTAATTGAGTTCGCTCTTGCCCTCTGGAGAACTCCAGATGTCTGCTCAATTTCTTTCCACACAGTGACATCAGAGGTTCAAAATGGCATAAAGCAAAATGGCAATTTGTAAAAGGCAAAAAGTTCTCTATGGAATTTTCAGCAGTAGATTGCCAATGCTTCAGTTGCTCTGGCTGGTATTTTTAAACAGAGCTTGTGGAAAAGGAAAGGATGCTGTTACATAATCATCTTCAGTTATTTGAAGGCTGTGTTGACAGCATACCATAAATTCCTTAGGTTTTTACAGTTGAAGTAGATCTGAGTTATTTTTAATTGAGGCACATGTTCAATCCAGTTCCATAGTTATTCTTATTTTTCTCCAAACAAAAATTATTAGAAGGATAATTTGCATGACATTACTCAGGAACTGCATAGCTCACTATATATCCTCTGCTGGTCCTCTGGTTTTGTAGTGAGTAAATCTGCTAGGTGCTGGTCTTGGGTTTCTTAGGGGTGGGCATAAGAGCCAGCTCCTTGAGGTCTGCACTTGGGAGAGCCTTGGGTTGCCTCCTACTGGGGTCCTAGAGTGAACATAGTCATGTACTTCACAATCTGACTTGGTTTACATTCCAGCAGGTCCTTCAGAATACTTCCCAGTATAGCTTTAACAGTGATCTTTTCTTCAATGAAACATCATTGTATCATTTGTTAAGTAGTCTTCTGCAAAAGGTAAAGCAGATCTCCTGTGTTTGCATTCTTTGGATGTAACCAAATCACATTTTTGCTATCACCAAGGGCCCAACAGTGTAACATGAATTCTAGATACAGTGGTCATGCTGCACGTGGGAGTGTTGAGAGCCATTCTTAACTTTCATGTGTGACTCATGGTAAACTTCCATTCTCTCTGTTATAAACATCCTTTTTATTTAGCATATAACCAGAATGCCAGAGGCTGGGTAACATAACCAAGAAAAGATTTTATGGAACGTGGTCCCAGAGGCTGAGAACTTTCAAACTCAGTGCTAGCTTCTGCCTATAGAGGAAGGGGGCTAGACTTCATCCTCTGTCCAGACTCTGTTCCCTGAGACAGTCAAACACATTCCCTAGGTCAATGGACTAAATCAATCTGAGGGAAGAACCCTCATATGCTAATCACTCTCTGGAGGTGCCACCACCTAACCCCTCTCCAGAAGTCCTGCCTCCTAGCATGGCCAAAATGTAGTTCAAAGTAGGTGTGAGTTTTGAACAGCAGATTTACATGACAAAATTTGAGACATAAAATCAGTAAATTTTAGGAATAAATCCAAGTATTTTATTCACATTGGAAAAAAAATCCCTAACAGTCACCCTGCACTTAAGTGCTGATGTGTAACATGTCTCTGTTCCTAGCATCTGCTGAGGCAAAAGCTCAGATGTTCTTCTCACTCCAAAGCTCAGACAAACCTCAGTCTTCAGGGCCTCCTTTCTGCCCAAACAAGTCATCTGTCTGCATGACATACCATCAGGGAAGAAGAAAATATCTAGAGAGCTCAGCTCTGTGCACAATTGCTTTAAAGTAGCACATGTGGAGGCCAGAATCTAGATCATCTGTGACTATGTCCAACACACAGCAAGGATTCAATAAACGTCAGGTAACTATTACCAGTGAGCGATTCATTGAACTTTAAATATTGCATGTATTTATTTCAGAAGCCCTTTATATTTTCCCTAAGACACTTCACTCACAATTTTTTTTCTGATTCCTCAATATAACTATTTGTATATATGATGCTTTATGATATATCCTTGCCTCCAAGAGATGTTTTCAGGCCTCTTCACTGATAGATACCTTATTCTGTAGTTTGAGTAACTGGGATACCCGGTGGAATGATGCAAGGTAAGAATGGCCAAAAGATGAGCCACAAAGCATGAGGAAGGGTCAAGAGTAAGCTTTCAAGAGTGAATTTGCAGAAACCCCCAGGTCCCACATTCCATTTCAGAATCACAACATGGATCGGTGTAATCAAGTCAGGCTCTGTCAGTTCCCAGTGAAGGGAATGATATGTTCCTGTCAGTCCTGAGTGTGTGTGCAGAAGAGGAACTTTGTTTCCAAGTAGATGTATGTCTCACTGAATGACAAAGCTGTCACTGATCTGACTTCAGTTAGGGACTGTGGTAAATTTTTCCACCCCTCCAAGAAGAAGGGAATCTCAGAGGAAGCTGTGTTCCCTGTCAGCACAGCCCTGTCCTGTGTAATGGTTACTACGGATTCATTCATTTTGTTCTTTGTTTATTATCCACTCTTTGCAACTATAGAGGTTGGTCCTCATGTCTTTGGGAGAAAGGATGGCTGAGGTCAATGCCCCCAGATAAAGTGAAGAATTGAAGAAGACAATCCTAGAATGAAGGGGTGTTTTTGATCTCTGCTGCCCATAATGACTACACACAAGTGCCAGCATTTGGTAGGGTATAAGCTATAAAGCCCCCAGGGTCAGTGCAGGTCATTCTTTAAATGCCAGTAAGCTCAGAGAGCAAGCTATGTGATAAGAATTGAGACTGGACATACTTCTGTAACCTTCTGTGATGCAATTTCACATAGTTTAAATTCTCATAAATAGTGACTAATTCAGTATATGGTTTAGTATTTGGAAATGCCATGCAGATGATGCTGTTTCCTGAAGGGACCAAGAAGAATCTTTTAGAGAGTCAGAATTGTGACCAAAAGGAACTTTAGACACAGGTCGCCATACAAAGCAGTTTTGGTGGAAATACTTACTTCTTTTGATTAAATCTATGCAATACTTACTTCTTTTGATTACTCTATGCAATACTTACTTCTTTTGATTACTCTATGCTAAAATCCCTTGAGCTATTGGAGATGATGATGATGATGATGATGATGATGATGATGATAAAACAGGAGGGTAGCATCTGTATAGTTCTGACAGAAGCGGCTCCAGTTAGTTTAGCAGGAATATGAGGAAGCATTGTCATAGGAGAGACACCAAGAAAGTCTAGCCCTAGAAAGAATAATTAGATGCTTCGGCAGCATTCTGTTTTACATTTTCATACTATAGGCTTCATTCATCCCTAAACATAGTGCCCACACCAGAAGCACGTGTCTACAAACAAGTGCCACTCCAACATCAGATAGAATTATATTTAAGTTTGTCTGTCCTTTTCTTCCTTTCCTGTGTGTATTACCTACCTGTCATCCTTTGTGTTTACTGGAGCAAAATTGCCTAAGAGAGTGACTTTTGGAAAATTGAAAAAGAACATGTTGAAGGTCTAATGCATATAAGATAATGAATATAGTAGACATTTCCTAAAACATAATCATTATTTGGCAAATGTTTTTGCATGTTCCAGTGGGGTCAGGGACTGTCTAGCTAATTGTAAGTTCTACATCCTGGGGTGACATATTGCGAATGAAGCAGAGCCGTACCATTATATGGGCACCAGTGTAGGTTAGCATTTTGGAGGACAGTAATTTTTATCTTAAAACTGAAAATAACAAGATTGATGAAGAGAAAATTTTTCCAATTCTAAATGAGGAAAGTCATCTCACCATGAAATTGTTCTTTTTTTCCCCTTTGTTGGAAAAAAAAGGAAATTGACCTTTTGAAAATTTTAAGTGAGCAGACATTTAGAGCACTCTATTAATAACAAATAACAAAGTTGTATCCAGAGAGATGCATAGGATAAAGTAGTAGTTAGGATCTTGTCTTTTAGTGAACTGAAATGATTACAGGGTTTGAATTAAGGTAGATGTAATAATTACTTTTAATTGTCAACTTAACAAATCAAGAATCTTCTGGGAAAAGTAACTCAATAAGGGCTTATGTAGGTGAGGTTGGACTGTAGGCATGATTGTGAAGTTTGAATTATTAGTGAGAAGACCTGCCCATCGTGGGCAGTACTACTCATTGATGTTGTTTTGTGTGAGAGCGGAAAAAGTACACAGAGCCAACTGTCCATGTGCAAGTCCATGGCTGCTGCCCTTACTGTGGTTGTAGTGTTCTCTCAGGCCTCTGCCACTGTGACAACCCTGCCATGATTGACTTTAACCTGGAACTGTCAAACAGATAAATCATTCCTCTCTTAAGTTACTTTTGTTGAGATGGAATAAAGACCACAGATAAGAGGACTTAAAGTAGTTTAGTAACTACAGGCAGGAGTGTGGAACCTCAGGAATCCAGAGAGAGGTCTCCAGCCCCCGGAACAGCAAGACTGCCTTGTGCAGAGAGAACACAGGAAAACCTCTGGGAACTGGTCAGACCCTGCACACATTTGGTGATAAAACAAACAGGATATTCTGAGAATGTACCACCCTCTGCTGACTGCATAACAGGGTCCAAAGAGGTTTTCAGCATGTTTTCACTCAAGAGTTTCCGAAATCCATGGCCTCTGAATTCCTTTTTAAAATACATGACAGCCGTGTTTTGTGGCAATACTGTTGAACACAACTTACTTGGAAGAGCTGCCATAGAAACCAAGGGAATTTGTAATTTCTTTCCTCATTGTCATATAACATTTGAAATCTATATTAAAAGAAATCTGAGCTTATGCTGTAGGTGAAACCATCCTCCATTTAATGTGGTATTTTCTATGAATCTGCAAGAGCACCTTAGTTGGAACATGTAGTCAAGTGTCCATAAAACTTGTATTTTTAATTTGTTGATTCCCACAAGACCGAAAGAAACAAAGGGAAGTGCTTTTTATAGTTTTCCCCTGAAAAATATTCTTCTCTCTTTATTGAATGCATAAGGAATCAAAAATTATCTACCTTTTTCGAGTTAAAGGACATGCATTTTTAGTCATTTGTCAGGAACACGGGTTATGTTTTCTGACTGAAAGCTTTGCTCTTTCTCTTTGCACATTGAAACCGGGGAAATTGGTGATGGCTTGTAAAAAAATTGCCTCATTTATTTATTGAGTCACTAAATCTAATTAGGTCTATTATTCTTAAGAAACTCCATGGTAACTCAGCAAACCTGAAAGACTGATTCACATAGATCCCAGGCTTGAATAGATTATATTCTTGCAGCTCAGCTCAGAGCTCTGCCTCACTTAAAAAGCTGTCAGAATTTCTATTCATTTCAAGAGTTTATAAATTAAGTGTGGGAATATTTCTTGCTGAACTTTGGAGGGCCTGAATCCATAAACCTTGATATCCTCAATGCCTGCTACATTTAACCCAGAGTACTTTTAACTTCCCTAGACCTTAATGAGGGGTTTTGTGAGAGCCATGTTCATCAGTCAGAGCACCTCCTCAGGGTGGCTAAAATCAGGTATGCATGAAACAGTGGTGTCCACCATTCATTTGATTCGTACAATTAGAAATATGCCTGAAAGTTTTAAAGAATGGTGGATGTATCAAACAGGATTTCTGTTAGATTGTACTTTCTAATGTTGCATTCATCATGCAGAGTATTTGTGAAGACTCCAGGATGTGTAAACTGCATGCCCTACAAATGATAGAGAAAAATATTGCTTATAGAATATAGGTACAACTACCTGAAAGCCCTCTCCCCAAGAGTCCCAGAGAGGCAGGTTACTTAGATCATGAGCGATCAAGCACTCTCTCTCTCTCTGCCCTGTAATATCAAATGAGTGCTGAAAATCTTTCTCTCTCGACTTCGTGACTGGTACCATCTGTTGACATCACACAATTATGGAAAAGAAATAACATCTTACTGAGGAGAGAAAAGCAGAAGGCGTACTCAAGTAAGTGATTCAAATGCTCCTTGGTATAGGCAGTGGTTTCTCCAATTTGCACTGCCTGTTGTGAGGGCTGGTAAGGTTGTGTGTGGCACATAACAAGTAATTTTGATGGCACTATTGATTACTTAGCATATGCTTGTCCTGTTGAGACCACTTATGAATTAAAGACAGGCATGAGGAGCCCTGGTAGAGAAGAGGGAGAGGGGTCATGATCAAGAGTAGTCACTGATAGTAATTATTTTCTTTTTCTTTGACACATTTCACTCTAGAAGGATAAGTGTAACTCCAACTCTTCCTTGCATTCACTTTCAAATGAGTATCTTTTGATAAGTCATTTTTAGTCTTCCACAAAGACACTGAACTCACAATCATTTTCTCACATAAAGTACTTCACAAAAGGTGGCAAAAAAGTCATGTCCATTCTACTGTGTTTTTCTTTTTCTCAAATTATTAAAGTCCAACCAAGGAACAAAAGGGATCCATTAGATGAGGTTTCTGATCTTGGTGATTAGGTGTTTATATTTAATGCTTATTGTAAAAAACAGTTTTAACAGATTCCCATTTTTTTCCCTGAAGATACCTTAATCCTTATTGTTTGCTAAGAACCATTAGCTCATCTTTTTGGGGTGAGAATTTCAGGTCTGATTTGTGGATTCCTGAAGGGTATACAATGACATATATATTGAGGACCAACTCAGAAACATGTAACTTCTGATAGATTTCCACATTGCTGAAGCTTCATTGTTCCTCAGTTTTCCTAAAATGTACTTAATTTAGTTATTAGATCCCAGTTCCCTTGGTTATTCCTGGTGGTGGTTTAATACATATTCTACAGTTGTATTTTTGGTTCATTTAGCTGAAGTCCCAAGTTGATGCATTTCTTCCCTCTCAATGAGGGGATCATTTTGCTTCCTTAAATTTTTCCTCAAGGTCCCTCAAATCTCTAACTGGAACTGGAATCCAGCATTGGCTGAGACCAGAACAGAGAACTCAGTTAGGGTGTTTACAGATTTACATCTAACTCTTCAATAAAGCTGTGTATAGTTTGGATAGACAAGAAAGGGAGTCCATTACCTGCCAGGAAATGTCTTAACTTTATGGGGATTTCCCGAGATTCCATGCAGACAGAGGAGCAGTTGGGCAGAGAGTATCCTTGTACTTACTCAGCCACCCCATGGAGCAGCCTGTTCCTAGATGGACTACTTTACAAAGTCCTTATAGAGTCTTTGTTGGCATATGAGACTTTTTTTTCAGAGCTGAGGACCGAACCCGAACCCAGAGCCTTGTGCTTGCTAAGCAAGCGCTCTACCACTGAGCTAAATACTATGAGTAGTTGACCACTCATTTTGCTCCCTGTCTCTGTTTCCTCATATAATGTCCTATGGTTCTCTGCAATCTTTACTATTTACCTATTTGATCTCACACATCCTTCATAAACAGTTTGTGCCTGAAGGTAATTCCATTTGTGTCCCTGTGCGTTTTGGCTGATTTTGAAGAACCATAAGGGTTTGTTCTTTAAGTTGAAAAGGTGAGACTGTTAGATATTAATGAGGACTCTAAAAATATGGGATGCTTTAATGACGACCTCTTAAGGAAATCTGTTTCCCCCTTTGAGAAGTGGTTGTTAATTAGACAACCCCTTCCTGCTTTCTAATAAAAATAACCCTTGATTGGTTTCCCAGGATAAATCCTAGGGGGTGTCAGTATTCAACCGGAACATCTTAACAGTGACTATCAGAAAACTCTGTGGGCTGCAGATCATCAAGTCAGCTTCAAATAATGGGACCTCTCCAAAACACCACGGAGCAGAGTTCAGATTCACATTGCTGATATGAATAATTTCTGTGGTACACCGAACAACCACTTTCTGAACAAAAAGGCTCCAACCTACCTATGACATTTCCTACGGTGTAACATTCCCAGGGCGCCCAGATCCCCAGGAACACCAATTCATGCAGAGTTAAAACTTAAAACGCAAAAGGCCAGCCTCAAATCCTGTGTGTATCAGACTCAGTAGCTATCAACCACCTTCAGAAAAATTAACAAATATGGGCAAGGGCTCAAGAGATCCTTAGGAAATGGTGTTTGATTGCTAATCGCCTTTGGTTTTAAAATAAAATAATATGTACTGATAGCTCTTAACTATTTTTTTTTAAGAATTGTATTTTACTGACAGCTGGCAAAATTACTGAAAATGTCTATTCTCATGAGCAGGTCAGAGCCAACCTGGGCAGACCACAGGGTTTCCTGATACAGAGCCAGGAGCAGTCCGAAGATTCCCTTTACTGCGCTTTTATCTGGGTGCTGTCAAAGCTACTTAGGTTGCATCCACATACAGAATTGGAGGCAGAAACACCAGAGCTGAGTTCTGAGAACAGTGGAAAACCACAGCAATCAGGACTGTTTCTAAAGACACAGGCAGTCCACGTTTCACTGGCCATTTCAATCAGGTGATTTGAAATAAAGACTCCAAATTTCTCAAGTGATGAGTTAGTATGGCTAGTCTGGGTAATACCACAAGAAGGGTAAAATGGACAGACACTGAAGAGTCTCTCCTTAAAGGCAGTGTGGGACATTTCATGAAGCAGTGAGTGATGTGACCACTGGCTGTTCTTTCTATCCCCATGTACTACAGCATCTATTACAGTTTAGTATGGATGTCAGAAGCACATTAGTTCACACAGTTGAAATGAGAGATAGGGCTCAACTCTGGGTGCATTCTTCTTTCAACACATACAATACATACATATACACATACACACATGCATGCATACATGCATACATACATATATGTATACATGTATGATATATAATCTCATAAAAATACACATATAAAAAAGAAAGCCTATCAAGCTTGAAGTATGGGTTGGTTTATAATTCATCTCCTTATTCCAGGTGGTTGGATTGAGTCACCCTGCAAATCAATAATCCACGCCAGCCATCCTAACAGCGTGAAATGCACAAGGTGCTAGCCTGGCACCCAACAGCTTCCTTCCATGTTTTAAAAACGGGGGGTGAGGAGGTTGTAACTTTTGAACTACAAATGGAAATGTCACCTTTATGAAAACAAGCTTCTGTTTCTGCTATTTAAAAGCTGTTAGGCTCTTCACTGAGATACTCATCACCATGTATTGTAATTTGTAATTGTTGGTAAAAATAATCCCTGAAGCCATGACTACTTGAAGTTGGAGAACTCATGTTTATTGCTTGTTTTCTTCATGTCTCACACCAAGCAGTAGATTCCAACAGCGGTTAGTTTGAGAAAATCTGGGCAAAAATACATGGAACAAACAAAAACATACTAACAAAATTGGAGGAACGGTACCCAGTCCTTTGTAAATGACAGGTGTCAGGCTAAAATGTCTGTCTGTGCTGTACTTCTTAACTTCAGTGGACATTCAGCACAGCAGGGGAGCTTTTCAATCCTGAAAACCTTGACCCAGAGTAAAGCCAGGGCAGGCTGACTCACAGTCAGGGCTGCGGATTGGAAGTCTGCATTTTGACCAAGATCTCAGAGAGTTATTCCTGATACAGGTTCCTCATAACCCAAACTTCCAGAAAGTCACTGAATGCAGAGACAGTCACAGACAGGTGTAGGACCTCACTCATTCCTGGCAAGTTTAGTATCATGTAAAGATAGAATATTTATGATTCTGTTAACAAGTTTAATGCTTCATTCTGACAGCTTCTATTCATGTCTTGGCATTTCCAGTTTATTTTTGGGGGGTAGGTAACAATTATGTGTCACTGATAAATGGAGCAAAAACTCTATAGGGGCAAACTTCAGGTTGCTTAGTAACAGTGAGTACCATACTGTGGGTACCAGGTGGTCCTCCTGGTAATGGAGTCATTAAAACCATGGCATCATCATTATGCATGGAGTTGTCACTAGTACTTATGACACAGGTCTGACCTAAAAGACTCTTCTCTGTTTAGTTGGCATATGTTGATAGATAATATCAGTCAGTTCAATTTCAAAAAGGCATGTGCTTTCACAATGACTGAACAGTACTTCAGTCCTTTGGAAATACAAATTCAAGATAGAGCAGGAGGCTTCTGAAAATCTCATTATCAAATATGTCTTGAGTTTTCAGGATGTTTTCTAGTTTGAGAGTCAGAGCCTATGGATTCATCTTGGATCATTTCCGTTTATCCCAAATTACACATTCATTTACTCATTCTTCACGGAAGGCTTAAAAGGCTCATTTCTCTTCCAGACCATGGAGTGAATATTTATTTTTAAGAACATCTCTTTTTATCAGCTTTGATGTCTATTCCTACATTACTGGTCACTCCTCTCTTACTCGAGTAAAAACATAATTGTAGCTATGAAGACATGGCTGTCGTGTGAAAACCTTTTGCTGTATACTCACAACTGTATTGCCTGTTAATGTGTAGCAATGACTCAGAATTTCTTTATAAGTTCTAAAACTTATAAAGAATAAAAACTGATGCTACACTACAACCCACATTGAATGGCCTTACATGCAAATACTCAGTGTTTATTTATCTATTTATTTATTTTCACGTTGATTACACATAATAACGGCTTATAATAGAGTTCTCATCCACATATATATTTCGTCATGTTCACCCTACTGTGCTCCCCTCCAGTTCCTGTTGGTTTTGCCTACTTCTCCTTCCCCTCTCAGCCTTCCTTTATTAGTTTTCTGATAACCCTGCAGGTTTCAGGGAAAAGTGAATACTGTGTAAAGTTTTATAGCTCTGTAAACACTTAAGTTAATTTTTTGCTTTGAATCCTTTAGCTGTGGTTCTGAGGATCAAACTCAGAACCTTGTATCTGATCGACAAGCATTCAACTCCTGTACTACATCAGTTCAGGAAAAAAAAATATATATATATATGAAATTCTCAATGGTTGCCACTTTCACAGTGAATACTCACTGGAATGATTTTTTTTCTGGTGTTTGTGTCAGATACATTTTAAAATTCACATTTGAATTTCTATTTGAATAGTATTATTACAGCAATGTCCAAGTGTAAATGGAACACAAATCTGTATAACAGACACATTTACAATTACAGTTTCACATTTTTCTTGAAAGAAACAATAAAGCAAAATAGAATTTCAATAATTGAAGAAAAAAGTGAGCCTCGATACCATTAAAATCTTGTATTCCTGTTGGAATCCAAAATAAATGATTCACTAATTTAGTCTTCCTTTTTTTGTTAGTTTTTAAATAAGAAAATGTGTGCCTTATATCCACACATCCCTTATTCAATGTTTGTCTTTAACCAGAACATTTTCTCCCATTTAAGAGAGGTTTAGTTCATTAACATTTTTAGAAATTAAATTCCTATTGTCACACCTTTTGCCATCCAAAATCAGTTACTTTTTTCTTACAGAAATGATATCATACAAATAACAAACATTATTTATTAATTTATACTATAATAAATTTGGTTTGAATAGTATTAATTTCATTAAATGCTTATTCAAAATAACTAGTGAAGTTAATGGTATTCAAATCTATTCATTTTCTAAGAACATTCTGCCGAATACATTTTATTGGTACATGTTTTCTATTTGTCATGTATAAGTCAGACATTCTAAGGTAGATACTATTTAGAGTTAGCATAGCAGGGATCTGAAAAAACTTTCCTCTTTTTTCTCAATCTGTAACTAAAGAGAACATGACTATTTTATCACACGCAGTGAAACTCAGAGCCCTCACACAGTTAATGAACCTGATGATCACCACACTGCAGGCTGAGAATAATAGAGCTTGGAAATACCTTTAAGAAAAGAGTGTAAATAACTTATGAATAACATGGGGAGAAGGTTCTAAAAATGCCACATCCAAGAGTTTTACAGGACTAATAAGTAATAAGAAAACCAGGTAAAACACTTTATGGCTGGCTCCACCCACTGCTCAACTTTCGCTTCTTAGCAGGCTTTGTTTTATTTTCCCAGACAGAGTAAAGGGATCACACCTCAGCACTAGAATGGCTGGAACAATTAGCAATTAAGAACAGAAATACTAAGCATGATAGATGGTGGCTCAGACATCTGGGGTCACAGAGAATTCTGAATGACACCACCCAGTCACCAACAAAAAGAGGGCTGTATTACTGCTAGGTGAACATGGACCAGTATGGAAGGTGGGAGCCCACAGGGAACGCAGAACCTGGAACAAGGCATGATATAGAATCAGGAGACCCTGAATGAATGACAGAAAAGAAGATGTTCCTCATTGTGTACTCTGGCTTCATAGTTCACCAGTATCTTGAAAAACAGGAACTTGTGCCATTGAAAGTCATTGCGCAATGCTTCTCTCCCCTTGCTGCTTTACCTACATGCATTGGAGCCAGCCATTTTTAGGTTTTAAACTCTTTCTTATCCCATTCTCTGTTAATGTTTTCCTTTTATTAGGAAGCTTCAAGTTCAACAAGCACTTCGGTTTCTGAGATGAGTGGTACTTGAGGTCTTAACCTTTCCTCGCAAAGCTCGTGCTCATTTGCAGGTTGGCCAGGTGGACAGCTGTGACTGAAACAGTCCCAGGGATCCTAAGTGACATGAGCAAGGGACTTACTTTAGGTTCATTTCTGTTGCTGCCACAAACTGTCCCTGCAATAAACAGCTTAAAAGAGAGAAAGGGTGTGGTGTAGCTTTCAACTCCAGGTTACAATCCATCCCTGCTGAGGAAGTCATATTAGCAAAAGCCTGAGGCATACAGCTGTTTGCAACAATCCCACCATCAAGGGCAGAGACAAATGAATGCATGCATACTTACTTGTGTTCAGCTCATTCTCTACACTTAGACAGCACAGGGTCTTCTATCTAGGGAATGGTGCCACCCAAAGTGGGCTGGAGCTTTCCACATCGATTAACACATAATATAGAAACCCCCTCCATGTATACCCACAGGCCAAGCTGAATACCCACTATCCCATGTGAAGACTCTTTCCACTGTGCTCTGGTGATTCTGGCTTGTTTCACATGGAATACTATGCACCTGTCAGAAACAATGAAATCATGCAATTTGAAGCCAAATGGATGGAACTAGAGAAGCTCATCCTGAGTGAGCTAACCCAGACTCAGCATCTATTCACTTATAGTCAGATTTTAGCCATATATTATAGGATAGCTATACTACAACCAATGCACTAAAGGGAACAGGAACATAGACTTTTTTTCCTGTCAATGAGACACTTTGCCCTAGTGGTGCTGCCTTGTAGGCCCCCAGTGTATGAGGAGGCTCTTGGCCTTCATATGATTGCGGAAATGGGGTGGGGGACTGTTATGTAGGGACACTCCACTCCAGAGGAGTGTGATGGAAGGGATAGAGGTTAGAGGGTGGGAGGGTGGGACTGGGAGGGGTGGAAAGAGGACACTGTGATGGAGATGTAACCTGAAGTAATAAATAAATATTAAAAAAAGAAACAACTGTAGCCATACTCAACACAAATGCTGATTTGCTGTTTGAAAGAGCACAGTGTTGGAAGGCCAGATATTTTTATTGTCAGTATTGTGAAGGCAATGTTTTCTATGTTCTCTCACTTTATCAACAAATGTAAAATGTGACACAGATGGACTTCACTTTGTCCTTAATTTATTTAATATGTTTCAAGCTAACAGGACTTTACTAATGGCAGTTACACTGTTTTGTGACTGAGTATTACTGAATGTATTTTGTAGACTGAGGCTAATGCACACATTATGGTTAATAGAGCTACCTTTATAAAATTGATATGTGATCTCTAAAATGTTAGCATCATCAACTCTAATTTTCAATGAAATTATCATTTGAATTAACCACCATTCTGCTTAAATTTTAAGAGTAATCATGCTTTTGTAGACAATTGTAAGTGTTCTGTAGAAGAGCCATCCACTCTTCACTCAGACCAATCATAAAAGACTGAAGAAGTTTGCTTGGTAGAGCTACTGGTTTTATGTTTTTGTGTCTGTGTGTCTACATTTGTTTATGTGCATATGAGTCCAGAAGAGGGCAACAAATGCCCTGGAGCTGGAGGTACAGGTGGTTGTGAGCCACCCAATGTGCCAATGTGGGTTCTGGGAACTGAAGTTGGGTTTTCTGAAAGAACAATAAGTGCTCTTGACCATTGAATGTGTGTGTGTGTGTGTGTGTGTGTGTGTGTGTGTGTGTGTGTGTGTGT
>CAJQZJ010033660.1:4085248-4179384 GCA_907164525.1 Lophiomys imhausi | reverse complement strand
TGTGTGTGTGTGTGTGTGTGTGTGTGTGTGTGTGTGTGTGTGTAACAAACATCTTCTTCTAAGGAAAATCACACTTGCCTCAAGATGAGAAGTTATGACACTGCCACCACTTTCACGTGCCAGTGTTCCATTTGGATTTCTACTCCCTTCACAGACATTGCCACTGTCTGGACACAGAGAGGACAGTTTCTCTTTTCATTCTTGATCACTTTGACACACAGAGGAATTTGGTGCAGTTCAGAACTAACCATCATATCTGTTGTTCTTGTGTGCCTTGTAAACCTTCTTTATCCAGCTCTTCTGAACACTTCTGTCCCCACTATTACTCATCATAGAAAATAAAATCTTTTATGAGTGTTGCAACCTGTACAGTTTTCCTTCTAAAAAAGACCTGTATTAGGACCAAACAAATATCTCTTTAATGGCTAAAATAACACTGAATAATAACTCTAAGATCCTGTAAACATGAGTAGCAAACACAGGCTAATACCCCCAGATTTTTACCTTGACATTTAAAACAGATTTTTCATTAATAAAGTACAAAAGAGAGCACTTTGGGCACAAAAGGCAACAAAATTCATGCTGCATCTTCATGTGAATTTGTGTGTGTGTGTGTTTTAAATCAAGTAAATGTATTTAGTAGCCAGACCTTAAGGTTAATAATTTCAATAAACAACTAGAACTAAAGTCCATCTGCCAAATCTGAGGTAATTTAAAGTGTTAACACAAATATTAACAGTTTCACAGATAGTTCCACTTAAAATATTTAAAATTCCCATCTTCAACTGTGGATTTATGAAAGTATAATTATAATAAATTTCTGGTACTTGAGGATGGTGAAAACGAGTTGTGTCTTATAGAAATCATGGATTATAGAAAACTTCTAATTTTTTCATTTGTTTTATTACTTGAATTTTTTCTATTAATTTGAGCATGTCTTCAGTTCTTAAATGTTATCTTTGTTACATATTCCATCAGCCTTGAGAAGACCAATCCATTGTTTCAGTTTTTCCTGACCCCATTCATTTATTTACATTCCTATGTATTCTGTTTAGGAATGAAAAATCACAATATAAAGTCTGCTATCTGGTGATGTAAAAATCAGTGAGTACATTGCAGCGGATCTCTGCCACGGGGGGTCCTAATGGACCTCCTTCTCTGACCCCTGAGCACTTTGGGGACAGGACACAAGTAAGAAGCTTTTGTGCAACAGTCTAGAAGTCATCTTTATACTGGTAATTGCCTCTCCTGCCTGCTCATGAGTATTTCAATTTCCCTCTACTGTTCCTTTGATTAAGCTTCCACTCCCTACTCCACCATGGTCTGGGCTCCCATTCCTCCTTACAGTTTTGCAGATTCATCCCTGGAGTCTCTGCACAGACAACATAAAGGCCTTTACAGGAGCCATTTGACAACTAAGGCTCCCTCCTGGGAGCAGGGAAAGGACACTTCAGCCCAGGGCCTCTTCCCTCCTGTGGTCATGTTGGTCAACACTCACTCAGTGCCTTCTCCTGTTAGCCTTCCTTCCTGATCACAGCCCTCAGCTTTTATTTTCTCCTACTGAATTGCCTACAGTCCATTTTCAGTCTTATTTAACCAAGACATGAAAACCGGTGAGACTAAGTTCTTTAATTTTATTGAAGATACTATGTGAAAATATTGACTTTGCATATTTGAGCTTCAGAGCCAATGAGAAGAGGCTTATAGCTTTATTGCTTCAAATATTGAAATAAAGTAAAACTTTTTGCCAAGTAAAGTTACAGTCATTCATTTATTCAGCATATATTTAGATACCTGATATAGAACAGATACTGTTTTGCTGTTTAATTTATTAGATTCAGATCTAATTATTATAGTTTCTTGTTTCTAGTAATTTACAGTCTTTCAAGGCAGCAAAATGAACCATGTCTTTCAGCCCAGAGTCATAGAACAAAGAATGTAAGCACTTGTTATTGTGAAGTAGCCATTTGGGCAAAATGAAGACACCAGGATTCTGGTCATTATATGACTTAACACACTGACCTATGAAAACCCCAATTGAGATGGCCTCTAATCCACCCCAGTCTGTCACATGAATGCTGACTGCAAAGTTTATTATTCCCTGGACCCGCCCCTCCCACGGGTCCCTGGTAAAAAGAGGAGCGAGTAAGGGTGGGACTAGCTGTCAGTTCCTATGTCCCAGGGTGCTTGCTCTCTTTTCACAGGGAAAGACCCAACAAGCTAGGGTGTAGGACCTACCTGCTCACAGCCACCTGGGCTGTAACTCTGTAAAAGAATTTCCTTCCTGTCTTGAAGCCAAGAGTGAGGACTGGCATTTACTCACCCTCTGAGCTAACAGTCCTTGTTGGATTTGAAACTAATTTTTGCTATCTTGACACAAAGACCCAAAATATGATTTTTTTTTTGTTCCCACAGGAACAGGCTGTGAGGAGGCAGAGGCACTTACAATTTACCAAAAGGGGGTGATACTATATTTAAACAGCATATTAATACACCACGATACAGCTGGGCAGACTGTGTTCCTCCCTGCTTTGCTCAAACTTACTATGCCTTCAAGCATGCAAAGTGAGAAAATGTAGCTCAGAGTATGCAGGCAAGTAAGGAGAGAGGGAAGGGAGGGAGAGACAAGATGGTGGGAGGAGGAAGTAGGGAGGGGACTGGGAGGGAGAGACAAGAAGGGGAGAGGAAGTAAGGAGGAAAAGGAGAGGGGGAAGTAGGGAAGAAAGGGGAGAAAAAGTAGGGAGAAAAGGGGAGGGAAAAAGGAAGGAAGGGGAGGGAGGAAGCAGGAAAGGATGGAGTTAATGTGTGATGGAGAAGGGAAAAGGGGAGAGAGAAGAAAGAATTTAAAATGAAAGGAGGAAGGGAAAGGGATAAACCTGCACTGGCCTTCACTCTGACTTATGGTTTAAACTGCTGGAGGTCCCAGAAAAACAATTAACTAGACATTGCCCCAGGGTGAAAGAGAAAACAAACGGGTATCCCTTTTTTCATCAGCACACAAGGTGGTTTTTATTTTTTATTTGGTTTGTAGACTCCATCTTCAGTTCCTGCATTTTGGTACTGTCATGTCAAGGATATGACTCTCAGGAAGTGACTTAGTGTCTTACAAGAAACTGGTTTTGTTGTTTTAGAGACAGGAAGGCATGCAGGCAGGTAGGGTCAGGACTTGTGAGAGGAGAATGGGATGAATGCCTCTAATAAGCATTTGAGATTTGAGGTTGAAATGACCTCAAACCTGTGTTATTTTACAGATGACATGCAAAACTGTTCATGTCCAAATCCAAAAGTCCTCATGGGGATCAATGGGATCAGAATTCTGAAAGTTCATAAAAACATGCCAATCCTCACAAATGATGCTCTTCTTTGCCAAAATATGGAGATACCAGGTTTCCAAGGGGTACATTGTACACTGAGAGCTTCTTTTTCAATCACAATTCAACTAAATCCTTTCCTTACATTTTATTTTAACTGGCAAACACCCTAATGAAATAGTAGATTAATATTTTTTAAAGGCAAACTCCCAAAGAGAGTTTGGAAGACTGTGTCATGAGTCCTCACTAAGCATGTGGATATTCTGTGCTCTGAAATCCCAGTTTCAGAAGTTTTCTTTTTTTCTAGAAATATGAAAAGTGGGTAGTTATTTGATACCAAATGTTACTTTTTAAAAACAATTTTATATAAAAGCTAGCCTTTTAACAAGAGACAAGTTATATTTAAGAAGCCTCTGAAAAGACAGGAACAAGTTCAGTTTACAGTTTTAAACATAGCAGAGCTCTCACTATTGGCAAACCCCATCTATGTGGGAACAGCAGAGCTCTGAGATTGAAGACTGAGCCATCTCACGTGTAACTGACCTTTAATGAATGCAACCCTGCCATTGTTGGACTTTAGCAGCTTGCATTTTATTCATTAATAGTGAAATTATTTTCCTAAATTATTTGTAATTTTAATGTTTTCAAAGTATCTCTACTTTGTATGTGTGTGTGTGTCAGTATGTGCCATGTTAGCAGGAGGTCCACAGTGTTTTCCAGCGGGGTGGTAGGCATCACATCCCCAGGAACTGACAGGCAGTTGTGGGCTGCCAGTGTATGTGCTGAAAACCAAATTGTGATCTTCTGCAAGAACAGCAAGCAGTCTTAACCATTAACACTTGAGTTTAGACTTTAGTAAGACCAGAGGCCCCATAGTCTTTAGTTTTTACCTGGGATTTGTATTATGGACACATGTTATATACATATTTGTTCCTTAAGCATTCTGGTGTCCAAAAGACACTTATGAAGCATATCTGAAAATATAGCAACCAGTGAATCCATGACTGGAAAACAAATAAAAATGATACCACATCCTAAACCATTTAGCAAGGTGAAGTCTGTGAATGGGTTTCTGAGCCTTGCTGTACCACTCATAATGGCCACACTCCACCCATCACTCTCATTATCCAAGGATGTATAGGAAACACCTTAATAACTGTATACTTTACACAGTCTTCAACAGAAACACACATTCAACTCCTTTTTCCACGTGAGACAGGATTTGAGGGATGACTGTTTTCTTCTTGCAGGAGAAATCTAGCTTATAAATGAAGCCACTAAAATGACCCTCAGTTTTTCTGGTGAAGTCAGCAGCAGGATAGGTAGTTCTCTTTGGCCACTGTTCCCAGTTGGTTGAGTCTACATGGGAAGTCATTTACCTGCATGTGTCTCCATCAGGGCTGAAAGGAGGACCAGGTTGTGAACTTGACATTGGTAAATGAGTGAAGCAGGAAACAGTAACATTTCTAGGCTCCCTGATATGATGCTGGTCAAAGGCAAAGTACATGCTGGGCCTACAGGCAAAGGGAAGGCAGGTTTACCTCACACACAAGGAGTAAAAGGGATGCGTGCCCCAACAAAAGTATTTCTACCACCACCATGTTTAAAATTGAAGGCAAAAACACTATTTCAAGAAAGGAGCTGAGTTATATGTCAATCTTCTGTTTCTACCCCCAAATGACTGTGTTACATTTAACACAAAAGCAAGCATTAACCCACTACAATCAATCACACTACTCCAAAAGAAATTCCTTGCATTTGTATAAGTACTGAGCTCAAGTTCATCTAGAATGGGTCCTGTATGCCAGGCATGCGTAGTTGTAAATTTACCTTTGTATGGTCATGCCACTTCTGGGTATACATCCAAATAAATGATTCCTCACCAAAACACAAGGACATCTCCTCATCTATGTTCATAGCTGCCTTATTTGTAATAGCTAGAAACTGGAAACAACCCAGATATCCCTCAACTGATGAATGGATAAAAAAAACCTGTGGTACATTTACACAGTGGAATACTACTCAGCTATCAGAAACAAGGAAATCATGCAATTTTCAGCCAAATGGATGGAACTAGAAAAGCTTATCCTAAGTGAACTAACTCAGACTCAGAAAGATGCACATGGCATTTTTCACTTATAATTGGATATATGGTACATATATATATATATATATATATATATATCCAATTGGATAATTATACTACAACCAACAAACCAAAAGGAACATGAACATATACTTTGTTACCTGTTAGTGAGACACTTTCCCCTAGTGGTGCTGCCTTGTAGGGCCTCAGTACATGAGGAAACTCTTAGCCCTCATATGACTGCTGAACTGGGGGTGGGCTGATATGTAGGGACACCCCACTCTGGAAGAGTAGGATAGGAGGGAGAGAAGGTAGAGGGTGGGACGGGGAGGGACCGGGAGGCATGAAAAGAGGGTGTTGTGATGGAGATGTAACTTGAAATAATAAACACACACAAAAAGAAAAAAAAAAAGACCAAAAAAGCAAAGATATAGATTTACTGTTTTTTTTTTTAACTCAAATCTCATTAGCATCTGTAAGGCTGAAGTTCAGTGTAATGTTATACACTGCATTCAGTGGGAGAAAAGGCAAATATAAAGGATGTTAAGCTTCCTCCTCTATGTTCTAATATGATAAGGAAAATACATAGAAAAATGCTGTTTAAATTTCTGCCTTCTATGTGTATATTTGCAGCCTGGTAAACTTTTTTTATTTCAGATTAAAAATTAGCTGCCATTACCTCAAATATAAATGACATAATAAGTGAAGCCTGGGGTAGGGAATATTAATGTTTTGGGATTTGGCAGGAACTAGTCCGAGCGAAGACAGGTGATGAATGTAATTGTGTTCCCTTCCTTACCAGTCATAGCAGGGGATACTAAGCCAGCTAAAATGTGTGCTGGTGTGAATTGCTGGGACACTCAGCTGCACACTTCTGGGCAGTGTCTCCGAGCCTCTGCACAGCTGGGCAGAGGAAACCCGAATTAGGAGAATGTCAAGTTTCCCTTCATGGACTCTTTCCTCCATGCTAGCATTTGTGTCTCATGGAGTTTGCTCAAGTTCACATACTCATTGAGCAGATATTTCTGATACCCAGCTGTGTGCCAATTCCAGTAATTGGATATGCACATGTAACAGAAATAGAGTCCTTTCTGTTTGGTCAGGGTGCTAAGTGACTAAATGATCACGGAAGTCTATGTAGATAGTAGTAAGTGTATTCACAGGTACACAGACAAGGTTTTCTGTGCTAAGGACTTTTTTTCAGATTGAGACCCTGGGAACCATTGAGTGACGGGTCTGGGGGCCTGTTGGAAGAAAACATCTAGGGCATGAGAATGGCAGAAGCTCTGCAGTTGTGGGGCCACACCATAGCTGCGGAGGCACCGTGGAGAGAACTTAGGAGGGGATTCCAGTAATGAAGTTTAGAGGCTGTAATGGCCAGCTGCTTCTCCCTATGCGAATGAGAAGGGAAGCATTACTTTGGCTCACAGGGTCATGTATGTCAGTTCATGGTTATTTCAGGCCTGTTTGGAGGCAGAGCTTATAGGAGAGATCACATGACAGCAGGGACGCTTACCTCATGGTAGTCAGGAGGGTAAAATTGAAAGAAAGAAACAGAAGTCATAGTCTAAGGATCCCCCTTAAGGCTGTACTTCCAATGACTTCACTACCACTGTCCTAACTACTGAACGTGTTTATTACTCAAGTTTACAGCAGGTTGGTGATTCAGCCTTCAACGTAAGACCTTCGGGAAATATTTGAGACAAGCTTTGTAGGGGCGCAGGGAGCAGAGCCAAGTTGAGCATTATTGCACAGTTGAAGGAATTCTGCTTTTTCCTCTGGAGACTTGGAGACTGACTGGGGATTGGATATTGTAGTTGCATTCGAAGGAACCACGGTAGAGGGCCCCTGGATAATGTCTAACAGAATGTCCATTCTAGTGAGAGCATGATGGACTGATGGGCTGAGATTTCAGGGAAATTTCAACCTGCTTCTGGGGACATCCTGACATCAGAGGTCGGAGGATTTGATGCTGAACAAGATGAAAGCAAGAACCAAGTAGAAACTCATGGTGTTCAGACTGTTCAGGGAGAGAGAAGACTGCTAGGTGTCTACCACACATGTCTCATCTGGTACTATTCTCACTTTTTATTTCCTACCCTTCTATCCTCATTGCTCTTTCCCTGGCTGATCCAGGAGTGGGCTTTGCTTGCTGCTTCTCCCTACCTGGGACAGCCTGATGGAGATTCAGGGTCATTTTCTAACATGTGTAGCTGTATATGACACCCATAGTCTTCATTGGTTATGTTGCTATTTGGATAAATAACTGTCATCACAGATGGGTGGGCTTCGGAGAAGACTTCAACCCAGTAGCTCAGACACTGAGGTCCACATGAGCATCCTATACTATAGGCTGCCGACAGTTCTGTGTGTTCATGTTAGGATTAATTAAGTACTTGATTTAAAGGAAATGGTGCAGTTCCATTTGGGACTTCACCAAAAGGCATAATTAGGGATAGGATGTGTATTTTCTGGTTCTGTAGGAAGAAAATAGCATGTACCATCACTGAATATTTTCTTTGTTTTCAAACCTTTGTTTAGGGGCCATGGGAATTGCTTATAAGTCACCTTAAATGAATATTTGTTCACTATGGAAAAAAGCTCAAATTCTACTGATAACAAAATATTGAAATAGATTTGTAGATCTTTCTAGAGAGCAACACTAGGCAAAATCATGAGCCAGTAGGAAGTAGACAGCATAGATGGAAAGATAAATACACTGGGGATAAAAAATAAAAAAGGTTCAGTGTAGATTGCAAAATCCCCATTGGTTATGCTGCTAACTAAGACAAAAAAAGCAGGATGTCTGTGTATATATGATTCTACAAAAGATTTAAGGATTGGGGGACATATACCATCCTATTTTTACATTTTGATGTTTTCTTCTACCATCCTCATGATTTGTTTTTATTTTATTTTGGTTTATTTTTAGTGTACGTGCATGTATTTCTCTCTCTCTCTCTCTCTCTCTCTCTCTCTCTGTGTGTGTGTGTGTGTGTGTGTGTGTGTGTGTGTGTGTGTGTGTTTGTGAGAACAAGTGCATGTGTATGGTCACTACTCAGAGAGGCAAAAAGAAAAGTGTGTGGTTCCCATACTCTAGATCTGGAGTTAGAGGGACTTGTGACCTTCATTCACAGCTAGGGTGCTAGGAATTGAACTCTTGGTTCTCCTAACCTCTGAGTCATCTCTGTGGCTTGGCTATCACTTCTTTACCAAAGAAAAACATTTAACAAAAACAAAGAAGGTGATTAGAGCTGATGCATCAACTATTATATGCAGTGTTGGGACTCTCAAGTTCCCAGGAGATGAGGCTGAGACATTAAGGTGAAAGAATTGCTACTCAAAAATGTAGATTTTGCAAAGACAGAAAACACAGCACAGATAAAGAGCTTATGACAGTGTCAGAGGAAAGGATATTACAGAAAATGATGGATGGTTTATTACCTCTACTCAGGGCCATAAAACATTCATGTTTACATCTGATATACACATTTATTCATTTTTCTACAAGAAAAAATATACGTAATAGCAGTTTGTTTTCTTACTCTACAATTTAAATATTTCAAACTTGATGCATTGGGGTGTCCTTTGGAGTTATGACCTGACAGTCTCATGAATATCAGCATTAATGTCATAAAGTATTATTTAAGGGAAACTCATGAGCTGAAGTTGCTTTCCAAAAGATGCATTTGCTTTTTTGTTTGTTTGTTTGTTTAGCTGTATCTGTGAGCTCTCTCCTTTGTGCTTGAGAGATCTCATATGGAAAGAATAAATAGCTGGAAGCATACTAGCACACAAATATGAACTTTTGGCTGTCAATGCATAAATACAGAGAAATAAAGTATATAAATATTTTGTATATTGAGTGTAAGAGGTCTTCCTCCCACATTTATAGGATGTCAGAAAGAGCACAGGACTAGAAGTCACTAATAACAATAACATTGAAGTTGATTTTTAAATTATTGAAATTAATTTCTGTAAGGTATGTGTATAACTATATCTATATATCTGTATCTATTCTATAACTAGTGTGTATGGTGTGTGTGTGTGTGTGTGTGTGTGTGTGTGTGTGTGTGTGTGTGTGTAACCAGAGATAACCTTGATCTCCTGATGATCCTCCTGCTTCTACCTTGCAAGGGCCATGATTACAGGCGTACACCACCATTCCTGATTTGTGTAGTTCTGGTTATCAAACCCAAGGATTCACCTAACTTAGGCAAACACTTTCCTATCTGATATACATATGTAGCCCAGAATGATATATTTTAGATATTTACTACTCTGGCTAAGTATCAATTCAATTAAAATGGAATATTATCATAAACAGGAGTCTTATACACTCATATACTGTGAATACATTTGACTAAGTTGTATATGGTATGCTCCCAGATAGTATGCTTCCAGCTGGAAATTAAGGTTTACTTTGACATGAGCAATTCTCACAATAAAAATCAAATCACACTGGAATACCCATCTCAAATTGTCAGTGATCATGTGTTTTTATTCTGTGATGAAGCCATCTAGGAGCCTCTTTTCACAATCTGAAATTCAGAGGTTAAACAACTACAAACTGTCAAGTGTGCTCTGACCTGCTCAGGTTCAAAGTCAGGTTTTTGGTTTAAAAATATGAGGTATTCCTTTCCACAACATTTGAAAATCAGTCAATGAGCTTTCTGTATATACTCATATCATTACAGAAACATGCTTAAAAGACTTGTCTAACATTCACAGTATGCTGGGTACAAAGATCATTGAATTCAACAATGCAGAGAGGGTGGGATATTCAGAGAAGAGCTGGATTCATTTCTCTGTTCTGTCTGTTGCTATGAGTGAAAACATGAGTGAAATTATCTTCCTTCCTATCTTAACAATTCTGGTGTTAGAAAGAAGTAAGGAGTGAGGGGAAGGCTGGGTGAGAGAATGGAAATCAGGTGGGGGGTGGCATCTCTGGGACAGGGGCAGCTTCCAGGAGTCTATGGGGGTGACCCTTGCTGAGACTTCTACCAGTGAGATATGGATGTTGAGGAGGCCACCTCCTGTAGTCAGGAAGGACTTCCAGCAGAAGGAGAGTGACACGAACCCACCCACAAGATCTTTAAGCCAAAAATTGTCCTGCATATAAGTAGTACAGGGATAAAGAAGGGACAGAGCTCAAGGGAATGGCCAGTCAATAACTGGCCCAACTTGAGACCCACACCATGGGGGAGAGTTAAACCCTGACACTATTCATGATACTCTGCTATACTTACAGACAGGAGCCTAGCATCACTGTCTTCTGAGAGGCTTCATCTAGCAGCTGATGGAAACAGATACAGAGACCCAAGGCCAAACAATAGAATGAGCTTGCGGAGTCTTGTGGAAGTGTGAGGGGAAGGATTGAGGGAGCCTGAGGGGTCAAGGACACCATAAGAAAACCTACAGGGCAAACAAACCTGGGTCCATGGGGGCTGACAGAAACTGAACTACCAACAAAAGAGCATGCATGAGCTGGTCCTAGATTTCCTGCACATATGTGGAAGATGTGCAGCTTGTTCTTCATGTGGCTCCCCTAACAATTAGAATAGAGGGGACTGTTTCTAACTCTGTTGCCTGCCTTTGGATCCCTTTCACATAGCTGGGCTGCCTTGCCTGGCCTCAGTGAGAGAAGATGCAGCTAGCACTGCTACAACTTCATGTACCAGGTTGGTACCCATGGGGGCCTCCCCTTCTCTGAGGAAAAGAGGTTGGGGGAGTGGGGAAGGGGGTGTGAGGGTGGGGTTGGGAAGGAGAGGTGCAAGGGGGGCTGCAATCAGGCTGTAAAGTGAATTAAAAAAAGAAGAGGGCTAATATCCAAAATTTATAAAGAACTCCAGAAAATAAACACCAAGAAACCAAATAATTCAATAAAAAGGGGGTACAGAGCAAAATGGAGAATTCACAAAGGAAGAATCCCTAATGGCTGAGAGACACTTGAAGAAATGTTCAACATCCTTAATCATCAGAGAAATGCAACTCAAGGGGACTCTGAGATTCCATCTCACAGAATGGCTAAGATGAAAAACTCAAAAGACAGCATGTGCTGGCAAGGTTGTGGAGAAAGGAGAACACTCCTCCATTGCTGATGGGAGTGCAAACTTGTACAACCACTATGAAAATAAGTCTGGTGATATCACAGAAAACTCAAAAAAGCTCTACCTCAAGACCCAGCTATATCACTCCAGAAGATTCCTCACCAAACCACAAGTATTTCTCCTCAACTATGTTCAAAGCAGCATTATTTGTAATAGCTAGAAACTGGAAACAACCTAGATGTCCCTTAAGTGATGAATGGATAAAAAAGCTGCAGTACATTTGCACAATATAATACTACTCATCCATCAGAAACAAGGAAATCAAACAAATTGCTGACAGATGGATGGAACTAAAGAAGCTCATCCTGAGTGAGCTAACCCAGACTCAGAAGGATCACATGGCATCTATTCATTTATTATTGGATTTTAGCCATAGAGTACAGGATAACTATACTCCGACCAACAGACTGAAAGGAACAGGAACACAGAATTTGTTACCTGTTAGTGGGACACTTTGCTCTAGTGGAGCTGCCATGTAAACCCCTACTAAGAGGAAGCTCTTAGCCCTCATATGACTGATGAACTGAGGTGAGCTGAGATGTGGGGTCACCCCACACTGGAGGAGTAGGATAGGTGGGAAAGGGGGTAGAGGGTGGGAGGGTGGTAACAAGAAGGGTGAAGGGAGGGGGCTGTGAGGGAGATATAAATTGAAGTAATAAATAAACATAATTTAAAAAAAGAAATTTGATGTTGGAAAGATAGATCAGTTGATAAATTGCTTGCTGTTCATGTTTAAGAACTTGATATCACATTCCCAACACCCACCTGAAAAGACAGATGTGGAGACCTGAGCCTGTAATCCTAGCACACAGCAGAGAGAGACAAGTAGTTACCAACAGCTCATTGAACTTCCATCCTACCTACATGGATGAGCCCTAGGTTCAGTGAAGAACTTGAAAAATAAGGTAGAGAGTAGAAGAGGTAGACACATGATGACACTGGATTCCATATATTTTCATGTGTGCACACATATGAACACATGAACAACATACATACAAATCCTAACATATGAAACCTGGTGAACATAGTGGAAAATGGGTGATTCTCAGATAACACTCCATTTATGGAAGCTCTATGTGGATTTCCCATTTAAAAATGTGTTATGAGAAATCTTGTATTCAAGACTCCATATAGATTGATCTCTAGGAAAACAAAACTGGCATGGGAACATCAGATTTTTAATAGGAAAGCTCTGTTTACATAAGATAGTTAAGATTTTTATATGAGATGAGATATTTTGATTAAATTGCCTTATAAAGTGTTTGCAATTATCTTAGTCATATAAAGGTAAATAAAGCATATAAATCAGAAAAGAAATTATGTCCCATATTTGCACTACCAGAACATGTCAAATCCCTGCTAGGCAGAGAAACTGCTGGACACTTTATCCTGTATAAGACTGGCTTCTAGCTCAGCTCAGAGGTACCAGAGACCTGTCAGGAACACACCACACTTCCCATAGTGATGTGCATTTCAAGTGAATTGTGATGCAGAAGGAGAAAGAAACAAAGTCTATTCCAAAACTCTGAAATTACCATTGTCTTCAGTGTTCAATGTGGCTTGCTAGCTGCTGGAGTTCCAAATCTGAGGTACACATGAAGGTAATAGCTTGTACGAAACGGGGGCTATGCCTGGCACTGCTGATCCATCCAAATGATTATTACAAAAGTCCAGCGCTGTAGGTACTGTCATCTTTCTCACAGCTTCAGATATTGAAGCCTTAGGGGTGCAGAATGGCTTCTCCCCTAGTGCAGCCAACTGAGCTCTTGTGATGGTCAGAACCCCAGTCACTGATGGTCTTGTGTGAACTGCTCCTTGATAGATGTCTAGGTATGGGAACCTTACAGAATGAAACCCCACAGTCCACAGGCTTACCCTGTCCACAACTATATCAAAGGAGGCTTCACTCTAACTAGCAAGACTTTTTGTAGTAATTATGTAAGGAGGTTCATTGGTTAATAGTTAATAGGCTACATCTAATCATTCCTCAATGTGCGTACACTTTTAAATCACAAGGTTGTGTACTGCAAGACAAAAATATGTGACCATCTAAAATAGTTTGTTGCTACACAGAAGAAGGTAGGGTAGTAGTGAAAAGAGAAATAAGATGGAGGGGAAGAGGAGAAAGAGAAAAGGAAGAAGAAGAGAAAAGAGGAGAAAGGGGAGGAAGATGAGGAAGAGGATGGTGATGATGATGGAGGATGAAAGGCAACATAAGGAGTTTCCAGGCCATTAAACCCCATTTTGGAACACTGATCCCAATCCATGGCAACCCAGCGGATATTCTCTAATTCAGTTCCATTTAAGATAGACTCCCAAGTTCCAAACCTCTTTGTATTGTGCCTCCATAAAAGTTTGACATTTAACTTTGGAAAGTGGTGAGGAGATTAATGGATGTGACTGTAGTTTGGTTACAGAATACATTTGCTTCCACACACAGGAATAGTTGGCATGAGAGGAATATCAAAGGAGGGGAGACTGTAGCTGCAGGGAAGACTTGGGTATCTAACAGCTCAAGTTGCTGCTGTATTGATGAGAAACTCTTCCTGGTAAGTCCTTAGTGATGTCTGGCAGCTTTCTGTGGAGTCTAGAACAAGCCTAGGCTTTCATGCTTCACATAACTGCTATTTAAGGGTTTGTAAGTATTTCTGGGATGATGTTCCCTGAACTCTGCAAAATGTAGGCAAAGAGGCCACTCCCTACAAGTGCACACACATTCTTATACAGAATACTATATATCTAAGGAACAGTATAGGGAGATCCTTGTGTTTTTTTAAAGAATGGACTTAACAAAGATAAAAACCCTATAAAACTGTATTACGCATCACATTTTATGCAAAATAATCATTTCTCTTGACATAGTTTCGGAAGACTAAAATAGATCTTAGGGTAATATTAAGTTTTCACCAGTATTTCTTCTGTCAATAGGTCCCTGTGTTCCACAGTCTCTTTATCAGGTGCAAACAGACAGCACATTTCTTTTGTCCAGTCACAGAAACCTCCATACACACAGGGGATGGAACGAGATAGGTTCCTTGGAAGCTGGAAGGCTCCGGAACTCAGCCGCAAACAGTGTCTGGGATGCAGTTGTAAATAATTCCGTCCATGACCATGAGGTGATCTCATAGAAGAGTGGTACTTCTCTATGGAAAAATAATTTCATCACACTTAATTTTATATGTATATGTAATTTTATATGTATAGGTTACCCTATCCAGTGTGCAACTCATTTCCTGTTTAAGACTTCACTATTCACATTCAAATTTTCTCAGTGAGAAAGTACAAAATCTATCACATGGGGAAGTTGGTTGAAATAACAACGAGAATAATTATTTACAACAGATTTATTACAGAAAGATGTGGATGCTTGTCTGAAAGGCTTGTGCTTCATCAGCATAAACTTCAGAGGAAATATCCCATTCTGCCTTATAAATACTGCAGGTATGTGTGGCTAGATGTGCGATGAGTGGCCTTCATTGTGTTCAACAGGTTCTGATCTATTATTCTCTTTAGTTTCCTTGACTGCATCTATTATATGCAGGATGAAGTAAAGGGTTGCGGAGAGGGCTCAGCCATGAAAGTTCTTGTTCCGTAAGCCTAAAGAGCTGAGTTTGAATCCCCAGCACCATAGGAGAAGGCCAGAATGGAGTCATGTGACCATAAAATCCCAGGACTGGAGAGATGAAGACAGTATATAGTCAAAAGATGTGATGTTTACAATGTATATGACATTCCTAGGAACAAAAATGCCCTCAGAGTTCTCGAGAGTACATGAGCCACTTTCAATGTTAATTTAGAGCCGTGGTTCTCAACTTGTGGGTTGTGACCCCTTTGGGGGGATCAAATGACCCTTTCACAGGGATCTCATATCAGATATCTTGCAAATCATATATTTACATTATGACTCATAATAGTAGCAAAATTACAGTTATGAGGTAGCAACAAAATAATTTTATGGTTGGGGGGGTCACCACAAGGTGAGGAACTGTATTAAAGGGTCGCAGCATTAGGAAAGTTGAGAAAACTGCCCTAGAGATTAGTTACAACCCAGGTTCAGGAAAGCCTTCATTTCACATAAACTCCCAACAGCCATACTAACATAGAAGATATGCTTAAAGAAAATCACCCTTCAGGACAATTCTCAGACTTCTTATGCAAATTAGCTGTAGGGGAGGGAGGTTGTGGCTAAAGAATTTCAAACCAAGAGAATCTGTTAGCTCATGCCTTCCCAGTTTCTGTCCTGCTCTGCTGTGAAGGAACGTGTTGATTACAACGTGTATTTAAAAAGTATTGCCTTATACAGGGTTTTCATTATGGCATTCTTTAAAAACAAATTTTTTTTTGTCACTTTCTCCCACCATTTCCCACTTCCCTCTCCTCCGCATCCTGCCTTCTCCTCAGCAGCCTTCCATTCACCTTCATCTCATGGGTGACTTCAGCCCGTGACTCTCCTTCACATCACCTCTTTCTCCCCTCTTGTGGTCTCCTCTATAAGTTGATAGCCTATAGCCTCCCCTGCAAACCCTTCTTTGCACAGATGAAAATGTCAAAAGTCAGGATCCACAGATGAGAGAAAATGTGTGAATTGTGTCTCCCCTCCCCTGAGACTGCAGCACCTCTCTGTGCCCCACCACAGGGACACTCGACATCATTGTTCATTGCTGCACTCTTCGTGACAACAAGGAAATGGAACCAGCCTAGATGTCCACCAATGGAAGAATGAGTAAAGGAAATAGGGTCTATATCCATGATGGTATTTAAGTTAGAAGAAAAAGTAAAGGAAAAAGTCGGCTGGTAGGGAAAATGAAATTAGAAAACTTTTAGAGCACATGTGCACTTTCTGTCCCTAGATATCTGCCTTCAGCCCTTGTATTTCAGTACGAAAATGGGAACAGGAACTCTGTGAGTGAACACAACCGTCTTCACGGGCACACAGTTGACTTGAAGACTGGATGGGGCATTTGGGATTCCGATGCATGCAGTTCTGTCATCAGGACATGTTTTACAAATGACCATTCCTTATTTCTAAGTCACCCCTGAGCACTGCTGACAGTCTGCTGATGCTGAGAACAAGTCCTTAATTCAGAATTAGCCCATGTTCTTACAACCCAAATGTGCTAACATTCGATTTAGCTCTATAATTGTGGCCATAGACAGAATGCCCTCAAAGTCTTCCTGTGGAGAGTACTCTACTTTCTTTTATAAAAACATTTTTATGCCCTGAGTTATCTTCCTGACTTCATCAGATGCCTGCTGAACACCACCTGTCTTTTTGGCATTGGGACATCCTTTGAAGTGCTGGCTTCGCCTTTTCAGGGCAAATGGAGCTCATTCTGCACACAAGTGGCCACAGGTGTGCTTCATTTACGACACTGGAGCAGGAATGGGAGGCAGGAGGCAGGAGCCACCCACGGAAGGGACGGCACTTGACTTTATCCACTGACTCTCTAGAATGATCCACTCCAGCATGGTACGCAGAATTTGCTGAAAAGATTCAAGCAGCTTTGAAATCGGCAGGATGCCACTGTGACAGATGGGTCTCCATGTGGCCACCTTGCCAAGTCTTCTAAGCATCAAGTGTCTCTGCTGAAAGTTTGAGCGTCCGCCAGTCATAGCCAAATGGATGTCTGTCTCCAGACCTGGAGAGAGTGTGTGTGGATCCATGATCTTCCTGGTCCCATAGCTCAAAGCTCTAATTCTCCCCTCTCTTGGGTCTGCTTAGGAGGCTTGGGAGTTCATAAACGAGAGTTAAATTGACGCAACCATCATCCCTGCTTTCTGCTTCACGTTCTGCTGCAGACAGCCTAAGAAATCTCCGTGCTGTCTCCTCTGTATGTGCTGGTTCATGGAAACTCTAGGAACAAAACACATGCTGGGACCAGGCATGAGCAAGGAAGATAGCATGCAGTTTCTCCTAAATTCGATGTTTCAGTGCAAACACTTCAGTGTCCAAATGTAAATCTGTGGTTGTTAATCTACATGTAAATGTTTCTTTAAGACACATAGCTTTTCATAAACATGATAAGTCCATGGAAGAAATTCTGTTACAAGGGGGTGAGGGGAATATGTTAATGGATAGCAGTGTTTGTGCTGCATTTTCTTTTATGTGTGCATATGTATTAAATAATGAAAGTATATGCATATATAATATATAGATATTTGTGTATGGCTATATGTATACATTATATATCTATATGTATATAAACAATTCTCATATTTATGATAGTGAGCTTTTTGATCCCATGCCCTTCATTTGGCAGCCACAATCGGCAAGACCTAATTTAACATGACCTTATTAGCCACAAGGAGCTAAATAGCCTTTAGGATGTTTCTGAAAACGAATTACAGTGGCTCCTGCCCAGCATTTTTACATCAGAGAGAAAGCATCCCACTTCCTTGCACAAGGTACCTTCCATCTGTCTGGGGGAGTATCCCTTGATTTTCTCATGATGTCAGTCAAGGTGGATGGAATAGTTATGAATGTCCATGGGTCGGCCTTGTAGAACTTCCCTATGCTACACTTGTACACGAACTTTTTTAGCTTATTATATAAGCTGAGAAAATCCACAGTGTACTTGAACATGAGTTAGAAAATTAGAACATCTAATTTTTTATTACATTCTGCCTTTCCAGGCTTATTGGTATGGATTGGAGCCTAGCAGAAGATCTGCTGGGAACATTAAAGGTGGAAGGGAGGCTCTACCATTTTTATCTTCCAGTGTGTGAGAATAAAATGCCTTCGTGCCTCCTACAACATACTTACCTCACTTGCCGTAGGTCCTCCCCAGTCCTTTTTTTCTCATATCTGTTAAGTCTCAAAATATTATATTTTCTCTTTTGTCTTCAACATATTTTGAAGGAGAAACCATTCTCAGAACTGAACTTGAAGTTCAATGGGTTCAATATAAGTGTGTGTTTACATGTGCATATATGTAGATATGCATGTGTGTGCATTATATAGTTACATATTTGTAAATAATCCTCATATGTACAATAGTGAGATTTCAGAACTCATGACCTTCATTTGCTAGCCACAATCTTTAAGAACTAATTTAATATCCATAGTTTAAAAATCTTTGTTTCTGCAAATTGCCATTTGCCTCCTGCAGAACTATTTCTTATGAATTCCAATATTATACCTAATACATGAAGTTATAATCACTGGATTTATAATTTTAGATCTTAATTGGATACAATTAATTAGATCCCTATTTTTATAGATTCCTTTGATAATTACATTAATTAAGAAGGATGCACCATAATTGGGTTCTGTCCAAACAGTTATATCCCTGGCAGCTGCTGGCTAGAAGAGCCCTCCTCATTACGATGCCCTGAAGAATATGGTGAAAGTGTTGGTGTGTGACTTGGCACTGTGCACATGATTCTGGAAACATGTGAGCTATCCCCCTTGCTTGCTGGTTTGTCGATGGTACTTCCTAAGTTTAATTATAGTCAGTAAAAGTCTGAGAATGGAATTCTAATCTACAGTGTACATCTGGTGAGAATGAAGTTTTTCTGGGCACTGAAACCATGGGGGTAGAGAATGACGAAAAGATCCATAGACACGTGTTGGAGACTTGCCCCTGTAATGTCCTCTGATGGCATACTTTGCCATAGAAATGAAGCTGCTGGGAGTTATCACCCTCTAGTCATGCTGATGGGTGATGATCTCCATCCTCATCAATGACATGGTATTTACGCAACCTCTATCCAGGCACTGCCTAGGATTTGGGAGACTATGAAGGTGAGGAGCCATTCAGACCCACAGGACACTCTGTAGTAGGAAGAACTTGGTTGAAGTCAAAACTGATGGTGATTTCAGTGCTTCGTGTCAGGTGCAGCCACAGAGCTCATGGGTCTTCAGATTTTGGACATGGAAACAAGAAAGCAGCTGGTGGTTCTCCTCATAGAAACACTTTCTACAAACCTACTGCCACAGCCCTGTCTGAATATCCGCTTCTTTCCCTCTCTTCTGCATTCCTTCTATAGAAGCTGGTGTGCAAATCTTGGGCCTGAAAAGCTTTCAAACCACTTGAAATCTCCTGGAAGGTATTCTGCTTATATTGGAAGGGAACAGAGAAATGCCAGGAGAAAGTAAAAGACAGAGAAGTGTGTACTAGGCCTAAATGTAGTCAGCAGGAAGCAAAAGAAAGTTGAACTAACACATGAATGTCTGGGTAAAGTACAGACTTGGGATGCTGAAGATGGGGTTGGGTAATGCTCTGCCATCAGAGATGAGGGCTGTGATCCTGAGCTCACTGGTTGAGAGTCCATGCTTTTCACCACCATTCCTATGACTGTCTTTCACCTTGGCATTAACTCCAAACTTCCTCCCCTTCAACTTTTATACTAATATCATTTTTGTTCAGCCAGGTGCCTCCATGTGTTTTCCTCAGCAATGTCAGTGTGAGCTTGGAAAGCAGGCCTCCACCTTGCTCTGTGAGAGAATACACTAATTTTAAGCACCTTCTCTTTTTATTTTCCTTGGCTGTGTTGAGCACTAAAAAGCACAAGCTCTGTGATTGTGCAGTGCTGGGATTTGCTCCTCTCTTGCTGACCACCTCACTTGTGGCACACTTCATTAACTGCTTGGAAGCTCAAATTCCTCATCTAGAATCTACAAAGATTAAACTATTTCTGCCTACTAGATGGGAACTAGAGATATCGGATAGTGTTGCTAAATGGATGACTTAGAACGCTATAGAAGTTCAAAAGTAGCATCATTGTTCCTACTGGCTGAGGGGATCATTGCTTCTTCCTCTTGCACATTATAGATTAAGTGACTATTGTCTTAAGTTATTCAACTGAGGCAAAGACAATCACCAGATACCTGTTGCAGGTAATTGCCTTAATATAGAATAACTTGGATTATATGGATTATAACTCTTTACACATTTATTATAAATAGCAATAATGTCACTAACATACCAGTAAGGGACAAAAGTGTCTGGCATTATGTACATCACTATATATACATATATGCATACACACACACACACATATATATAATGCATACACATACATATTCTATCATCAATGATAGTCCTACAAAAATGAAGTATTTATTACTTGTCTTGATCTATTTTTAGTTTTTCGCACAGTTGAAATCTGTGTTGTGCTTAAAGCATTGCAAAACACTGTTTTTTAAATAGAAAAATCTGAATTTAGAAACTGAATCACGAACTATAAGTTAGTCTTCCCATTTGTCACAGTGAGCTAGATGGGGAAGAACCCATGAATGTAGATATCTTATAGCCACTGCTTTCCAAACACAACTGCTTTCAGGAGTCCTTTCCATAACAGTGCTGGCTGAGGGTGGATACTGGTAATGGTGATTTTTCAAACAACAAATTGATTTCTATACACATGTTTCTGTCAACCTATACAGATATTTATGCATACAATTTTTTTTCTCTGTAGAAGAGTTGATTTAGGACTTGACTAAAGATCACACCCTACCCCTCCAGGGGTTGACTCAGCTTCAAGGTGGTTTGGAGATTTGCCAGCTCAACCCACTTCTGGATGGTTTGAAGGAGTTATTTATTCTAAGAATTATATAATAGTTTCCCCATAGGAGCTCAAAATGCTTCTGTAAGGAGGCCTCTTCCAACCCTGGAGGCAGCTGAGGGCAGGTGTTGGTCATAGATTTTTTTACTGCCTTTATATTAAGAAAAATTACTATGGACTGCTGGTAACTCTGACATAGGCCTAAATTTTAATCTTGTAAAATCGTGGAGGACTATTTCTGGGAAAAAGATACTTATGCTGTGTCTGAAGTCATCAAATTATCTTAAAAAAAAAAAAAACAAAAACCCTGCAGAGCAGCCAGTAGGAATCTCCCTGGTGACTTTCAGGAATAGCTGCCATCCACCTGCAGATATATGCGGTCACTCCCCAGCACCTGAAATCTTATCCAGACATAAGTGGAGGCAAGTTGACAGGGGGCATTGTAAATGATGTGAAGACAGAGCTTGAGGATAACCAAGTACCTTTAATATGAGTTATCAATTAGATGGCTAGATTTTCCTATGTTATAAATAATGAATTTACTAACATCCACAATGTTACATTTCAAATTAATCTTCCGAAAACCCTAAATGAATGTTCATTTCCTCCCCAAGTCTGTTGCCAGTTAGTTCATATAGTGCAATATAATTTAAAATATTCACATTTTCAAAAATGAACAAAATTTTGTTCAATATAATAATGAGAATATTTATGTAAATGGAATGCCCCTTAATATTACAGCTAACATTGAAAACATTGAAACATATGGATTTGGGAATTCCATATTTAATATTAGTTCTTAAGTGATGAATTTGTGAATCATAGAAGCTATTAGTTATCTATCAATTGTAAATATTTTTTAAAATTGGTAACATTTAGTAGAGAATGTAGTCATCAAATTAAAATTAACAATCACAACCAAGATCTCATTGAAATTTCACAAAAAAAGAAAACTAAATGAAGCAAAAAAAAAAAAAAAGGGTCCATTGCTTCTCTTCATCCATCAGAGAAGTGGGTTCTCGGGTAAGAAAAGTACTTGGGAAAGTAGGGAGACATGTTTCCTAAGTCGTAGCCATAACAGACTTACCAGGAGAACCACTCACAAGCCACATGTTGGGAGGACACTAAAATAAGGACTTTTCATTAATTGCGTAGGATAGTTTGAATGCATTAGAAGACATTAAAGGCATAGTTCTATTGCTTTTTCTTCCAGCCATCCCTTCTGGTGCTAAATAGGGAAATTTTACAGATGTCCCCTTCCTTGACTTATCCAGTACCCTATTGACCATTGTCAAGTGTTCCAGATCTATTTCAATAAAAAAACACATTTTCCCTATGTGAATATACTTGATGGAAGGGATTCAGGGGAAGAGGTCATCTCCAGGGCATACGCTGTCACTGGCTATTCTGTCTCTTAAGTGGGAAAGTCATAGGAACTAAATGCCAAGACTAATAGATAGTAAAGACTAATAGACTAATTAAATAGAAACATTTTAAGAATAGTACAACCAAGAGAAGAGTAGGGAAAAAAGAAAAGAACTAGCTACTAGAGAAAATAAAATATCACAGGCAGAGGAGATATAGTCACCAACACACTAACCTATTGGAATTTTTAAAACCTCTGCCATGCTTCATGCCACACTAAGGGGCTCCTGTGTGGTACACAGGGACCTCAGATGAAAACCTTAATAAGATGATTTTCTCTCTGAGGATAGAATTGAAACACTGACACCTGTGGTTATAGAAATCTTCAAACATAGTCCCATCCCTAGCCAGATGAACAAAAATATCTACACCCAAGTCTTATTCAATTTAGTTACTAATAACCAGTACAGACCCAGCTAGACTAATCATCAAGGAAAAATACAACAAAACAAATAATATAAAACAACAATAACTAAAGAAACAATGTAACAATATATCTTAATCCAACAGCTGTTGACACTGCTGGATTGGGATTTTAGAATGAATAATTTATAGGCAGGACACTTAAAGTAGCTAATTTTATAACTCATGTATTGATAGTGTATATGTAAAGGGCAGACAGTATAGAAGAAAGACTGGTTAACATAAGCAGAGTGATGGACACTTTGTAGAAGGAGTCAAATGGCATGCTAGAATTAAAGTGTTGCAAATGACATAAAAAACCCACATTTATCGGGAATAACCAGTAGATTGGACATGCATATAAATGATGGAAGGAAGGAATTTGACAGTTGTTTGCTGGAAATATCCAAGCAGAAATACAAAGGAACGAAAGAGGAAAATGCAAACAAACAAACAAACAAGCAAAATACCTCAAAGGATGAATCCTAATTGATATAGAATGAAGAAAATTTGAGTCACACTAAACTAAAGGCAGAGGTCAGAAAAGGTCAAGGAAAAATAAAAATAATGACTTTGAAAGAATTACAAGTCCAGTGGCTAAGAACATGCCAAAATAAGCAATTATATGTGAAAAGCAGGAATGAACAAAACACAAGACAGAGATTCCCAAAGTCCATAAACAGACTCTAAGAAAACATCATACACAATAACACTGCTTTTTCCCCATTAATTAATTTGTTTAATAACTTTACAGCTTGATGGCAGACTTCTCCCTTCTCTCCTTCTAGTCTCTCCCTCACATCCACCTCCCCCATCCCCTCCTCCTCTTATCCTCAGAGAAGGGGAGGCCCCCTTGGCTACTAACCCACCCTGGCAAATCAAGTTGCAGCAGGTCTAAGCACTTCCTTTCCCACTGAGGCCAGACAAAGTAGCCCAGCTATTGGAAAAAGATCCAAAGGCTACCAACAGAGTCAGAGACAGACCCTGCTAAATTGTTAGGGGACCCACAGGAGGGACATGCTGCACATCTGCTACATGTGTGTAGGGGGCCTAGGATCAGCCTATGCATTCTCTTTGGTAGGTGATTCAGTCTCTGTGAGCTCCCATGGGCCCAGGTTAGTTTACTCTGTAGGTCTTGTTGTGGTGTCCTTGACCCCTCTGACTCCCACTCTACCACAAGACTCCCCTGGCTCTGCCTATTGTTTGGCTCTGGGTCTCTGCATCTGTTTCCATCAGCTGGTGGATGAAGCCTCTCAGATCACAGTTATGCTAGATTTCTGTCTGCAATAGCACCACTTTTAGGGTGAGTATTCAGGTTGAAGGCAAGAAAGTGGGGAAAGATACATTTTGCCTCCTTTGATTAAAGAAAGCTGATTGAAGATAAGCAGAACTTGGCCATGGAGGACTTAATACTTGGAGAAAAAGTAGTAACTGTTAATATATGCATGTGAATCACAAAGCATCAAATTGTGTGAAATGGAAGATAGATATATTCATTGTAGAATGGAGAAGTTGAAAGTGTTGGTAATTGGTAGGTTAGTAAAGTCCTCAATCCTAGAGTTTGACTGAGAATGAGCATTGGCTCCATGTGCTCTCCTCTTCCTTGTGGGTTGTCATTGTCATGGTCAGGGTCCTCATTCACCTTATTCACCTGAGTTCATGGGGAATATTCATTGGGGATGCCCCCATCTCAGCCATGAAACAAATATTGAAAACATAATAAAAAACAATGTACAAAGTATATTCTGAGACCGCAAAAAATAATCTACAGTCAATGATGAAAAGGCAGCTTCAAAAACAAATAAACAAAAAACAAATAATAGAGGGAAAGAAAGAAACAAATAAACAAACAAACAAACAAAAAAAACCCAACACCTACCCCCACCAAACCTTGGAAACATTGATTTTAGGAACAAAACTTTTAAACAATCCTTGGGGGAAAATAAGTCTCGACCAAGAAGAATAGAAGTGACCATGTTCAGAGCAGAAGGCAGTAATGCTGGGAACAGTGAAAACACCGAGAAACCTACAAAACTCACAATAGAGTCTGTGAAGAAGGGTTTAAAAATGGTAAAACTCTAGTCAGGCAAATGAAAAAGAAGGAGAAGCAGTTCCAATATCAGACAAGGAAGGAATCACTGTTACCACCCCATGGGCACTTGCATTAGTCCCTGCCTGCAAGATTCGATAATGTGGTTGTCATGGGCCAGTTATTTGAAAGGTTTAAAATAGTAACTACATAAAGTGTATAGAGAAAGTCTTCCTGGTCCTCTTATGAATATTGACTACTTGGCCTTCCAATCTTACCCACAAAATTTAACATTTGTATTAATGTTAATAAAAGAAAAATAATCTCACAGAATTTTGAAAATTAGCCATGGCGTCTCATTTGAGCTGGAGTGACTGCAAGGTTACTGCCTACAGAAGACTCAGACAGCTGTTATTTGGCATGTGACAATCAGCATGTAAACAGGTGTGCCCCTCCCTGCTGTATCACCTTATTCTTCAAAAGTGAAGCTAAGGAAAGGATTGGAGGGATTCATTCAACCCTTCACTCAATGAAACACCTTGAATTTTGACTTGTGAGATTTGAAACTTAGTTTGAAGATGTATTTTAGGGTATCTTTTCCTTAAGACACTTTGCTCTCTATTCCAGGAAGGTCAAAGGAAGATGTATTATTTGATCATATACCCAATGAGTGAAGAGTTTAACTCCTGAAGAATAAAGTTTACAGCCAAGAGCTAGCATAAGGTTCACATACCAGAAAACCACACACCCACACCCTTTATCTTAGGTCACAGGTTGCTATTACAAGTTCACAAGGAAAAGATGATAACTCTCAAATAGCATTCCATTGCTTTCCTAAACTCTTGGGCAAATATATGTATCCATCATCTTGGGCATACTTTACTTTGCTTTTCTAGCAAATGTTTTTAGTTCATCATTTTGAAAAAGGTTCATTGTTTTTGTTGGCTACAAATATAATTTTAAAAACACTGATACACCCAATGTTGAAAGGATATCAGGAGGGTAGAACTGTTTTCATTTTTATTTCACAGGTGAGGCTACTGAGAAACAGTCATTATATACTTTGGTTATATTATATATGCAATAATTGATGCAAGAGGGATTCGAACTTGAGACCTTCCAATTTAGAAAACAGAGTTCAATCATTTTGCCTGTGTGTTAACTGTGGGGAGAGGTTTCCTTTCTGACTTTTGTAACAGAAGTGAACCCCAGTCTCACAACAGGAAGTGGATAATAACCTACTCTTAAAGAAGTGAAAAGAAAGATTTTTATTAGGAAGATTTCAAAGCAGAACTGTGGGACTAAGCCAGCATCCTAGGGAGGTGATCTAAGGAGGTGCACTTTGCCATTGAGCTCACACCATCCATATATCAAGAGACAGTTGGATCTCAATAGCAGGGTGTTACATACTAAACCTCAAACATGACATTAGCTCACTGTTGTGCTAAATCTAGCCATCAAGAGAGGCGTATAGGTAACTGAAGTCTGGAATAAATGCAACTGTTGCTTTATTTAGCCAGGAAATCATTTAGGAAAGACAGATAGGAAAATGCCTGCTGATAAAAATCACTTTCATATCAACTTACATTTGGACACGAAGGTGGACTCAATAAAGAAACCTGAAGTGGAATAGTTATTCTAAAATGGCATGATTTGCAATATGTGCAAGAGAATGGAAGATAACAGGAAACACATGGAACCACATGAGAGGATCCTCCTTATTATTATACTAATCAATATGATTCTGGGCTGGGGAAATAGCTCAGAAGGTAAAGTACCTTCCCACCCAGCCTGAGGACTGAGTTTAGATTCTCAGCCACACACACACACACAAAGTCAGGCATAGTAGAACATGCAAGCAATACCCAGCATTGGGGTGGTAGTATCAGGGCATCCGAAGATTTCCAGTTAAGTAGTCCTTTCTGATCAATGAACTCCAGGTTCAGTGAGTGACCTTGTCTCAAAAAAAAGAGAAGGATAGAGGAAGACACCAATGTCTGGAATCCAGACACACTCACAGCCACATGTGAACACACATACACACACAAGAACATTCATGAACATTCATATATACATGCTTATAACACCACACACATGGACATGCATTCAGGTTCATGTATACATGGTTATAGCACTACACACACACACAAGCATGCACTCATACACATGTACACACACATGGACATGCATGCACATTCATGTATACATGGTTATGACACTACACACACACACACACACACACACACACACACACAAACACACACATAAGCATCACGAGACATGATGCTTGGCCTATTAAATTTCTGAGCTCATTTTACCTCTCTTAATTTCACTGATATTTAACTAATAAAACCCAGGTAACCAGAGTAATAGAAAGAATATATTTCCACATAAAATAACCAAACAAAATGTAATGATTGTTCATTTGATAAAAGCTACTTTCTCCAACAGCATTCACTTGGAAACACAGGTAAAACTTAGCATACGCAACCTGTAGTACCTACAACTGTGTCATCCTTTAGACATGGAGAATTCCGTAGGAAGTTTTCATCCAACAGATCAGTGGAGGTCAAATCGAGAAATCTCTTGCATAAAATGCCACAGTTTGCTTGTAGTGAACCTCTGGGGATGACCTAAGTATTTTCACAGGATGGGTTTATTACATATTAGAGTGTTTTCAATTGCAAGTAAGACTTCACTTCAACAAGTGCTTTTGTTGTTGTTGTTCGTTTATTCTTCCTCTGAAACTGCTTAGATAGACTAATTGAGGAAGTGAAGTGGGATCAGAAAAGGCAGACCCAAGGAAAGGTGTTAGAAGTAGTCAGGAACAATGAAAAGTATGTAGGAAGCTTTCTTTGTAGATTTATCAGGCCTGGGGAGTGCATGGAAACAGCCTGGACCTCATTTGAGGATGTCTAATCAGAAAGTGGGAGCCCTGGACATCAAAGTTTTTATTTTTATCCCTCTCTATCTCTTTCTGCCTCACCCCCCCCCCCCATATTTGTCTCAGTCTATGAACCAATGACGTGGTGATATAATGTGTAAAAATCACAGCCTTGGCCAGTTTTTGTAAACCGACTACCTTGAAATCCTTCTGAAGCTGTGGAAACTAAAGGCAGGAGGCTTGGTGGGCTGAATACACATAATACCACCTCTGACACAGATTATCCCAAGCCTCAGCTAACATCTGTAATGTCTGGATAATGTTACTTACTTATTTAATAAGGCCTAACTCACGGGCACAGGTGAGATATCAAGTAGGACTTATCTTTGTGGGACGTATTGGGATAGTTACTCACAAGGTATCATTGCTTATGACATTTAGAAGCTGAGAGTATATGGCATTAAAACACACACACACACACACACACACACACACAGGAACAATCCTATCATGGCAGGAAGGTGTTTGAGAGCTTCAGAAGGTCCTTACTATTTTTTAAAATTTATTTATTGCTTTCATGTTACATCTCCATCATAGTGTCCTCTTTCCACCCCTCCCAGTCCCGCCCTCCCACCCTCTACCCCCTAACCCTTCCATCCCACTCCTCTGGAGTGGAGTGTCCCTACATAACAGTCCCCTGCCCCAGTTCAGCAGTCATATGAGGGCCAAGAGCCTCCTCATACACTGGGTACCTATAAGGCAGCACCACTAGGGAAAAGTGTCTCATTGACAGGGAGAAAAAGAAAAAGTCTATGTTCCTGTTCCCTTTGGTGCGTTGGTTATAGTAGAGATATCCTGTACTATATGGCTAAACTCTGACTATAAATGAATAGATGCCATGTGCATCCTTCTGAGTCTGGGTTAGTTCACTCAGGGTGAGCTTCTCTAGTTCCATCCATTTGGTTGCAAATTGCATAATTTCATTGTTTCTGATGGCTGAGTAGTATTCTATTGTGTAGATGTACCACAGTTTTTTAATCCATTCTTCGGTTGAGGGACATCTGGGTTGTTTCCAGTTTCTAGCTATTACAAATAAGGCTGCTATGAACATAGATGAGGAAACTTTCTTGTGATTCGGTGAGGAGTCATTTGGATGTATACTCAGAAGTGGTATGGCTGGGTCCTGAGGCAGAGCTATTCCAAGTTTTATAAGATATCTTCAGACTGATTTCCATAGTGGTTGCACAAGCCTGCACCCCCACCAGCAATGGAGGAGGGTTCCCCTTTCTCTATACCTTCACCAGCATGTGCTGTCATTTGAGCTTTTGATCTTAGCTGTTCTGACAGGTGTGAGTTGGAATCTATTTTTCCCTGTCACTAACATAGAGTGACTAATTCCTTTGCACACCCTCCACTGTTGGTTGACATGGTAGCAAAGAGCCACGGCCCAGGGAAACCCTGGACAGCATTCTAGGTTTCCTGTTCCTGGGGAGAAGGAGTTTCTTCAGTGAAGAAATTAGACATGTGTTGCAGATACAGACTTTCAGCCAGGGTATCTAGTACATGTGGCTGTAGCCATTCACAATAGCTATTGAGGATTTTATACATAAAACTTTATTTTTCTGTAAATGTTTTGAAGACTGTAGCTATTGTCTTGGACTTCATTCTGAGAGTGTCTACTGTACTGGATGTGTGGCTGGCCACATGTAGGCATTAGTTACTTACTCTTTTGTGTGTTTGCAGATCCTCAAAGTGTCCTCAAAAGGCCCTAGGGAGGTGGTGTGGTATCTAGAGAGGTGCCACTCTCTGCCTAGGGCACCTAGAGTCTCCCACATGCTCCAATTTTGGAGTCTCTATGCTTCAAATAATCAAAGCCATTGTATGAAATGCTGGCTTTACCTTCTGCGCAGAGTGTGGCTCAGGGATAAAACTATAGAGGAATTTTTTTTTCTGCATGTCATTGTATCTCTCTGGTTGTAACAAGCTATTGTCTGTATTTTCTGGGAGGTATTTACTGTACTTTCAGTGCCTCTAAAGCTAAAGACTCTGAAGCCTTTGGGATTGGTGCTTGGTACCCTGCCTAAATTTAATTGACTGCTAATTGTGATTTGGCTAGAATTAGAGACTCAGAGTTTATGGAGATTACCCCACAAACAATTTGAGTGTATTTCACATCAAATTAGGGCCGATTCTCACAGCTTTTTCTCTTGTGAAGTCTCTTTCCCTGTCTTATGATCCTGCCAGTCCTCCGGGAGTTACCACAAAAGAAGGCATCAAAGGCTGAAGCCTTGTGGTTTGATTATTTCTAGAACTTTTCATTTAGTTTCTAATGGGAATTCATAGGCTAGAGAGTCCCTTGTCAGGCATTGACACAGCCAAAGGGGTCAGAGAATGGCTGAGAGGAGCTGCTCCCTCATGGACCTGGGCAGCCCACCTGATCCAAGAACCCATGGCTGGTTGAGGTTCCAATTCCTTCTCATATTTTTCCATCTGTTCTTGATGCATGCTGCTCCTTAGAGATGCAGGGATGAGTTGTCCCCCTTTCAATTAAACATTTAGACCCTAAAACTTCAGAAGTAAAGAATTTGTCATCAAAGGTTACCTCATAATGTGACATCCTTTGACAACAGGCATTTTTATTTGTCACAGAGTGAAGTATGGGCTTCTAAATACATCTCCTGTTATGAGTATTTGCAGTACTAAACAAAACAGTTCATAAATAATTAAAGGCATCCATCTCCACAATTGCTGTGTGCTTTTAGATCTTTATCATTCTCCAGAGGGAACGCACCACCAGACTACACGGAGGACCTAAAACAAGAAGCTTTAGGAACTAGAACACAGACGGGCACTTTAGAGCTGAGTAGCAAAGACCGTTATTTTAGCTGAAAAGCAATAGCCAAATGGAAATCAAAAAGGTCAGCTGTGATTCTCTGCAGGAAACCGAGTTGCTAGCTAAGCTAGGCTGCAGGTACTGTGGTATGGGGAATGGTGGTGTTTTGAAGATGGAAGTTTGGCTTTCCCCAGGAAATAAACATTGTTTAGAGTGGTGGTTCTCAACCTTCCTAGTGTTGTGACCCTCTGAGACAGTTCCTCGTATTGTGGTGACCCCTCCACACACCATGAAATTACTTACTACTCATAACTGTAACTTTGCTACTGTTATGAAGCCTAATGTAAACATCTGTAGTTTTGATGGCTTTAGGCTACCCACGTCCAAAAGGCATTCCATCCCTACAGGCATCTGAGACCCACAGGTTCAGAACCACTGCCTTTGCATTTCCTTGGTTATATTCATTAATATCAATAAATGATTTAAATGCTATATAATACTCTGATAGATTGCATCTTTAAAAATATTCTATTTAGTGAGCTATTAATCCCAATGCACTAGTGACCATAGTTAATGATGGCATTTAAATGATTCTGGGTTTTAGTTTTCTTTTTTTTTTTTAAAGATTTTTTTTTAAAGATTTGTTTATTTATTGGATGTATATCTATTTATTTTATTAGTTGGGTACTCTATCTGCATGTACACCTGCAGGGCAGAAGAGGGCATCAGATCACATTATAGATGGTTATGAGCCACCATGTGGTTGCCAGGAATTGAACTCAGGACCTTTGCAAGAGCAGTCAGTGCTCTTAACCGCTAAGCCATCTCTCCAGCCCCCCCCCCTTTTTTATACAGTATTAGAACTTCGATTTCAATTTGCAAGCTTTGGGAGACTATAATTTCAGCACTCAAGAGTAGGGGCAAGAGGATCAGAAGTTCAAGGCCAACCTCACCTACACAGCAAGTTCAAGGCTACTTGAGACCCTGTCTTAAAACTTAAATGAAATAGACCAAAAATAAGCATTGCATAGCTACTACCAAAGCACAATCAGGCTAGTTGTAGAGTTCCACACAATCACACCATTTGACATTGACTTCCTTAGTTACATAAGCAAAACTATATTACGGAATTTACACAGATTAAAATGGAGTTTACAGTTATATTTTTGATAGCTGTTGGTCATTAATATTTTGTTTCAATGGGCAAAATTTTGGACATGGTAATTTTTTTTGGTTTTGATGCTATTTAATGCTTTTATTGGGAAAAAGATATTGTTTGTTTGTCTAGGTCACACCCAGGCTTGTGTTTTCATTTCTATAATTCATAGTGAAATTTGAAGGTGTACTGTAACAACTTAAATGCTCCTGAATTGTTGTTGAACTTTTCTTTCCATGCACATCCATACCTAATGATGTGCTTAAATTCAATTTCTCTAACAATATACAAGAATAAAATAATTCTTGTGATTAACTGTGTTTTGCAGGATAGTGCAAGTACTAAGAAACTATTTTTTCTGTCTTAGCCCTCTTCTTTCTTGTTTTCTCTCATCTGTGTCTACATATGCAACAATACCACTTTAATAAAATCTGTAGTTGTGGAATTCATATTTACTGCTTTAAAGTCATCAATGTAACTTACTTATAATATATAAATTATTATAAAAATGAATAGTGTACTTCCTCAAGTGCTCACGTATTCAAGTAATCAAATACCTGCATGTTTATTGCCCTCAGAAAGTGATATAATTGAAAAAGTAGTTGAAGGAGCCACGGAGATGGCTCAGCACATGAGACTCCTTGTTGTGCAAGCATGAAGAACTGAATTCACATGCCCAAAACCAATGCAAAAAGTTTGCCTGGCCAGTGTTATCTATCACTCAACATTCTTGATGGTAGGGACAGAAGGATTTCAGGACTTTGTGCATGATAGCTTAGTTTAAGATTAGTTGAGAGATCCAGGCTCCGGGTGTCAAAATGGAGTGTGACAGGACAGAACTGAGCACTTCCTCTGGACCTGCATGGGCACAGGTGTGCACATAGACACTTACATGGGCCCGGTCACCACACACATACATGATTCACATGCACAGAAACACTGGAAAGCAAGATTTCTATTCAAGGAAGCTAAGCTAGATGTCTGTCAGTGGTGTTCTGTATGGTGCCTATATCTCTTTAAGGTGAGTCCTCAATGTAGGAATGTAAAGTGAAACATGATGAGTCTGTTTACTGTACTCTGTTGCTTGCTTGAAATATGTGTCTGATTGTGTATGCCTAACAATTAAAATGTAAGTGATAATTAAAATATTGCACATTTATGCCCACTCCATAGACAATACACAGGGTGAGTCACTGCTTAGGAAAGTGACAGAATTATGAGGTGGACATATCATCCATTTGCATTTTACAATATGTTGACTTTTGTGCCATGTGCACATCCTGCCTATTCACAAGTTAAATAATGTAAATGTAACTCAAGAAAAAAATGAAAGAGAATAGAACCCAGCAAGGGACAAAGGTGGTAGCAACAAACATCATGATAACATTCCCTCAAAAGGTGGACTGATATACAACTCCATGATAAGTTGGTATTTGCTTTAGAGATAACCTTAAGCTTTTCATTAATTCATTCAGTGATAGTAAAGTAATTCCCTTATAACATACTTTAATTTATAATTTCTAGTCTTATGCAAAACAATATAAATTCAGCCATATGAACTAATCTTCCAGATTCAGGGCCAAGTGGCCGCAGCTGGAATATCTTCATGTTCCATCCTGGCTCTGGGCACCTGCCTCTGAAATGATGTCCAAAGTTGAAATTAACAGCTTTGTTTTCACCTGAATTTCTGAAGAAGAGCCACATTTGACTGATGAAGCTTTTGATATATTCAGGCAAAATGTGAGTGTTCCCACAGCTAGTGAGAAGTGTGTTTCTCAGCGCTGTGGTAGTTCCTCAAACAAATTTATCTGCGTTCTTTGAGAATATGGAGTCAACCTACACTTCCCAGGGTGGGGGAGGGGAGGGGAGGGATGGTCCTCTTATCATTCATCTACTTTCTTCATCGCAGTGTGGCTGCCAGCATGCACAGTGGCACTTTAAGAAGCTTCATGGAACTCTGAGAAAATGCTCATTCTGAATTACAACATCAGTGAAAGAGCTCTTGGAATTTTCCAGAACAGTGGAGAAAGAACTGCTGTTTATCCACCTTTTCCTATGGGGGATCCTGGATGAGAGGTTGGGTGATGGCTGGACAGAAACCTGCCCTGCTGGCTGGGTGCTACTGTAGGAGATATGCATCCACCAAGCAGAGGGAAGAAGACACACACCTGTTTCCTGTCATAATGTGGTGTCAACCGGGAAACTGGTGACGTCTGCTCAAGGAACGGGTTTCTGACCCGAAACTAGAAAGATGCACTTGCACTAAGAGGTGTATAGTCTTGTTGTCTGATTTGTGATTGTCTGAACAAGTGAGCACAGGAGTGTGTGGATTACTTTGTTGAGATCAGTAACTAGGAACACCTTAGACTAGGGTATTAGGATAGGGAAAGGGCAGAAGCAACCGGAGTACTATTTAGAAAGAAAGCCTTTAGGAGTTGGTGATGAATATGACAAAGGAGCTGTAGAAGAAAAGATCAGTGGTGGAGTCCACATTTCTTGCATGAACATTGGCAAGCAAGGCAACCATTCAGAGTCATGGGATGAGAATTGGAAGGTCTGTCCAGAGGAGGGTGATAATTGGTAAGTGGAGCTTTGAGGGAGCTGGCATGGGAAACACCCACCATTGAATGTCTTTATATCAGATAAATAGGATGCTTGGCCACTGTGAGATATGTCTGCAAGAAAATAAAATGAGCAGAAACCACATAGTTGAGTGCAGAGGCAGAGGAGATTCAGAGATGTACTATAGACAGACAAGTGGTCTCTGAAGGGAAGGGGAGAAGAGGGCTTCATAGAACTCCTGTCTAATGAGTTTATCTGATGACAACCTCCTGAGGGTCTATAATGCTCAGGACCCTGACACTAGTGGGTGAGATTCCCTCAACCTTGTCTGATAGGGAAGAAGGCATTGTCAATATCACATCAATTCACTCATGTCTGGCTACTTTTTCTCTTCTCTTCATGAACCCACTTGTATGACAAACTATAATGCTTTGTTCTTACCTTGGAAGAGGGAGTTTCCATAATATGTGACAGCAATGACAAAAACTACAATTTGAGATGAGAGTCTATTGAAGACACAGCTATGTCACATTTTAAAAACTAAAATGCAAAGAAGACAGCATGCATCGCGCACCAGAGGCAACTGATTGAAATAACAAGTGCATTGGATCTCAGTGTTCAGACCATCGCAGCAAGAGAGATAGCTCAACCAGATGTGGGGTCACTCTGCAATCCCACATGACAGGCTGAGGTGGATTGCAGGCTTAAGGTCACTTCAGACACATATGAGGCCTTCTCAAAAACAATGATGACAATGATAGAACTAAAAAAAGTCTCAAAAGATAATAGACAAAAAAGTTACTCTTCTGTATATTGACTATAGATACACATCTCAATTCATTTTTCACTTATATAAAACTCCTCTCGGGATAAAAACTTTCATATTTTTTAAATAACTCTATAATATGTATTATCTCTATTTGGCATAACCCAAGCCTAGGCTTTTAAAACTCCCCTCATAGTTTTAGAAGCAGATAGAAAAAAAATGTGTGTTGCCCGAAAGTTCATGTTTTTGACGTTTATTTTTGAATGGCATTCTCTCATGCCCTCAAGGTAACTTTCCTGAGTGAAGCATTTATTTGAAATGGCATGTATTCCCAAGGTGCACACCCACATATACATGCATATACACACATGTGGAAGCAGATGAGAAAAAGTCCTGTATCCTATACATCTTATCAGTAGTGTGTATTAACCAACCTACTATACCTGATGTATAGTGACTAAGTTGCTTAAATCAGGCAGAACTAAGAGTTACCCAGCCAAGCTGTCCCCAAGGGGAAGAGTTGCCTTTAGCTTAAACTATGACTATTCTGTTTTCAGAAGACATGATTAGCTCCATGATTAAAGATACTTTTATAGTATAATCTTAGAATGAAATGTATTATTTCTAAATGTAATCTCATCAAATCACGAGTCATACATCTTATGCTATGCTTAAAGATTTAAAGGAATACTGAAATCCCTTTTCTGCCCAAACTTTTAATTTATATAAAATACAAATGTATTATTCAATTTTATTTGTTAAGTAACCACTCATCTTTGGTCAGGGGCTGAATTAGCATTGCTTTCAAAGGATTTTCTGAAGGACTGTCATAAAATCGATTCCATTTCATTTTTCTCAGACTCACCTGCCTATATAATTTGGTAATTTTCATAAGAAATATCATCTTGCACCCCGTATTTATGAGCCGCTCCAAGCAGTTGGATACACGTTGTGAGCCATGATCAGCTGAGGAGTCAAAGGAGGGGATGCTTGATGGCATGTGTTACTGTTCTGCAATGAGACCAAACAGTCACCTTCTTTTTCATGGCTGCTGTGAATGCCTCAGGCCACAGGGCACTTCTGTGCTGATCTCCAGCCACCAGGGTCCCTGCGTCACCATGCTGGACTGTAGAAATATCATGTGTGGCCTACAAATCACAACTAAAATTCATAAATTAATCAGATGCTGCCAAAGGTATACTTTGTGTCTGAGAACTAAGAAATGGCCATTCTGCTCCTGGAGAAGACTATAACCTCTCTCAAGCACCCCTGTTCTCTTTCTCAATGAGTCACCTTCACCTGCTTCCACAAGCATAGGAGAGCCACGTGTTTCCCAACTCAGTAGGCAAAAATGTACAAACATACTTACATTTTGTGTTAAAATCAATGCATTTCCAAATATTCCCTAATAATTAAATTACCCACTTAAATGCTTTTTTATAATATTGGGGCAGCTATTCCAAAACAAGGCAAAAGCAAAAAACAATCTCTTTCTTGGAATAAGATGCAGGACTTCACGCAGCAAGCAAGCTCTGTGATCTGTCTCTGGCCGTGTTCCCAATCCTGCAGAAAGAAAAAAAAAGGGGGGGGGGAGCAGAGCAGAGGTACAGAGTGTGCCAAGGACTATAGCATCCATAGTTTAAAAAAAAACTGCATCTTGTCACTGTTTCTCAATGATGATGCTGGTGAGTGGAGGGAGAGAAAGGTTAGGATGAGATGCAGACTCTGTGGGAACTTGGATCCTTGGCTTTAATTTCATTGTCAGCAAAAATCTAAAAATCTTATTCTCTCTCTCTCTCTCTCTCTCTCTTTCTCAGTCTTCCTCTCCCCTGTGTTCTTTTCTTTTTGTCCACCCCTCTATCCCTCTAATTTAATTCCCCAAATAAAATAACAGAAAGTATAATCAAGACTCAAGTAGCAATGTGTTATCATTTTTTATGTGCAGATGAATAGTGGACACTCATTGTGCCAACACAGCCATGTTATTACCATGAGCATGTGCTTTTCGCTGTACGTGTGACTAAGGATTTCTGCACTCCAGTAACAATGTACTCTTGAAAACATCACCAAGTAAATAACTGGGTGAGTAAAGATGTTAGAGGAAACAGTAGAATCTATGACAACTCATGGCAGTTTTTAAAGGTTTTCTGATCAGTGAGTAGAAAGGAGCCATTTATATTCTCAGCAGGTCTCATTCACTGTGAATTTCCCTTGTTCAAACTGATTTCGATCACTATCTCCTTAGATCACGGTCTATACAAATAGCATGCATTAGCATGCTTGGCAAGGGTCTCTTTACCTCACCTTCTTTTCTGTCCCTTCTATATTTCCTAAATGAATACTTAGAAGTGTGATTGATATAATCAAAGGACTGGACACAGTAGAAACAGGGTGTGGCTTTCCTCAGCCTCCACTGAATCTGCAGTTTTCTCTTCACCTCATGGATGGGAGGACTCACTTTTAACACTGGGTGTGCAGTTCATGAACAGTTGAAGTCAAACTGAAAATAGTAGATACTCCATAAAAACAGGCCAGGACTTTTCTGTGTCTAACTTTTATACTTGATCAAACAATCATGCCAATAAATGGGTAGGATTGTGAGAAGTTAGAGAGGGAAGTTCAGGACAAGAGACCAGAGCATAGAGTCATGCCTTGAGGTCCAAGGTATGAAAGAGGGAAGTACAAAGAATCCAAACTTATCTTTATACATCTTCTCTGCCCCTGTCCAGGTGCTCCCATCCTGAGATTCTCATGGCTGCCCTGTTAATAGTTCATCCTTAGGCACCTTTGCTTCCCTACTGTAGAATCTTGGGTAGGCTTATGAGTGTTTAGTAGGTGAGGGTCTCAACATCCCATGTCTGCACTTGCATATGAAATCAATCCCCTGCGACTAGTTCCTGATGTTTAAGCTAGGGGGAGGGGATCTGTTTTCTATGAGATGAGGAGTGAATGGTTGATGGATATGGTTGACTGTGGAGTTGAGAGAGTTTCTTCCATGCTAAAGTGTCTATGCTTCTGTCAAGAACCCTTTATCCTAGATTCTCTAAGAAAAGAAAAGAGGCACGAAGGGGGCTAGTTGGGAGTAAAAATGTCATTAATATAGAAGGAGGCTAATTGGGAGAGTGAAGAGGTCTGTGGATATGAGAACATTATGGGGAATGGGTATTTTCAAATACCTTACATATTTGTATGAAAATATCACATTAAAACATAACCTAGATAATTAATATGTACTATTAAAACATTAAACATATCATGAACGATATTGGAGGAAGATTGAGGAAGGCAACGTGCTACATAAACACCACCAATAGCAAGAATGTGTGGGATGCTGATCTCACATCTGGACAGGCTGTGCTTTGGACCTGTCATTGAGGGAACTGTCAGCATTGTGCGTGCTGCCATCACGCCTTAATAGCATAAACTGGAAAATATTTAAAGAAACATAGAAGTGTAAAGACCTGACATGTTATTGTAATGAGTTCTCTACTATGGAAGATTGTGTAAAATGTAAAAAAAAATAAAATTGAGATTCAGTGGGACATGGTGTCTGTCATTGATGAGACTGATAATTAAACGGTGATTGGTGATCAAAGATTGATAATAACTAGTAATTACAAAATTACAAAATGGAATGTTCAACGCAGGGTTCTGGGCTCTTCATATGGATGACTGGACTTATTATCCAATCCTTGAAAACTCAAGTCAGAGACAACACACTACACTCAGTATTCGAAGCTATAGCTCATGAGTTCTTGTGTACTGGAATATCTAGCTGATAATATAGGCTGATATTTATCTTAAATGTGTAAACACATAGAGTCTATTTTTTTCTAAAGTTGTAGACTTTTCTAACAGTTGTCAAATAAATAAAATTTATTTTAAGAAAAAGTCCTTCAGAAATAATTCCATGAGAGAGAAGCCACATAGACCATTTTGTAAACAGTGCTAAGTTGAGTATGTTTTCCAAGCAAAAGCAAAGGTCAGGGGTTGTGCAGCAGCTTGCTAAGCTCACAGGAGAAAAAGTCACTGTGGAAAGATATTCTGTGACCTCTGACCCTGTATTCTAAGTCTATTGTCTTGGAAATATGTGTTCTCAGCAGGGATTCATGGCCAATAACATGAAAGGTCATGGATAGAATCTTAATACAATTCAAAAGCAAACTGACAAAGGTCAGGTTATCTGTGGTGGAATACAAAGAAAATCTGTTGGCAAAGAAATCTCCTTAATTTAATATGTGGCTGCACACACACACACACACACACACACACACACACACACACACACACTATCATCACCATCAACTTCACCATAACTATCAACATTGTCATCACACCATCATCACCACCATGGTCATTATTGTTACCATCGTCAGCATCACCATCACCACCATCATCCTCATCCTCATGGTCATTATTGGCTCCATCACCATCATCATAATAAATAATGGATTGAACCTAGAGTGCAAGCTGACATTAAAATCCACTTCCATGCTTGGGATGCTGCCCAGGAGCGGTGTGCCTGCCTAGTATGTACAAAACCCTGTGTTCACTTGTTGGCATTGCAAAAAGATATCCATTTAGCAATGTATAACATAATGGTTACTCTATTATTTCATACATGGTGTTGAAGATGCCATTTGTAATCCAAATATGACGCCTAGGACAGGACAAGAACACAAACAGGAGGAGTATGAGGCAAGTGATCAGCACAATTCACATAGAGCAATCAGGGCAAAAGAGCAGAAGGTAAATAACACTGAAATGGTTTTGTTTTGTTTCCTCTTCCAGACAGGTTTTCTCTGTGTAGCCCTGCCTGTCGTGAACTCTATAGAGTAAGCTGATCTTGAACTCTTAGAGATCTGCCTGCCTCTGCCTCCCAGAGTACTGGGATTACAGGTGTACACCACCACACCAGGCTTGAAATGGTTCTTTAAACATAAAATTAAATGGAAAAGTTAACAGGTAAAAAAAAAAAAAAACCTAAAGCTTATTTTCTACACATTTAGAAAAGTATTTTAATATTCTGAGAAGTATGTGAATAATAGAGGAAAGAGAGGGAGAAAGAATCTGTTTCTCGCAAAAAGGAACAGAAATGTTATTCACAGAAGACTTTCTTAATGTATACTAGACTGTAAAGAGTTTATGCAAAGAAACCTGGTAAACTACATGAAATACATGAACCTCTAAGAAAACACTATTAGCCTAAATAGTAGAGAAAATATTGAAGAGAAATAAAATGGTGAAGTGTGTCAGAGGTCAGTGTCACTAAAAATAGCATTTTTGATGTTATTAAAAAACCTTCTCGGCTTTAGGGGGAAAGTGTGAGAACATGGAGATGGACAGCAGATGTCAGTTGGTTTTAAAGTGACATGAGGGTTTAAACCCTGTGACACTGTCTCTGAAAGGAAAACAGAGGCACTGAAAGATAAGCAATTACCCAGAATCACACCTGCATGGCATGTGCACCTGCCACCAGATGCAGACAGTTGAAGCTCCTGGAAGAAGACAGTTTCCTTCTTTATAGAAAACACTATAGAAAGAATTAGCATGCCAAAAAAAAAAAAAAAAAAACCACATGGCAACATTCACAGAGTAATTGGCATCTGTATGCTGGCTTTTAGAGAAAGTCAAACTTACTTATCAATATGATGAGAGAACATAAATGTATGTTTTTATAATGTTTGATTAGGTGATTATACTGGGTTTTAGAAAAACACTCTAGTAGATCCTAGGCAAGTCAAATATTGATACAGGTTTTATACTGGAAAAAATTACCATAAATTAAAAACAACTGGGAGGACAAATTAACAAAGTGTTATATCTTGGAATATGTATGTAATGAGTCTATAAACTGTGGGGAAATAGGCTAGAAACACTTATAAAATGCAGTAAGACATTACTAAGGAGGAAATATAAACATCATTAAAATTATTTGCTTGTTTAATACAGTTGATTAAAAATTTTAAAACATATTAAATGAAAAGAAATAGCAATAAGGTACCATTTCTAGATATCACATAAATGAAGGAGGAATTCTTCCCAGTGCTGAAAAGATGGAGCAATTGGCAGTGTGTTCATTCATTTCTGTTAAAAATTTTTTCATACAATATATTTAGATAATTTTCCCTTCCCAAATACCTCCCAGATACTCCCCACTTCCATGCCAGCCCATCATTGTTTTTTTTCTTCCTCTCTTAAGAAAAAGAACATGAAAGAATAAAAAAGGAAAACTCAAATATAGATGAGAAAAAAACAAACAAAATCCCAAGAAACAAAAAACATAAATTTTGGGAGGTCTGTCTATCTGGAACTACAAATCCCAAGTAACTGGTGTCATGTCACACCTTCAAGAACAAATGTTAACACTTCATGGAGCGAAGGGGAGAAAGTCAGGAGTGCTGACAATCGGACTACAGTGCTTTGTCTTGCTGACTGAGCAGCACAAAACAATCCTAGCAACATTGTTGCTTAGTGATATTAACAGATAAAATAGGATATGAGTCAAATTTAAAAATAGTAAAAGCCATAAATCAGTGATAGGCAAAATATCTGTGTAAATGTAGAGAAGCAATAAGCCCAAAGAAGAACACAGTAAATGTTCATTATTCACACCCAGAGAAAGAAGCAGGGCTGGTTAGTAGAGGAGGTCAAAGGGGACTGGTCAGTAAGGACTTCTCGGTAGGGGTGGTAAAAGGGGTTGTTCAGGCATGTCAAGTCTTTAGGGGTGGTTAGTGGAGATTAGTCATTGGGAACTGGTTAGTAGGGTGGTCACTGGGGGCTAGTCAGGGGAGCTGGTAAGTAGAGCTGATCAGTAAGCTCAAATACGTACACCGTATTTACTCCTTTAATGTCACTGTGCCCTGAAGTCAAATAATAACCGAATGCTTTAATAAATATTAGTGACGTAACGCAGTCCTGGAGACCTTGAAAGTGTTTGTCATGATCTGAAGTCAGGAAAAAGGACTCATGAACCTTTAGATGGTATTTCTAACCTACCCTTTCAGGAGCAGGAAGCAGGCCTGATAAGCATGGACTCTTAGCTGCCCAGCTGCCTTGCTTGCACTATCTTAGTTTCTGAGCTCTTCTTTGCAAAGTGAAGGCAGAGTCAAATGCCAGAATGTGGCATGTATGCACACTATCTTATTAAAATAGAGCGCTATACCAATAAGCAATGTCCTCTTTGGTTTTGGAAGAGAGTTATTTAGTAGCAACCACATTTTAATGCTTCAAAGAGATCTTGGATAGTCATGTCATGTATCTAAATGAAGCAGCTTTGCTAAATGGCAGGTGAGAGATGTCAAGAAAAATGTGTTCACACGTGACAGGAAGGGAGAAAGTGAGAGGTCTGTGCTCACCCTTCCTGCAAGTCCCTGAGCCACAGACTGTTGACATACATATGGCAGTGGGAGAGTGCCTGCGTTAGTGGTAGTGGCTATTTTGGTCCCCCCACCCCTTTCAGCATACATGTCTCTAAAGGCCTTCTTGCAACTCCCATCCTCAATAATCCGCCATCTGTTTGCTTGCTAAAACAGGAGACAAAGAAGTGGATGTCAACGGGTGCAATCAGCGGATAAAACAAGGTGGTGTCTAAACAAACAATGTAAATGCATTTAATTAAGGCATTCTTGGTGGCTGCTAATTAATTGCTTGACTAAAATAACGAGGGAGCATCACAAAACAATTTGGCGTTTCTTTGAAAACTATTAAAGTGATTTGTGTGCATTGATACAAGCCCTGAAGGAGAGCTGTATCACGCTTCCAATTTTAAAAATCTGTTTCAGCAGCTTCTAATGAAACACTTGAAAATGTGCTTAAGATATTTTCTACAAGATATTTAAAATCACAAGATGTTGTGGCTTTGAAGGCAAACTCTTCATTGGAAAAGATTTTTAGCAATGCATCACCTTAATTACAAACCTTAAGTTACAAAAGAAAAAAAACAAAAACAAAACAAAAAATGCCAAAACTTTAAAAATTTAGTCATGCTCACGTACATCTTTGAAAGTCCGTCTTGGTGATGTAACCAATGTTGATTTTTTTCAAGGAATAAAACTCTCTGAGATACATCTACCTCCGTCTCCTAAGTAAGGCTGCAATTGCGAGCTTGAGGAGGTTTGTATTATTTACCAGAGTTGTGGTTTTGAATATAGAAATTTACCTTCATGCAACTATTATAGAAAAATGTAATCTCTACACGTTTAGCTCACAGATATTTTCAGGATGTCACAGACTGAAAGAGAGGGTTCCTTGGGTGGAGTTAGGCTTTTACAGAGAGAGGACTGCTGAGCCTCTATGTGCTGTCTCCCGCTATTCTCTTAATGTGTGCTCTGTGCATACAGCCATTTCCTTTTCTCTATTTGTTTGGAAACATCTTAGCCTATGACTTGGTTTCTTGATATCAGAGCAAACCCAGAATGAGACCATCCCAAGTTGCCTTGCCTTAGTTATCCCACACCTTCAGTTAGTTATGCGGGAGGCCAGGAGCGAAGCTGGGGCCATGGCTCACAAGGTCTTCTAGAACTCAGTATGGTGTGCTCCAAAATAGAAGTTCATCTCATTGATGCTGAGAACATTACCCTTGGAGGAGCCAGAAGGTAGACAGAGCTGGAGGGGAAGTGCCCGCATACTCTGTCTGTCCAGCCCTGGACCGATGACTATCTGTCATGTGTCTCTGAGCTGTCTCCTCCCTCCACTCATAGACACCTGCTGTCACTCCATTCACTACAAGGCTCTTGTCACACTTCTTTCATGCCAAAGCACAAGATTTCCTAACTACAAAACTGCAACCTGTAGTGTCAACTCATGTCTATAACTTCAGGGCTGACCATTTGTTATCGGATAACCAATTGATGTGCTCTTGGGGAAGGCTAGTTCCCCACTCTCAGCATTCCTTGGTTGCCTGTGATTCTCCATTTAGGGGTGATGCCTCAAAAGCTTCCCCCATTTCATGTTAGCATATATTGGTGTCATCCTTGTTCAGATCATACTTAGGCAGACATGTTGGTGAGACTGCATGGGTGTAGTTTCTGACATGTCTAAGAGACTCAGTCTCACAGCAAACTCTCTGGTCCTCTGGCTCTTACAATCTTTCTGCCCTGTCTTCTGCACTTCTGCAATGATCCCTGAACCTTGGTACAGGAGTTGTAGATGTATTAGTAGGGACTGGGTCCTATAACTCTGCATTCTGATCATTTGTTATAACAATAATTTTAACGGAGTCCATGAATTTGAAAGAGAGCAAGGAGTGAGACACAAGAGAGGACTTTCAGGGAGGAAAGGGAAGAAGGAAAGAAAGTGACAGACATTGGGAAGAGCTAAGATGGCAACATGGCTCCCAGAACTAAAAGTAAAATGTGGGAACCAGAGGGTAATCAGCTGAAGAAGTGAGTGCACAGGGTTGTAGGGAAATAAGAGAGCCCAGCAGGGGTGCACATGGCCACAATGCATTTTAGACACATGTAAAATTGTCAAATCATAACAAGTGAAAAAACCGAAACCAAAGCATAAACCACCTGAGACAAAGGCAGGCCTGTGTACTAACTAGTTCAAATGTGAAGGCCATGAAATATTCTTGACATAAATACAGATGATTTCCTTAATTACATGTTAGAGGGAAATGTTAATTATATGCAGGTAGTATTATAAAATGGCCATTTTGTTCCTCAGGACAAGATTCTGGTTCACAAAACTGCTATAGATTTTTTAAATCACATTTATGTTTTGGTTTCAGGGACCTCAAGGTCTTTTGGTAATTACTTACAAATCCAACACAATGCTGATATATAGGTAGGATATGACAAGACTCTACATTCTGAGTTTCAATGGGATTCCTGCTCTCGGTCCACAGATTGCTGAGGTGACTGTGCCCTGACTGTCCTGTCCTCCCTAAGCAGCTCTGGTCACTGGCATTCTGACCCTCTGTTTGCTCTATTAAGCTCACCAGTCAGTCCTCCTCTGGCTGGCTGGTGTACTAGGACTGCTGAGTGTGGTGTATAGTATGTCTGAAACAATCGAGGTCTTAGTTAAGACTGTTTTTCTTTCTTTTTCCTTCCATTTACACCTCCTTTCCCCTCCTAATCTTATTTGCAGTCCCCTTCACTACCAGACCCTGAAGGCTGTCATTTTTCTTTCATTTAAAACAAAAACAACTTATGAATGGTTGCCAAATACACAGACTCCCTCCAGCCTACTCATTTAGCTCCCTGCAACAATAACAGCCCAGATAATCACACCTCAGTGTACAGAACCTGGAAAATAACACTAACAAGTGATTGCTTCCTCATCATCAAAATATGTTCAAAATTTGGAGAATTTTCCATAGAATATGGCGTCAGTGTCTACTTTGAGATGGTGGCGTGTCTATTTTTCCCAGTTGGAAGAAATCATTTAATCTTGTCTCCCATCTGTTTCTGGAAGGTCTCTCAGCTGGGAGCTCTTTAAGTGTTTGCTCATGATTAAGGTAGCCATGAACCTACAGCAGCAATGGAACCAGTACTGTGTTGTTCCCTGGTGACAGGTTGTCTACTTTCATTCACTGTCCTCAGTAGGCCGTGAAGCTTCTTTTTATCATTTTAAAGATTGATTTTACATGTATAAGTATTTTATCTACATGTGTGTTCATTTGCCATGTGCATGTAGTGCCTGTGGGGACCAGAAGAGGGTATCAGATCCCCTGGAACTAGACTCACAGATGGTTGTGAGCCACCGTCTTTGTGGTGTGTGCTAGGGACTGAACCTAGGTCCTCTGCAAGAACAGTCAATGATCCTAATTGCTGAGCCATTTCCAGCCCCTGGTGAAGCTTTTTGCCTGACACAATTAGCATCATTATCTGCCAAATGGTGACAATGTTTTTATTTCCAACATTGAATAGCATCATTGAGTTTGCCAAGAGATTTTTCTACTTTCATTGTGTCTTGATGGTTAGTAACTGGAATTCCATTCTATGTGGGGATTTTTCTCTTCCTGTCATCCATTTATTTTATTTTCCATATAATAGCGTGGATTACAAATCACTGTGATAACTAATTTGTTGCTGAAGTTGTTGCAGTTTCGTCTCTCCTGAATCCTCTGGTTTTGGGCATTGCAACTTTTGATCAGTCTCACAACCTTTTGAAAATATTTTTAGCCCCTAAACATTTTTAGCTCTCTATCTGAGACTCTCCTGATTCTGCCCTACAGTCAAAGAACCCCAGCTCCTTTGTAGGAGAAAATATCTAGGTGTTAACTTTGCTGTTTGCTATACATGCCTCTCACCCTCTCAGAGGACTGATTTGGGAACATACATACTAACTTCACACATGTATACCCTCCAACCCTGAGTTTGTATGAAAGTTCTGACTTCAATTAACTACCTGAGCTCCATTGTTCAGTCATCCCTTCCATTATCTGATAAGAAATATGGCTCTTGTTATCCAAAATGTGTGTGTTAAACGCCTTTCTAAAAATAGAAAATGCAAACTTGTGTAAATATTTCTAATCCATAGAAATATAAGAGCAAAGCGTGGTTCAAAACACAATACTTGCATTTCAATCTTCAATCTTACTTGTACAAAATGTTCCTAAGGTTTTTGTTGTTATTGGGTTTTGTGTGTGTGTGTGTGTGGGGGGGGGGTGGATTGCTTGTTTGTTTTATTAGAGACAGGTCTTCTCTGTATAGACTTGGATGTCCTTGAACATGTTCAGACTGACCTGGAACTCACAGAGATCTTTCTATCTCTGCTTCCTGAGAGCTGGAATTAAAGGCATGCACCACCATGGCCGAGCTAAAATGTTTCCTAAGTTTTTATGCTAAGTGTTTATGGTATTTTTGTTTGTTCCCATCGACTTTATGCTATTGGCATCTTCTCTAGTAACACTAATCATTTGTTACTGTTTGTGTTTCTGTTTGGCTGACATGTATAATTGATTCTGTTGATGTTTATTTCTTTTTGAGTTGGTAATATGTCCATATCACAAGAAGCACACACTATTTGGAAAGGAGCATGCTGAATCTTTAGGCTCCTGACTCCCTTCTCTCTTAGTCCAGCTCTTCTGACCACTTCCCCTTCAGCCTCCTGGAGGCCGGCATTCTCTTAGTTATCAGTTTCATTTTCACTAAATAAAGAGTCACACTAGTTCCTCTTGCCTCCTCTCTTGGTACATAAATGTCAGTGTGCCACTGTGTTTGTGATGTATTACATACTCACTGTCAGTACTACATGGAAGCGCTTCCCTGTCATTTTCTAGAGAATTTCTTTATTTCAGCAAATAGTACTTTACTTATGGGTGAAAAAGGGAGTGCTAATAAATCATAATTTGTTCACTCACATTTTAAATGTACTACTCAGATCATTTTCAATATTTTAAAGTTAAGTTACAAAGTATAGCTATGTTTCTGTTTTTACCTTGTTAGGGGTTTATCTTCAGGGAAGTTCCTAGAAGTGGAGTTACTGGGCTAAAGGAAGGGGAATGTGTAGTTTATTTAAGTGTCTTTAACTGGGGCATTAAAGGGGGTGTTTTAAGTTTGATTTCTCCTTGAAGATTGTGTCTCACTAGATACAGAAGAACTTCTCCCTAGGTTCAGTGTACTCAAGGGTAAGTTGCCCCCTCCCCCTCCCCCCAAAGGCTGATATTGGCAGATTTAATAGAATAATGTAAGGGTCAGGTTTATGTAACTCTGTCACTTATGTAATTGTGCTTGGTTATGCAAATGAAAACCAAGAATCTCATCAGCTACAAAAGTCCATTTTCTCTCCTAGGTTCATCATGGAACTTGTCAGAATTGTACAAACACTATTCCATGTACACAGTTCCTGAGCACCTGCCAGACACTCCAAACTCATTTACTTGCAGGGTTAAACTTTCCCATGTTATTGGTTTTGTTTCATGCACTTTTAGTGATAATTCATTTAAACTAATATTTAATCATCACATATAGCTGTTTCAGTAAATATATTTATAAGAGAAAGGACTGTTTTTACTGAGTAAGAAGAACACAAAGGATAAAACCACAAATGACTCTATTAAAAAATGGGCATAAGGCCTAAAAAGACTCTTTCTGGGGGAGATACTGATGGAAAATACACATTTCAGAAGGGGACACATGTTGTAGGTCATTAGGGAAATGTGAGCAAAAAACATGACAGACATATTTATCAGGAGGACCAAGATCCAGGTCCAACAAGTTTTGGCAGAAACACAGGACACTCTCTGTCCCTTACTGTGAGCAGATCAACGCCACTCTGAAAGATTCTTTGTCAGCTTCAGACACAGGTAGTGTACTCTTGTTATGATACGTCAGTGGTGCTTCTCAGTGCTTAGTGAAATGAACTGCAAACATATACACACATGTATGAACACACACACACACACACACACAAATCCGAACCCATGTATTAGAATCTTCCTTTAAAATTACCAAAATGTGTAACCAATTAATACTGCCTTACATAAGTGAGTAGATGAACAAGCAGTAGCATACCAGTGAAAATCCATCAGTGGAAATACTGTAGGATAGCAGAAAAAAATCATTATTTAATACAAAGAAGGGAAGAAGGAGATATGAGACCAAAAATGAATAAACAAAAGAAAAGTGAGAAATGTAACTATAATTATGCAATTGATATTGCTGAATGGGAATCGATTAATCAATTCAGTTAAAAAGCTGAGATGGGAAAATGGTATCCAATCATACACTCTTGATAAGGGATTAAAATTAAATATAAATATACAAATATGTTTTTAAAGGATAAAATACATTGAATTTTGCAAATAGCAAGAGAAGTCTCTACTAATAGTCACCAAAATAGAGTTTAAAACAAAAATGTTACAGATAAAATGGGATGTCTTAAAGCTATAAAATTGTCTGTTGCTCACAATGGATAGCAATTATAAACTCATATGAAACTAACAAACTAAAATCAGATGCATAAAGCAAAAATAACTGGAAGACAGAGAAAAAGATAATCTTTAAAAAAATACTAAAAGATGCCAGGAAGTGGTGGTACATATCTTTAATTCCAGTACTTAGAGGGCAGAGACAGGTGGATCATTGAGTTGAAGGCCACCACAGTCTACAGAAGGAGTTCCAGGACAGACAGGGGCTGTTACACAGAAAAACTCTTTCTCAGAGGAAACAAACAAACAAAATATTAAAGACTGAAAAATCTTACTTTTACTAATCAATAAAATGAGAATGAACTTAGAAGACATGAATCAGATAAATAGCTGGGCTGGAGTGATGGCTCAGTGATTAAGAGCACTGGTTGCTCTGCCAGAGGACCCATGTTTGATGTTCAGCACCCACATGGTAGCTCACAAGCATCTGTATATCTATCCCCAGGGGATCTAATGTACTCTTTTGGCCTCCATGGGCACTAGGCACACATGTGGCACACATACATGCATGCAAGCAAAACAGTCTTATGTAAAATAATGAAATAAATAAATTTGTTTTGAAAAAAAATTTAAATTACATAACCTAATCCCCCCAAATCTGGATAAACAAAATCAATAGAGTAAATTCTTTATTTTATTTATAATCAATATCAGAAATAAAATTGCAAAGGACAAAAATTTGTAGAAATAAAACAATTCCAAGGAAAAGAAAAAAACTCTGAAATGGAATTATTTTCAAAATGAAATGACATAATACTTTAAAGGAATGCTGCTGCTGCTGCTGCAGTGACCTTCAGCATGGAAGGTCACTGCTGATGTTGGGTTGATGGAGATGTGAGGCCTTCTGTACATATTGTATATAAGATGGCCAAAATAAACTTCCCTTTGGTACCAAAAATAAAACAATATAGCTAGACCTTCCAATTAGATAGAAACTAGACTATAAATTCATTAAATTGAAAATGACAGAAGGAATCACATTAACAGCATTCCAAAAATTAAAATATTATAAAAAAATAAATAACTGAAGAGCCAGGGAGACTGTTCAGTAAGTAAAGTCACTTGCATCAGAAGTCTTGACACCCCTCTTTCAGTCCCTGGCATTCACCTAATGGAAATGAAAAAAAAATCAAGCCCACAAAGTTTTTCTCTGGTCACCTTTTGCACCCACAAAAATCCTTCACAAATACACACACAAAATGATATTTTAAAAACTGGTCTAAGTGAGTTATAAAAATAAAGATAACATGAAGTTGTAAGGGGTTTGTGTTGGGGAAGCTCAGGAACCACTGTGAGGGAAGCTAGGGATTGGATATGACCAGCATACATTGTGTACTTGCATGAAATTTTCAATAGATAAATAAATGGTAAATATATAAAAACCTTATGCCAATAAACAAAATAACTTAGAAGTTAGGGAAAATATCCTTATCAAAACAAAGTACCAAAAGTGACTGAAGAAATTACATTAAATGTTACTAGATCTATAAATAGGTTGTAGTTTTTTTCTCAGTAACAAAATCTATCTTCTCAAAGTCCAAGGCTCGGGCCTGAATACTTTCATAATTGAAAGGGTTAACACCAAATTTTAATAATTTTTCAAAAATGCAAGAGGAGAAAATACTACCCAATAGATTTGTTAGCGTCACTGTAAGCCTTATGCCATACAATATGAAAACAGCATAGAAGGGAAGCCAAAGATTCTGCCAACTGTGATACAGATGTAAAATTCTTATCACAATATCAACAAAACCAACCCAGCAACATGAAAAGGAATTATTTACATCAGAAACAAAGAAAGCCAGATGGATTTTATACCCAAAAATCACTTTATGTGATAAAATCAGGCATATCTGATTGCCAGGATATTTTGAGGATGAATTATTGCATTGTAAGTGCAAGGACACCAGCATTTCATGCAGTGGTATGTGACCATTGCTTTATATAAGGTCTGCCCCTGGCTAAATGCTCTATGAAGGGGCTATATGTAAGCCGCATTAATAAGCTGTTGCGCTAGCATGATGGCCTAGTAGGTAATGTCACTTGCCACATGAGCCTGGCATCTTGTGTTTTCCCCCTGAAACTCACTTAGAGATGGAAAGAAAGAACTAACTCCAAAAAGTTGTCCTTTGACCTTCACACTCACACATGCTGCAGCAAGTGCGCAAAATCCCACATAATGAAGACCGAGGCCTTATTATCATCATAGCGCCGAGAAAAGATTGGACACAATGATCAGACTCTCTCAGCCAACTTTGAGAATGTTCAGCAATGTGATGAAGATCATTTCTCCAAAATGCACAGTTAGTCTGCAGGTAACGATCAGAGTCTGGGGGAGTTCCTCTTAAGATCAGTCACAAGGCAAGGAATCAACACTACATGAGGGATTCTGGCAGTGGGTTGGATAAGAAAATGCAGTCATACTGATGAGAGTCAGAGATATTTCTAATTGCAGACTGCATTTACGTGTTTATAGCAAGTAACATGTTAAGATATCCAGATAAAACCCATTGTGATCAAAAACTCAAGTTAAAGATTTCTGCTATTAAGCAAGGACCAAACTCAGCTGTGTGCATAAGTACTGTACAGTGTCAAGATGCTGTTTTAGTGAGGTAAGGATAGAAATATTGATTCAAGGAGGAAAATTGAGGGTCTAAAAATAACTCCCCACATTCACAGTCAATTGATATTTAATAAGACTGTGCCAAGACATCCAATGAAGGAAGCAATGTTCTTTTCAACAAATGGAACTGAAGCAACTAGAGTTCTGCAGGCAAAGAAAAAGTTGGACTGCAGTGCCGTTGAGACCTCACAGAGGGTAGAGGCAGTCACCACAGAGCACTGCCAATCTGAGGTCTGTTCCGGGGCTGGAAGGATGGAACAGACTCTCAAAAGGTGTTCTCTGGCCCTCCACGTATTTACACATGCCTTCTCCCTCCTCTCTCTGTCTCTCTCCCGTTCCCACTATCTCTATCACACACAGTAATAATAAAAAATTAATTAAAAGTAAGCTTGGGCAATAGCCAAACTCAATCTCTGGACATTAAGCCACAATGTTAGGGCTGAAATTGAGAAGTTGAAAACTGTAAATCTCTCACAAAAAGAATGAAGACATTCAACTTTATGATTGTGAATAACATTATTCTATTGTTATTGTTTTTACTTTCAGACAAGACAGCAACAACAAACCACAAATAAAAGTACATATTAACTGGATTTCATCAAAACTGAAAATGTTATTGTAGAGCAGGGATTGTGAAGGACTAACCTACCCTGTCTTGGCAGAGCTAGGCTGTCGACTTCCCTGTTACCAAATTTTGTCCTTTTTGGACAGCAGTCTGTCTGCAGTTGGAGCAAGGGGTTTTTTCATGCCAAGAGATAGGCTTGCCACTAATTCAGCCATCTTACAGTGGAGGTTCTTCGATGCTTATCTTCTACTTGGAGTAGAATAGGGGGTGCTGTCAGGAGCTGATATGTCACGATATCAAAAAAAAAAATCTTAATTTAAGACCACATCTTTGAATGCCATATTCTGCAGATCTCTTGGGGTTTTTGAAGATGCCCTATCTATCTCTTGTATTTAGATAAGCAAATGTCTGTTAGAGAAACAGGACCAAAAGGCTGAAGACTGATGCTGGAATGTATGGAGAGAAAATGGGAACTGTCCAAGTAGTCACTGGTTTTGTCATTTCTTAGTATTGGAAGCTGCAGGCCCTGCACTTCCTATATAATCAGATATATTTATCCTTCTCAGCTCTCTGAGGTGGTTGAAGAATAGACAACTTGAGTCTCATAGCTAAATTTTGAGTTGTTTAGGAATCAAGAGGGCGTTCTAGATCTAAGAAGATGGTTATAATAGTGATGCAAGTTAGTATGAAAGCTAAGTCAGTTATAGAACTTTGCACTCATGGAGATGGTTAGAGGGTAGAAGGTTAAAGTCAGGGGCCAAATATGTATGAACTTGACATTGGGAAGGTATACTGGGCCATTTAACTCTCATAAATGTGGCATAGTTAATTCTGCTGTTTTGTATAGAATTTACTGTTATAAGAGAAAGAACCATTTGTTGGATTGAAAAGGGAAGCTGTTGGGGGGGAAGAGGGTGGAAGGGTGGGACAGGAAGGGGGAATAGGGAAGGGTTTGTGACTGAGATGTAACTCGAAGAAAAAAAATAAAGTACTTATATAAAAAAAACTGAAAATGTTGACTATCAGAGGATTCAGAAGAAAAATTTTAAAAAAGAGCTCCAAAATGGAGAACTACCTTCGTCCAAAAAGGACAAAACCTGGAAGCAGGTAAGTCGACAGCCTAGCTCTGCCAAGACAGGGTAGGTAAGTCCTTCATAATTCCTGCTCTACAACCAATGTCTGTCAGAGAAATGGGGCCAAATGGCTGAAGATTGATGCTGTAATGTATGGAGAGAAAATGGGAACTGTCCAGGCAGCCACTGGTATGTCATTTTTTAGTTTTGGAAGCTGCAGGCCCTGCACTTCCTATATAATCAGATATATTTATCCCTCTCAGGTCTCTGAGGTGGTTGAAGAATAGATAGCTAGAGTCTCATAGTTAAATTTTGAGTTGTTTAGGAATCAAGAGGGTGTTCTGGATGGATCTAAGAAGATATTTTTAAAATTATGAGGCAAGTTAGTATGAAAGCTGAGTTAGATATAGAACTTTAAACTCATGGAGATGGTTAGATAGTAGAATGTTAAAGTCAGGTGCCAAATTCATATGGACTGGACATTGGGAATGTATGCTAAGCCATATAACTCTTATAATCATGGCCTATTTATTTCTGTTGTTTTGTATTGTATTTATAGTTATAAGAAAAAGAACCATTATTTGGACTGAAAGGGAGAGCTGTTGGGGGGAAAATAAATACCTTAAACTAAAAAACAAAAAAAAAAAAACAAAAAAAACAAAAACATGTATTTGATAAAACACCGTGTCTACACTATTTTAGAAATACTTAAGTCTCAATAATTAAAACTGAAAAAAATCATTATTCCATAAAAACCCTTAAAACTTTCCAGAGGGTTCTGGAATGAGGTATACTCCAAGTCCTAAAAGACTACAACTGTCATTCTGAATTAATATAACAAGAAAAATTGACCATAACATTGAAGGAGAAATAAAAATTTTGAACGGTTAAAACAGATTAAAGGAATTTAATTTTCTTTGTATTTAAAATCTTCATACAATATTTCTATCATTTTATTTTTCCCTCCTCCCTAACTCCTCTGATATCCTCTCCACCTCGCTACCCAGACAACATAGTGTTCTCTTTGCCCCCTAAACAACACAAAACAACAACAAAAAATATAATTATAGAAAATAAAAAAACAGTAAGGTAAAAATAAAAATCCCTAAACAAAGCAATATTCCTATCCCTGTCATGGAATCCATTTTGTGTTTTCAACTACTTCTAGGCATGGAGTCTGCCCTGTTTTTGATATACCAAGTGACACTCCTTTGGGGAAAATTGATTTTCCCTTCCCCAGCAAGTATCAATTTATGACTTCAAAACCATCTCTACAGAGGATATTAGAAGCAATACTTCAATCTTAAAAGAAGTCTAAATACACCCAATAGATCACAGAAAATAAAAACAGACAATGTTGTAGCGGGTGATCAAAGGAGACTTGATAATCCATCAACGAATCAACATAGTTGTAGGTACTAATGCACATCTTTTAATAACCACTCTGAACGAGTAAGGATCTAATTAGACATTTTCCTATGAGAATGCCTGTCTGTATTTGGAAGCCATTCAGTGTCATGGGGCAACAGAGAAATGAGAATCAAAACTAGTGATGGCTGTTATCAAAACAGAGGCAGCCATGAGCATAGGAGAAAGTGTGATACCAGATGCCTGGGATGCTAGCTAGCTAGTAGAAATGCAAACCTGACCCCATCTTTGACAAGCTGACAGTTGGGAAATTTCACAAAACAACAAACACAAAGATTACCCTAGGACTCAACAGTTCCACACCTATGCACAAAAAAACAAAGTAAGAAGCACCTGTAAAAAGTATTGCATGGTCAGCTCTATGTGGAATATCTACTTCCTGGGGACATTAAAAATAAGGGTTACAAAGAAGGTGAGGGCTGGAGGACAAGGAGAATTGCTCATAAACAATGTCTCGTGCACATGACATGCTGGACACAGGACTTAATCTGACCCTGACAAAAATAGATGTCGGCGCTCATGGACCTATGAATGTGCTCACAGACACTGATGGGCTCTACTTAAAAGGTGAGTTTTCATGAGATGTAAGGTGCCCTGGGTACCAATGGGAGTGTGTTATATATTTTAATGTACATCTGTCTGTATGTATGTACATATATCTCTCTTACTTAGGGTTATTATTACTGTGATGAAACTCTGTGATCAAAAGCAAGTTGGGGAGGAAAGGGTTTATTTGGATTACATTTCCACATCACAATTCATCATCAAAGGAAGTCAAGACAGCTTACCCAAGGCAGGAGCTGCTGCAGAGACCACGGAGAAGTGTTGTTTCCTGGCTTGCTTTTCATGACTTTTTCAGTCTGCACTCTTATATAATTCAGGAACACCAACCCAGGGATGACCCCACTCTCAATAGTCTGGGCCCTCCCCCATCAGTCACTGATTAAGAAAATAACATACAGGTTCACATATGGACTGATCTTTCAGAAGCATTTTCTTAATTGAGGTTCTTTCCTCTAAGAGACTTTTGCTTGTGTCAAGTTGACATAAAACTATCAAGCACACTGTCTGTCTGTCTGTCTGACTGTCTGTCTGACTTTCTGTCTCTCTGTCTACCTATATATCTACCTATATGTCTATCATTAATCTATTATCTACTTGTCCATCTATATATCTGTATCTAGCATCTATCTTTATCATCTCTTTCATCTACCAACCTTTTATATTTGATTCCATCTTTCTATGCTATCTAAGCCATGTGTCTATCTATTATGCTACAAGTTATGGCTATTCCTTATGACACAGTTATAAATTCTTGTACAGGGAAAAATGACAGTGAATAATGGTGATATTGAAAATTTGAACAACCTTCTTTTGTATACTCCAAAATTGTTCCCACTATTCCACATTCTTTGCTAGAGTTCCCATGAAATCAATAGCATTTGAACAGATGTTACTGTATACCCCAGAGTGCATGTAGGGATTTATCTCTCTCCCTTTTATTTAGTTGAGTTTCATTTGGAATGTCTAAATATTCTCTTCTTACTTCAAATTCTTTTCTTATGCTTACTTATTACTTCAGGCTACATCTCCATCACAGTACCCTTTCCACCCCTCCCAGGCCCATCCTCCCACCCTCTACCCCCTATCCCTTCCAACCCACTCTTCTGGAGTGGAGTGTCCCTACATATCAGTCCTCCACCCCAGTTCAGCAGCCATATGAGGCCCTAGAGCCTCTTCATACACTGGGGGCCTACAAGGCAGCACCACTAGGGCAAAATGTCTTACTGACAGGTAACAAAGTCTATGTTCCTGTTCCCTTTGGTACATTGGTTGTAGTATAGTTATCCTGTACTCTATGGCTAAAATCCGATTATAAGTGAATAGATACCATGTGCATCCTTCTGAGTCTGGGTTAGCCCACTCAGGATGTGTTTCCTTAGTTCCATCCATTTGGCTGCAAATTGCATGATTTTGTTGTTTCTGATGGCTGAGTAGTTTTCTGTTGTGTAGATGTACCACAGTTTTTTTTTTTATCTATTCCTCTGTTGAGGGATATCTGGGTTGTTTCCAGTTTCTAGCTATAACAAATAAGGCTGGTATGAACATAGATGAGGAAACTTCCTTGTGGTTGGTTGAGGAATCACTTGGATTTGTACCCAGAAGTGGTATGGCTGAGTCTTGAGGTAGAGCTATTTCAAGTTTTCTAAGATATCACCAGATTGATTTCCATAGTGGTTGTACAAGCTTGCACTCCCACCAGCAATGGAGGAGTGTTCCCCTTTCTCCACACCCTTGCCAGCATGTGCTGTCATTTGAGCTTTTGATCTTAGCCATTCTGACAGGTATAAGATGGAATCTCAGAGTTGTCTTAAGTTGCATTTCCCTGATGAATAAGGATGGTGAACATTTCTTCAAGTGTCTCTCAGACATTAGGGATTCCTCCTTTGTGAATTATCTATTTAGCTCTGTTCCCCATTTTCTGATTGGATTATTTGGTTTCTTGGCACTTAATTTCTTGAGTTCTTTGTAAATTTTGGATATTAGCCCTCTGTCAGATGTGGGGTTGGTGAAGATTTTTTTCCCAATCTGTAGGCTGCCATTTTGTTCTAATGATAGTGTCTTTTGCCTTACAGAAGCTTTTCAGTTTCATGATGTCCCATTTATTGATTGTTGGTCTAAGGTCCTGAGCTATTGGTGTTCTGTTCAGGAAGTTATCACTTGTGCCCATGAGTTTGAGGCTTTTCCCCACTTTCTCTTCTAATAGATCTAGTGTGACAGGCCTTATGTTAAGGTCTTTGATCCACTTGGACTTAAGTTTTGTACAAGGTGATAAGTATGGGTTTAATTTCATTTTTTTACATGTTGACATCCAGTTAGACTGGCAGCATTTGTTGAAGATGCTGTCTTTTTCCATTGTACGGTTTTGGCTTCTTTGTCAAAAATTAAGTGACCATAGGTGTGTTGGTTCATTTCTGGGTCTTCAATTCAATTTCATTTATTCACTGATCTGTTTCTATACCAGTTACATGCTGTTTTTATTACTAATGCTCTGTAGTACAGCTTGAAATCTGGGATGGTGATGCCTCCAGATGTCTTTTCATTGTACAGGATTGATTTAGCTATTCTGAGTTTTTTGTTATGCCATGTGAAGTTGAGAATTGCTTTTTCCAGGTCTATAAAGAATTGTGGTGGTATTTTGATAGGAATTGCATTTAATCTGTATGTTGCCTTTGGCAGGATGGCCATGTTTATTATGTTGATCCTACCTATCCATGAGCATGGGAGATCTTTCCATCTTCTGATGTTCTCTTCAATTTCTTTCTGCAAGGACTTGAAGTTCTTGTCATACAGGTCTTTCACTTGCTTGATTAGAGTTACCTCCAGGTATTTTATATTGTTTGTGGCTATTGTGAAGGGTGTTGTTTCCCTACTTTCTTTCTCAGCCCATTTATTTTTTAATAAAGAAGGGCTTCTGATTTTTTGAATTAATTTTGTATCCAGCCACCTTGCTGAAGGTGTTTATCAGCTATAAGCATTATCTGGTGGAATTTTTGGGCTCTCTTATGTATACTATCATCTGCAAATAGGGATAATTTGACTTCTTCGTTTCCAATTAGTATCCTCTTGATCTCATTTAGTCTTCTTATTGCTCTAACAAGAACTTTAAGTACTATGTTGAAGAGATATGGTGAAAGTGGGCATCATTGCCTTGCCCTGAGTTTAGAGGAAATGCTTCAAATTTCTCTCCATTTAATTTGATGCTGGTTACTGGCTTGCTGCATATCACCTTTATTATTTCTAGGTATGAACCTTGTATGTCCATTCTCACCAGGACTTTTAGCATGAAGGGGTGTTGGATTTTGTCAAATGATTTTTCAGCATCTAGAGCTTATTCAAAATTCTTAATGTAAAATATTCAACTAAAAGTCAAATGGGAGATTTCTTGTTTCTCCCTTACCAAAGAAGAGAGGGATATCCTTGCAGGGTTTTCTAAACTGATCCCAACATTATTTTGATGTTATTAAAACAGTATGTTCACCCAGCTCTTCTGAAACTTGCTCCCTGTTAAATGAACCTGTGAAATGTCAGACAGAAGATGGAAAACACAGGAAACAGTGGGGTACCCGTAGTTCTATTTATACCTGTACTAGGTGAGGTTCAGAAGGAAAAAGATTGGTGGCAATGACACTACAGAAAAGCAACTAAGAAATACCACTCCCAAGCCACTACTAGACTTTAAAACACCAGTAGGATCCCAGTAGTCTGCACAATCCAGAAGCAGACAAGCAACAGGATTCAATTATATATTTAGTGCCACTGAGTCCCTAGAGCTTTGGAGGTGGGAGAAGGAGGAAATAGTGATCTGAAGGGTGAATAGAGGACACACCCAGATAGAATTATAGATCTGTCCCTTGATGGTTGCTACTCCCCAGCATGAGAAGATCAGGCCCTTGCACATAGTTGCACTCACAAGAGCAAATCTTATTATCCCAGAAAACAGGAGGGTTCATTGGAGATTTATGCATTTTCTTTTTCAAAAAGAAAATGAATGTCTACTTGGATTGCTTGCACAGAGTGCTAGGAAGTGCTGGCAAGCCAAGATACTCTGTGCCTGGCTGGCACTCAAGGCCGTGTTCATCTAATGACATAAAATTGATCCTTGTCTCATGAGCTGCCCCAAGAGACACTGTTATACCTTAGAGAAATCCCTGAAAAGGAGCACCAAGTGGTGTTCTAAGACCAGGATTACAGTCAGAGGCCATAAATGAGCTTATTCCACATAGTGAGAAGAGCTGCTTAAATGTCAAAAATGTGGGCTATAATGAAAGAATGATCTTGAAGGTGTGCTTTGTATCTGGTCAGGTGCAGAGATGTGGTCAGGAGGTGGTAAAGGACCACCCTATCATGTATTCAAAACTCTGCCAAGAGATATTTTATTGTTTATTAAGCATAATGAAGATATTAAGCATGAACTTACTAAGTAAATTTAAGATTGTAAAAGTATTGAGAGTAGTGATCTCTAGGGACTCTGGTGAGGAGAAGGAATTTGCTGCTAATATTTAGGGGATTAAGGGACATCTGGGTTGTTTCCAGTTTCTAGCTAATACAAATAAGGCTTCTATGAACATAGATAAGGAAATGTCCTTGTGTTTTGGTGAGGAGTCATTTGGATGTATACCCATAAATGGTATGGGTGGGTCTTGAGGTAGAGAATGGATTAAAAAAAACTGTGGTACATCTACACAATGGAATATTAGTCAGCTATCAGAAACAAGGAAGTCACGTAATTTGCAGCCAAATGGATGGAACAAGAAAAGCTCATCCTGAGTGAAGTAACTCAGTCTCAGAAAGATGCATATGGCATCTATTCCCTTATAATTGGATTTTAGCCATATAGTGCAGGATAACTATTGTACAAACAACAAACCAAAAGGAACATAAGCGTAGACTTTGTTAATGAGACACTTTGCCCTTGTAATGATGCCATGTAGGGCCCCAGTATATGAGGAGGCTCTTGGCCCTCAGGTGACTGCTGAAGCAGGATTGGGGACTAATGTTTGGGGACACCCCACTCTGTAGGAGTAGGATGTCAGGGTGGGAGGGTGGGACTGTGAGGGGTGGAGGGCACTGTGATGGAGATGTGTCTTGAAGTAGTGAATAAACATTAAAAAAAAATACTTAGGGGATTGTACAAAGCTTTGAGAGTAAGTAGTGAGACCGCACCTGAATATGTGAAAAGGTATTGTTGAAAAGAGTTTTATAGTATGCCAATTACAACAGAAACCACATACTAATGTTGCATTTCTCTCTTTTATAAACATCTGTATCTTTAATCTACTATTGATCTATCATTTAGCTTTAGCTCTGTGTGTTTTACCAGTCTGTCTTTTATATTTCTATCTCTTATCTATTTATTTATTTACTTTTATCTATTGTCTACACATTTATCTATTTTCTATAAACTATTCATATCTCCCATCTGTCATCCATTGATCTCACTGTCTACCTATTATCTTCCCACTTACCTATCATCTATTTATCTATGTATGTACAATCTATGCATACATATGTCCACGTATCTACCATCTATCAACTTATCTTTCATTTATCTATCCTCTCTCTTTCCACCCATCTCCATGTCATCTATGTACCTATCTATAAATTCATCCATATGTACATCTATTTAGCTATCTTGTATAAATCTGCCTATCACCATTCTACCCTTTCTATCTATCCTCTATGCACTTATCATCTATCCATCTGTCATCATTTATATTAGGTTCCATCTTTCTTTTTTAACTGATCCTTGGCAGTAACCCATTGTCTTTTCTGGTACATTCACATTTGGTTGGTATTTTACAGGGCACAGCAATGCATTATTGTACAAGGAAAATACAAATGCACAATTTTGATACTGAATGGGTGATTCATAGAGTAAAAGAATAATACAATATCTGCTTTATAACCTCAGCGAGCCTTACACCATAGGTAAGCAGAGAAACAGACAAACAGACAAAAATCAATGCACAGGTACTTATACAAAACACAGCACAAACACTCCATACTGCAGATAATTGTTCAACTATTTATCCATTCACTTCCTCACCAAAAAGTTGTCCAATACCTAGATTCTATTGAGCACTACAGAGTCAAAGGGCAAAAATGTGGGACCACACTTACAGAGAAACAATCTGGGAATGAGGTAACATATGACGCAAGCATTGGTACCTTTAGCAAGCAGTGCACAATGTATTATTTGTCCACACATCAGAAGAGCTACTCAGTCTAGAAATAAAAAGTAAAATGTGGTGGATTCAAAATGAAAGCGACACTGTTGAGAGATCCAGATCTTTGTGGATGGTGGAGGTTTGGCCATGCCTATAGGAAGGCAAGGATAGAACCCTGAACTGACTACAGTGTAAGAGAAAAAAACATGGACTCTTGGCTTATGGTGGATACTGGAGCAACTAAGGAGTGTGGCTTGCTTACAATTTCTATTCTATGATATAATTCCAAATAGCTTTGATCAACTCTTTTGTGTAAAGGATGACAGGGGGAAAGCCCTTTTTTCTTCATTTAAGAAGGAAATGCTCAGAGGAGTGGGTGCATTGCAGGGAGAGGATTTGCTTCTTGTTATCTTGCCTTGTATACATGGGGATATTTATAGAATATACAACACCAACCCCAGCACGGCAAAGAAGCCCTTGTCCATCTTCATCCAATTACTGCGCTAGAACACTTCAAAGTGAGTAAATCTAAAATCCAATATAGGCTGTGTGAGCTTCAAACACAAGAGATACATCTATTTAATAGAGAGCATGTCAAAGAATAGGGTGAAGAAGAGAGTGGCATTTAAAGGTGATTGTTCTGTCCAGAGAATCTATGAAGAAAGTGGCATCTGGGGAAATCACTCTTTCACACAACATCATCAACTCTCCAGACATTTTTTAAGGGTCCACTATATCGTTCTGTCCCTGCTCTTGGAGGAAACAAGTGACTGGAGTGCTCAAATTTCAAGTTAAATTTGTATATCCTTGCTGGAGCTGGACGACTGCAAATGGATCAATGAAGTGTGTGAGGTCCCCAAACCACCTCATCTTTTCCTTCATCCTTGGTGAACCACTTCACGGAATGAAAATCTCTAAATGATAATAGTGTGTTCGTCCCTTCAATTTCTTTTAAAAGAAGAACTCGATTACATGCCCAAGGACTATCTTGTACCATCTTCTAGAAGGAGGCCACAGAGTTTCTTAGACCTTAATAATAAGATTACAACTGTCAAAAATAAATCCAAAAGAAAGAGAGAAGATATTTTTCAGAGCCCAAGTGCATTGGTGTAGATGGTTCAGATAGTCTGCAAGTGTTTACCACATTCTTTTCAGAGTTTCCTGACCAGGTTACTGTGGCCCCTTCATGACCTTGATCTTAATCTTCAAAGCCCAGTCTTTCCAATTACTTTTTCTCATGTTTGAAAAAAAATCTTCCTGGGTATTACATTAATCTTCTTTTCTTTTGTTTGTTTGTTTTGACATAGGGTCTTTCTATATAGCCCAGGCCAGAATGGAACCCACAATATAGTCCATGCTTGTATGCTTGTATGAATCCTCATGGAATCCCCTTGTCTAATTCTGGCCTCCATGGGGATGTGTGTTCACATATCCCAACACACACACACACACACACACACACACACACACAGGCACACACCTAAATATAATTTGTTTTAAAAATTAAGATATCAGGGGTTGGAGAGATGACTCAGCAGTTAAAAGCACTAATTATTCTTGTAGAGGACCGAGGTTTGACAACCATCTGTAACTCCAATTCCAGGGAATCCAATGTCTCTCCTGACCTGACCTCATGGACACTGCATGCACATGGTGTATATAAATGCACATGCATTAATAAACAATCATACAGGGTTTTTGTTGGTTGGTTGGTTAGTTTGATAATGCTTTGCTTTGTCAGGGCATTCTCTCTCTCTCTGTCTCTCCATAATCTTACAGGTATTTTGTCTATATATTAGGACTTTAGATTTTGTGTTTATGGGTTTTCTCTGTGTGCAAATGTGTTTCTCTCAGTATCTGTATATGTTTCTTGTGCTTTTGATTTTGGTCTTTCTTTTTTTTCTTCTTTCTTTCTTTCTTTCTTTCTTTCTTTCTTTCTTTCTTTCTTCTTTCTTCCTTTCTTTGTTTATATCTGCTTGTTTTACCCTATTCTGGCTCATATTATTTTATATTGATGATGATGATGATGATGATGATGATGATGATGATGCCTGTTTGATTTCTAATAGGAGAGGGAAAATAAGGTAGGTTGGAGAAGTGCAAGATTCTGGGAGGAATTGGGGTAGGAAGATACCATAATCAGAATATGTTGTATAAAACAAAATCTATTTTAAATTTAAAAAACACACTCATACACAAAAATAAAATAAATAATTTTACAAAAATAGTGTTATAAGTTCTATGAACTTGAAATATTTTCCTTGTTACATTTCATCAGGAGGTTACATGGAACAGTATTTTCTGTGTCTGAAAGAGAATGAGATCAACTTTGAGTGGGTGTCTGTCCCTTCCTCCTCGTTCTTTTTAGTGTCACAATAGCTTATTGTCCTTAGCTACCAGGACTTGGAATCATTTAGGTCCAAGAAAGGAAATAAATACTCCTATAACATTGAAAGCTGACTCCAAATGTAAACTGGGCTTAGAACACGGGAAAGAGATCAAAGTTGTCTTAGAAATCAGCACAATCAGGTCTGCAGAGACAGCTTAATGTTGAAGAGCAGCTACTGCTCTTGCTGATGACATAGATTTAGTTTCTAGAAACCACATGTTGGCTCATAACCTCCTGTTACTCCAGTTCCAGAGGACTTACACTCTCTGCACATTTGTGGTGCATGCAGCTCATGCAGGCTCACATACGTACACATAAACATAAAAATAATAAGTAAATAAACTTTTTTTAATATATAAAGGAGCAAATCAATCCAAGAAGAGACCATACAAACACAACTGTGCCTGAAATGAGACATTTTGTTGCATTTTGCCAAATAACTAACATTCAATTGATTGGCCAAGTTTTAAAAGAATATTTTAGTAATATGTGTACTGACACAGCTGGATTTGAAGAAGTGTGGGAATGTGCCTATTGGTTTAAATGATTGTACAGAGTCTAGTAAAAAGCAATCTAATTATATTATTAAAAGTCCACAATCAGTAGGAAATAGAGATCTTTCCAAAGGCAGTTGACTTGTATATTCTTGGTAATATGTTATGCAGTTTGAAGAGGTATGAACTCCTGCTCAATGGGTTTTAAAGATGCTAATGAATTATTGCCTAGGAACGCAACTCTGTTTGAAGTGAGCGTGATCACAGTGTATGAATTATCTTGTCACGGAAGGTAACATTATCATAGTAATAGATGAGTTCAAGAGTGCGTTTTTAAAGTGCCCTACATATTTAGTTAAATCCGTGTTATTACCCAGCAGGGGACTGGACCTCACACCATTTGTATTTGTCATCTTTGCTGTTGTTCAAGTCGTGCAAAACTTACTGAATTTTTGTTATAACCATGAATGAGCTAGGACATCTGAATGCTTAGGCTTTCTTTATATTGAAATTCTAAATTTGTAGTCTTATAGTAGCAAAAAATGTTACTTAGAAGAAAATATAAGAAATTATGCTTAGTACTGAAACAATTTCTTCGAGTTGTCATAAAGAGCATTTTGATTATATAGCTATTGAGACTGTAGCTGAGTATAGTGGCTCAAACCTGTAGTCTCAAAATTTGGGAATCTGTAGTGGGGGGGGGGATTGACACAAGTTCAGGATAAGCCTGGATACATAGTGAGTTCTAGGTACCCCTGGGCTCATGTGAGACCCTGACTCACAAGGGAAAACATTAGCAAATTGATTCCAAGTGTTTGTATGTAACTAACCTCTAAGTGTATGGTTGTTGGTGAGTATCTTCATGTGGGTGAATGTTTACCACAGTTTCTCATCTGCACTTAAGTGTTTCCATTGCTTAAATTTTCTGGATTTGTTTTGTCTGGTTTTGTTGTTGTTTGTTTGTTTGTTTCTGCTTTTTTCAGTCACTCCCTGATAGAAACAAGTTGAATGGAAAGACCAACTTCCGATTTTGGAAACGAGTTTCATGCTCCTGCTTGGCTTGAACAGCAGATGGTGCTAGACAAATGCCAATGCTCAACGCTCTGTCTCCTGTCAAGGCTCAAGGGAAATGCTTGCCTCAAAATCGATCTAAATTGTTTTGTTCTTCAATTCAAATTTAAAATAAAACCCATGGTTAATAATTCATTCTGGAGAAATAGTATCTTTGGGAGAAGAAAATAGGTCATTTGTCAATTCCAAAATATTAGGTTACTATCATGTATTACAAGGCCTGATAATGTTTTCAAAGTGAGTCCACAAGCTTGTGGATTGTCAGATAGCCTGGTTATTACATTTTTTCATTTACAAACTCTTATGTTTATTTTAATCATGACTTTTAAAATGCTACTGTATATTAAAAGGAAGGAGAATTGTTTGAAATCTGTAGGCAGAACACATATCAACCTACAAGAAAGAAGACAGACAACTAGTTGTGCTCTGATTTTTACATGATCGGGCAGACTTGATACAGAAAAAGAAATTGAGAATAGAGGAGGAAAACCAGCACAGATGAAATTAGTAAAAGAAGAAAAGTAAAAAAAAGATGAGGGAAATGAAACCAGAGAAATACAATTTATCAAAATCCATACTGTGTGTAGTCTGGCCAACTGACTACATAAATGTGCAAAATACAGCACCATAGGCATGCATTCATGTGGCAAGTCATTAAAATTCATATGTAATTAAAATAAGTGTGCTCACTAGCAGCTATTCCATGGAGAATGAGGCACTTGGTAACAAATCTCATATTACCTCCACTTCATTCTGTGTTAAGAGACACTGAAATCCATAATGAGGCATTTCATAAATAGATCAAATAAAAATTCAGATTGCAGAGTGCAATACAAGACATCTGCATATTTTCTTCAGCAAAACCTGGGACTGTGTAAGCTGTGTCTCCTATAATGTTACAAGTCTCATGTGTTCATGCTTCATTTGTCTCAATGTGAGACCAAGACTATGTGGAAAATGACAATCTCTGTTAATATCTGAGTTTGCAGAATGCTTTGATCAAGACCTTTGCAACGCTTGACTGCACTGCAGTTTTAAGAAAAGTAGATGATTGATACATATAGAGAATTGCTGATGGGTTATTGATGGATGGAGAAAAGATTGAGAATAGAGGAGGAAAACCAGCACAGATGAAATTAGTAAAAGAAGAAAACTTCTTTTAAGCAATCTATCCACTATTTACCAATCACCTATATATTATGGTGGATAGATAGGTAATGAATGGATTAACAGATAATAGATGATGGACAGCCAATAAATGTATTTATGAGATACCTAATGAGTAGATAGATTATAGGTGAGTAATAAATAAGTGGGTAATTAATAGGTGATCGATAAAGAATTAGATGATAGACAGGTGATAGCAGGTAGCTAGGTGACAAGATATATAAATACATAGATAGACGAGGGTATGCAAATGGAAGATAGGTAGACAATGCATGGGTAGATACCTAGCTGATGGATAAACACACAAATACCTAGATGATATGTAGGTAGAAGCTAGTTGGGCACACATGGAGGTTCTTTTTGAAGAGATTTCACCTCATTTCCTTGATGAGGATTGTTATTTCTTATATCACTATTCCTTATATTTTTTTTAGTGATCATTTCTAAAAGACTGTTGTATCTATGGGTTTCCTGAAGCAACCCCTGAGAGCGCAGGGCTGACTCTTGGCTTTCCCTAAAGCAGGTGACATCCACTGTTCTAGGCAAGTCTTCATGGCCACAGCTCTCACACGCTGGAGCCAATGTGTCCGCTCTGTGAAGTCAGTGAGCGTTGACTGAATAGGTAGGTGGGTGAGACAGTGTGGGAGTGGCAAGCATCTTCACTGTGGACTTACTACTGAGAGTCCTTGCCTATCTGGAGGCTGAAGTATGTTTTGTCATCAACTTGGAGACAAAGTGCAAGGAGAACACAGAGAAATTGATTTATTTCCTGCCAGAGGCTACCTTGAGACATACAATTTCTCAAAACTGTCCTTAAGAATTAAAAAAATACCTGGATTAAATTCTGGAATTTTATTTTATTTTCTTCTAAGCATCTTAGAATTACTCCTATACCAATATGTGTAGGTGAAGATACACATGCAGCATGCACATTATACACATAGAGAATATATCTACACACAGTGCACAGATACACAGCGTACACATATACAACACACACATTACACACAGAGTACATCCACTCACAGCATACACATACAAAGTGCACACATGCACAGCACATACTTGCACACACAGCACATATATGCACAGAACATTCATATACACAGAAAGTACAACCATGCACAGTAAGAGTAAACACATACATGTTATAAGAACACAATACGCAAATATTATCTGTATACACAGGGAACCCATACTGCTCACATACCCACATATATATATATATATATATATATATATATGGAAAACATATATGCACCCATTACATATACTACATGTGGTTCATACATACATATGTATGCATACACACCATATAGAGACACAAATATTCATGCAGAAGTCACACACATACAGACCACAGGTATAAATACTATTTTAGGAAATGATATGAAATTGTGAGTGAAAAAATGATTTTCTGGATATTTATAAAGAACTTTTAATCTGAGTGATTTTTCCAGCATATATAAATTACTTGAGACCCAGCATAATTATTAACTGTTAGTATCTGGCTGTTCCTAATCATTTTTCAAGCAAATCACAGCTAATGGTGAGTGAGTAAGTACAGTTTTGATGAGTTTACTGCCCTAAATTGGTAACACAATTGAAATAATTTATAATATGGTCCTAAAATCATCATATTGTACATCTAATTTACATATATTTTATTAGTCAAACATCCCTCAATTAAGCTATAAATAGAGTATACCAATAAAAAATCAAATATTAACATCTACTAATTGTACTGTAAAGCATTCAATATCCTGTAACTGTTCAAATTCTAACTTGTTTCATGAAGTTTGAATGTTTGTAGGAAGGGCTCCATAAGTAATAAACGTAAGACTTCCAATTAGAATTTCATACAGACACATCTATCATCAATCAGTCTACCTGTCCATCCTTCTATTATCTGTCAACCCATTTATCTATATTTCTGTTTTCATTGTTTGTGGTGCAAACATGATTTAGGACCATATTATAAATTATTTCAATTGTGTTACCAATTTAGGGCAGTAAACTCATCAAAACTGTACTTACTCACCATTAGCTGTGATTTGCTTGAAAAATGATTAGGAACAGCCAGATACTAACAGTTAATAATTATGCTGGGTCTCAAGTAATTTACACTATAGAAACCCACTTGTTTTCATTGTTTATATTGACAATGCTCCCACTGGGGAGTTGAGAAAGACCAGGGAGGGGATTTTAACCCAAACTCTGCCCCTGTTTCTGTGTGGCCTTGAAAAAAAATCACACAATGTGACATCATTCATCTTCTTGTTTTGCTTTGAGGATTAGATAAAGACATTGAAGCCAAAATCAGAGAATGGCCTGGTGTACTTAGGCATATTGAAAAGGATGGTTATTGACACTGTGCTCATGACAAGAGTGACAAGAGATCCTTGACAAAGATGAGTCTCTTGTGTGTCATGCTCTGACCTGAGATGGGTCTAGATGGCAGAGCCAGCCTGCAGTCAGAGCATGAGGGAAAGGGGGGCATGAGGAGACCAGTGTCCTCAGTGAGCAAGGATCTGGTGGAAGCCATCAAGTCTCCCTTTCTCCCAGTGCGATGGAGAGACTTTTACAGGAGGGGATGATAAGGGGGCAAAAAACAACACGGGTCACTTGTATTTTGTTTCTCCTAGTCTTTATAATAAGAGCAGATCAGTGGTACATTCACTTATATTTGATCGTAGTGTTAAAGACTCACTGTGTGTCTGTGTGGAACATCTTGTTTTCCAACCACTCCACAGGAACATTTGAGATTTTTCCAGCAAGGAAATGGCAACACCAGAGTCCAACAGCCCAGCGGTACAGTGGTTCTTAGAGAGAACACTTCTTAACTCACCTATGGGGCTTAGCTCAACCAGGTTATGTTCACACATATTCCCCATTTTCCTGGCCAAGTTGGACATTCCGGTGCACAGACTCACACCTTGTCACACAGCTCTGTTTCTGGCTGAGAATACCTGTTGAGCTTTAAAAATGCTGCTCACATCCTAGTTTGACTGGGAGCATTTCCAAATCTAAGAAGAGTAGGTAAGGGTGAACTGGTACACACCTATTATCTCAGCACGTCTGAGGTAGAAGAGGTAGAAACAGACTGCGAAGGAGTTCAAGGCCAGCCTTAACTACATAATAAGTTTGATGCTAGCTTGTGCTACATGAGACCCTGTGTCAGTCAATCAATCAACCAATCAATCATAAATACATGTATCTATAGAGGACTTCCACCTGTATATTGAAATGGCTATTTAAATTTCATGACATGATCAATGGAAACGTATAGTCTCAATAGCTTGGTGCTTAGTTCTGGACTGACTTTTCTAGGACACAGTTCTGTGGAAATAGACATATGTGTTGTCTCCCACTGTATTTGTCCTTTGGGTTCTATCCACATCACCCATCTTGCTGCCACAGCTATTTCCTCTTTCTCCAGCTCCAGCTATAGCCTCTGCCACCAGCATCTATAACTATCCTGGCTCCCTTCAGTGAGTGTAGCCTCTGACACCTAGGCAGACCCTGAGGTATGTGATGTCTCTTGAAATCTCAGCATGGTCGCTTCAGATAAGACTTCATAGTCATCTATAGTCTGTGGTATCTCTCTCCTTCTTCTGCAGCTCAAAGAGGCCAGGTGAGGCAATGAGGAACTAGGAAACAAACAAAGACATAAGAGATAGCCAGCCATGATTGGTTTCCTCTATGTCCTTAGTGGGGTGTGCCAAAAACTGGGCTCTGTGCAGCCTGGAAAGTCACCAGATACCGATGAAGAAGCAGGAAAGGCACGAGGATCATCCCACAATTGCTGACCCTTCCCATGCTTTATTTTTCCTTTCTGTGGGTTCACTGGCTTTGACCCCATAGACCTCCAGCATTGGAGAAGCCTGGAGAGAGCACACCCCAACAGGTAGATGCTCAGGTAAGTGCATGGGTTTCATCAGCTGCCTCTTCATTGACAGGAAATCAGGAAAGGAGATTCTAAATGAGTGCTGGCTACGTGAATGTGGGAATTTGACTGTGCCACACTATTCATCCTTCAGAAAACAGAGGCAGGTATCCTTTGAAGAGTTTCTGGGCTAAGTGTTAAATGAGAAAAACCAGTGCATGGGAATATAGCAAATCATTGTTGCCTTTTGCAATTTCTAAGTCTAATGCTAGCTGTTTCTATTTAAAAGAAAATATTTGATAAATCCAGATAATCATAGTCAAAATATAGGTTTCCATTTATATGTTTTGGTCTGTGGCACCATTGTAAAAGTAAAAATGAAGAGAAAAGAAGGTCTGCCCTACTTTCCTAATATAGCCCTGTAATCATCAAAGGACAACAAGAGAGAGAAAGAGAGAAGATACTGATAAGAAAAAGAATCAGGTTACTCAGCTAAAGCTTGATGGCTGCCAGCTTCCACTGCCTCTGCCAGCTAGTTTCACAGTTGATGTTTCTGAAAGAGTGATGCACCCACCATGTGTCTTCATCCCTAGGTAAGCATCTTCACTGGTTTTGGAAGGAAGTAGGTCATTTCACACTTGATCATCCTTTCTCAACTTTGTTTAATCGCACTGACAGGCTTTCAAGGAATAGCCCTAAACACAACAATGGCAACAAGAGAAATAATACAATGTTGGTTTTGCTAAAGCAACATTGCAAAGGAACTCTCAGCACTTAGTTCACTTGTTGTCGTGTGTGTGTGTGTGTGTGTGTGTTTGCACATGCATGTGGAAGTCAAAGCATAACTTTTTGGAGTTGGTTCTCTCCTTCATCCATGGATTCAGGAGATGAAAGTCAACCCATCTTGTTCTAAGTAAACAATTTTACTGCCTGAGCATTCTCATTGACTCAGAGCTAACACTGTGTGATAGGTGAGTTTAATTATTTTGCTAACTGTAATTTCCCATTTGCAGTCAAGGAAACCATAGTAGTTTGTAGGAGAGCCCTGGTGTGGTCTGTGTCATTCACTTCCTGGGCCTGGAAGACAAAACAGAAAAGGAAACAGAGTAGACGACCTGCCTTCTCATATACAGGCTTTGGGTTGAACTTAGGAATGTCCAAGATACCTGCAAAGTATCTCAGGTGGACACAAAGGTAGGTAGGAAGGCCTAAGCAAGAGTTTTACCTGCTCTTTTCAATAATGTATTTAATATGTAGCAGCATAATGACATAAAACTTTGAGAACAAACATGCTGTCCATTAGAGGCTTCCATGCATATCCGAATGAATGTGTTTGTTGATCACAATCAATGACATGCATGTCTGAAAGACAAGTTGCATTTGTGGGACACTTTCCTTCAATATCATTGGGAATATGGAAAATTCACACATACACAAGCCAATGTCGTCCAGGACACAATGTCCCTCAGCACCATAACTGTGTCTGCAGGCTTGAAGCCTGGGAATTCATGCACATACCGTGATGATTAACTTTAAATGTCAATCTTACAGAACTTTGAATCACCTGGAAAGAACTTGTCTTCTATTTATGTAGACAATGAGGGATTGTCTGCACTGGGTGGATCTACGATCCTGTCTATGGAGAGTCCTAAACGAACTGATATAGGAGTCTACTGTGGCCATACCATTCCCTTGGTAGGAGGTCCTTAACCATGAGACAGTGGAGGAGTCAAGCTGAGAAAAAGCAAGCACACATTTGTGCTGCTGTGCTCTTGAATGTCGTATTTCTAGCTGTCTCAAGCTACTGGCCTGACTTTCAGGCCATGATGGACTATGAGCTGGAATAACACACCAAATAAGCACTTTCTCCTCGAAGTTGCTTTTGTAAAGATATTTCACCACAGTAACTGAAAGCAAATCAGGACACACAAATCAGGTGTGTCTAGCGCACGACATGTCTCAGCACCCTCATAGCTACAGATTTGAGGAGTGCCATCAAAAAGTTAAATATAAGATGATTTAAAAAATAAACCATCTATGTAAAAGCCTGATTATGACTATGCTACCTTAGATAGTAACTTGCAATTTACTTTGTAAAAGTAGAAAATTTTATAATATTTAAGTTTGCTTTAGACAAAAAAACATTGGCCTCAGACAATTACTGTCTATAAATAACCACACCTCCCTGGAATGTCCTGATTTACATGGGATATATTTAGGTTCTTCATTTCAGTAAAACCTTTAAAATAATTAAGTGTTAGTCAACTATGTAGAGGAAAGAAGTTAATCAAATGTTTTTCTACGACAAGATGTCAACAGTGGGGCCATTCATTTTCTGGAAGCAAACTGATGAGTAGGGAGTGGTCTCCAATTTGCATAATGTTTAAGAGACTAAAGCTTGCCAGCTCTCAGTCTGGCCAACCACAGAAAAGCATACCATCAATTTTCAGATGGTCAACATACATATTAATAAAGAAAGTAAATGATGTGTGTCCAGTTAGTGTCACACAAGTCACTTAAAAATATTCCAAGATAAACAGTATTTCTGAATGATTTATTTTGAGCAAACCTAAAAAAATTTTAAAATGGAAGATTTTAGTGAACTGAAGATTGGCTGTGAACCAGGCCAGAAGTTTTCTCACATCAATTCATGGTGCATAATAAGGAATAGAAAGGACTCAACACCAGTAGAAAGGTGTTCAGTCCCAACAGCGAGGTTACAAGTTACAGGGGCAGGAAAACATGAAACATCTATACTGTTACCACATAACCTCCCTGATTTCCATCCCTCATCCTATGTACACAATGAGCTAGTGAACTTGGAAATGTAACAGAGGGTGTAGTGAAATCGCCAAACTAGGGCACTCCATAGGTGGAAAGAAAGGTTTATTTGGGGAAGTTCAAAGCTGCCATCGCTATCTGGGGGTACAGAAAGAAAAACAGTGAAATGTGGGGAAAGCCTGGTCAGTATGAAAGAGAAAAGTTGAGAGGGAGAAAGTTTGTCAGCTGGAACAGTCTGGAGTGAGAGGAGCAGTGGGGAAGGTTTGTGGGTCAAAAGCGCCCAGGAGCTACTTACTGTGGGCCATTTGATGTGGGCTACAGCATGTGCTAATAGGGAACTAGATGCCCCATTTGCAACAAGTAGTTGGCTGTGAGGGGAGACAAAGGAGGGGAAGTTTGATGTCTGCTCAAAGCCTGCATTCACTTAGTAGTCTAAAAAAAATTAATATTCCCCTATGTGGCAGAAAAATATCTAGCCTGAAGTACATGATAAAATGTCTATCATATAAAAGGAAAAGCACAACACAGATAAATCTCCTTTATCAATTTTTACCTCAGAAACAACTAGAGAAAAATATTTTCAGGGAGTTTCTCTTTAGAGATAGTGATTGATAGTTTGGTTTCATCACATTGGAAATAAGTCCCTAGAAGAAGCTAGTGAATGTGTGTGTGTGTGTGTGTGTGTGTTTAATATAATATTTATAGTGTGATAAAAATCAAAGAATGAACAGTTTTCATGTAAATATTATTGAGTAATGCTCGGTGACTTCTCTAGAAAGCTTTCTATTAAATTAGAACAGTGACCACAGGCCTGCCACCCTGATGTCACAGACCTTGCTGTTTAGTAGGACATAACTGAAGTCACTTTGAATTAGTTGTGTGGTTGGAATAATGTTCACACAGGCACAGAACCATTAAGGTGTCAAGAACTGAATCACTCAATAGGCCATATTCCTAACCTTTAAATTTTTCTCTTGCCATCAGGTTATGTTTCAGGGATTCCTATGTACACACACTGACAGAAATGTACTTTTAAAATGACTTTTAAAAGGTAGCCGCCTGCAAAGATTAAAGCTTTTTAATAATTTTATTTTCCGTATCATTATTAATATTTGCTAAAACTAAGTGGAGACAATGAAGTCCTAGAAAGGTAGCTCAGGTAGGGTCTTACTGGGAAAGGTGGCCTGGGCTCTGGCTTCCCTAGGGTGGGGCTGCTTTCTAGCATGTTGAAGAAGCAGACACCCACTTTGTAGGAGGGCAGCTTTGGTGCTGGAAAGCAGCCTTCATAGACAGCTAGGACTGCAAGACACAGTGCACAGAGCTTAAACCTACAAGAGGGTGGAACCCCTGAGCCCAATGAAGGAATAGCAGCTGCTACTAGAAAGAGGACTGAGGACTCCTTTCCTTCCCAAAGGATCCACTGCTCCATAAGGTCCAGCATCTTTTTTGAAGTGGGGATCACATCTGACTTAGGCTACATAAGATACCCCAAAGTCACCGGTTACGAGCATCAAGAGAGTGAAGTACCCATTTTTTGATTGGATTATTTGATTTCTTGGCATTTAATTTCTTGAGTTCTTTGTAAATTTTGGATATTAGCCCTCTGTCAGATGTGGGGTTGATGAAGATTTTTTCCCAATCTGTAGGCAGCCGTTTTGTTCGAATGACAGTGTCTTTTGCCTTACAGAAGCTTTTCAGTTTCATGAGGTCCCATTTATTGATTATTGGTCTTAGGTCCTGAGCTGTTGGTGTTCTGTTCAGGAAGTTGTCACCTGTGCCAATGATTTCGAGGGTTTTTCCGGCTTTCTCTTCTAGTAAATTTAATGTGTCCAGACTTATGTTAAGGTCTTTGATTCACTTGGACTTAAGTTTTGTACAAGGTGATAAGTATGGGTCTAATTTCATTCTTTTACATGTGGACATCCAAGAAACCAAATAATCCAATAAAAAAAATGGGGGACAGAGCTAAACAGAGAATTTACAAAGGAGGAATTCCTAATGGCTGAGAAACACTTGAAGAAATGCTCAGCATCCTTAACCATCAGAGAAATGCAACTCAAGACAACTCTGAGATTCCATCTCACACCAGTCAGAATGGCTAAGATCAAAAGCTCAAATGACAGCACATGCTGGTGAGGGTGTGGAGAAAGGGAACCCTCCTCCATTGCTGGTGGGAGAGCAGGCTTGTGCAACCACTGTGGAGGTCAGTCTGGTGATATCTTAGAAAACTTGGAATAGCTCTGCCTCAGGATCCAGGCATACCACTTCTAGGTATACATCCAAATGACTCCTCACCGAATCACAAGGAAGTTTCCTCATATATGTTCATAGCAGCCTTATTTGTAATAGCTAGAAACTGGAAACAACCCAGATGTCCCTCAACCGAAGAATGGATTAAAAAAAACTGTGGTACATCTACACAATGGAATACTACTCAGCTATCAGATACAATGAAATTATGCAATTTGCAGCCAAATGGATGGAACTAGAGAAGCTCATCCTGAGTGAGTTAACCCAGACTCAAGGATACACATGGCATCTATTCATTTATAGTCAGATTTTAGCCATATAGTACATGATATCTATACTACAACCAACACACCAAAGGGAACATGGACATAGACTTTTTCTTTTTCTCCCTGCCAATGAGACACTTTCCCTAGTGGTGCTGCCTTGTAGGCCCCCAGTGTATGAGGAGGCTCTTGGCCCTCATAGGACTGCTGAATTGGGGTGGGGGACCATTAGGCAGGGACACTCCACTCCAAAGGATTGGGATGGAAGGGTTAGTGGGTAGAGGGTGGGAGGGCAGGACTGGCTGGGGTGGAAAGAGGACAGTTTGATGGAGATGTAACCTGAGGCAATAAATAAATACATTTTTAAAAAGAGACTTTAAAACTGAAAAAAAAAGAAAAAGAACGTGAAGTAATTGATTTCATGTTTTTATTTGAATCAAGCAAATGAAATGTTTCTTTTCATTCACTCTGGGGCCAAAATTATTACTTTTGTAAGATCACTGAGCTGTCCTTTTAAAAGGATGAGGCCCTTAAAATGTTTCAGAGTCATTTTGGTATATGATACTAAAGTAAAGGAGAAAACACATTCCTAAAATGAAATAAGAAATGGAAGAGCATTATTAGCTTTGAAGAGATGAAGGAAACTTGGCTCATGAAAAGCCTTGTATTTGCAAAAGCTAAATACAAGTCAAATCATGTGTTAAAATTCCTTGCCAATAATGCCTGATCATAAGAATAGATAGTTAATATAAAATTTATTGATAGATGGTTAATGTAAAATTTATTGATAGCACAGTAATAAAAATATATATTTTTAAAATTAAAATTTATTTATTTATTCAAGTTACATTTCAATCACAGCCCCCGTCCTCCAGCCCTCCTGGTCCCAACCTCCAACTTCCCCCCTCCCTCAACTCCTTCTCCTCAGGTGAAGGGGTCCCACTCCTATCAAGCCTCCTCAGTTCAACAGTCACATGTTGACTGAGCTTCTAAAGACACACCACCTTTTCATATGTAACATGGCAATAGAATGGATTAATGACTGAAGGCATAACAATGCTGCTAATCTAACGTGGAAGAAGATTACCAAATATAGATATCCATTGTGTCAAGTGGAAGTCACATTTGAATAATGCATTCATATCTATTTTAGGCTCTTTTTTTTTTTAAAGAAAGTCACATCTCACTTACTCTGGTTTTCTTTTAATTTATAACATTTTAGAACAGCAGTTTAAATCAAAGAGGAATATTTGTGCACAAATTTTTCTTGACTAATCTTCAAATTCACCATAATTTTCATATAAAGCATAAAAACTAGAAAGCAGTTAATGTCCATTATGCATCAGAGGCCATATGGAGTTCCGTGGTCTTTTCTAAAGCCTGAAGCCACATTCATGTATGTGGCCTGTGCTGCTGCTGGGAGTCATATTGATGTGGGTGGCCTGTGCTGCCATCTGGGACCATGGGGATATCCAGGCCCATGCTGATGCCAAGGGCCATATCTGGGTCTGTAGTCCTGTTACAGCCATGGTCTGTGTTGATGTCCATGATCCATGCTACCACAGAAGGTCATACATATGGATCTCCATAATCTGCACTGCTGTCTGAAGCCATGTTAGGGTCCATGGGCTGTGCTCCTACTGGGGTCCATAATGATATGAGTTGGCCTGCACTGCCATTTAGTCCAGGCTGATTTTGAGGGCATTGTCTGGATCCATGGTCCCACTGCAGCTGTGTTTGCTATCAGAGCCATCACCAAAAATATTGAAGACTATAGATTCACAGTTGAGAAGAAGGGACATGGAGGGCTACTCTGACAACCCTTATCCCCACCTCAACACCCCCTCCCCCCAGAAAAGGTAACAACCTAGACAAGAAGACACTGAAGAGAATGTTTAAGTGTTACCAGTAGAATTCCATTGTTTAAATGTACCGCAATTTTTTTATCCATTCATCAGTTGAGGGACATCTGGGTTGTTTCCAGTTTCTAACTATTACAAATAAGGCTGCTATGAACATAGATGAGACTATGTCCTTGTGGTTTGGTAAGAAATCACTTGGATGTATACACAGAAGTGGTATGGCTGAATCTTGAGGTAGGGCTCTTCCAAGTTTTTTAAGATATCGCCAGATTAATTTCCATCACTATGGTTGTACAAGTTTGCACTCCCATCAGCAATGGAGGGTTGTTCCCCTTTCTCCACAACCTCACCAGCATGTGCTGTCATTTGAGTTTTTCATCTTAGCCATTCTGACAGGTGTGAGATGGAATATCAGAGTCATCTTGAGTTGCATTTCTCTGATGATTAAGGATGCTGAGCATTTCTTCAAGTGTCTCTCAGCCATTAGAGATTTCTCTTTTGTGAATTCTTGGTTTGGCTCTATCTCCTACTTTTTGATTGGATTATTTGGTTTCTTGGTGTTTAATATCTTGATTTTTTTTTATAAATTGTGGATATTAGCCCTCTGTCAGATGTGGGGTTGGTAAAGATCTTTTCCCAATCTGTAAGTTGCCGCTTTGTTCTAATGACAGTATCCTTTGCCTTACAGAAGCTTTTCAGTTTCATGAGGTCCCATTTATTAATTGTTGGTCTTAGAGCCTGAGCTATTGGTGTTCTGTTCAGGAAGTTGTTACCTGTGCCAATGAGTTCAAGGCTTTTCTCTACTTTCTTTTCTATTAGATTTAGTGTGTTGGGCTTTATGCTAAGGTCTTTGATCCACTTGGACTTTGTTTTGTACAAGGTGATAAGTATTGGCCTAATTTCATTCTTTTACATGTTGACATCCAGTTAGACCAGCACCATTTGTTGAAGATGCTGTCCTTTTTCCATTGTATGTTTTTGGCTTCTTTGAAAAAATTAAGTGACCATAGTTGTGTGGGTTCATTTCTGGGTCTTCAATTCGATTCCATTGATCCACTGGTCTGTTTCTTTACCAGTACCACAATGTTTTTATTATAATGGAATACTCAGCTATCAGAAACAAGGAAATCATGCAATTCAAAGACAAATGGATGGAACTAGAAAAGCTCATCCTGAGTGAGCTAACCCAGAATCAGAAGGATGCACATGGCATCTATTCACATATAATTGGATTTTAGCCGTATATTACAGGGTAACTATCCTACAACCAACACACCAAAAGGATCAGAAAAATAGACTTTGCTATTAATGGGACAATTTTCCCTAGGGGTGCTACCATGTAGGTCCTCCAGTCCTAGAGGAAGCTCTTAGCCCTCATATGACTGTTAGACTGAGAGGGGCTCATATGTAGGGACACTCCACATCACAGGAGTGGGGTTTGTGGGAGAGGGAGGAGAGGGTGGGAAGGTGGAACTGGGAGGAGTGGAAAGAGGGGACTGTGAGGGAGACGTAACTTGAAGTAAATAAATAAACATTAAAAACAGAAGTGTTACCAGGATTCTGAAGTGTAGCTCTCCACAATTGACAGTCTCTGGCAGGGGTGTGGGAAGGGAAGGACTCAGCTTTATTTAAGGGGCAGAACACTGAAAATTGGCCATATAACAGCGAGTATATGTATCGTATTCAAAAAAGTTGTTATTTTTATTTTTACTGTTTTTTTTTTTTTGATGGGGGGTGTAAAGGAGTCACAAGGGTAGGAGGGCAAACAGGAAGGACTGGGAAATTGAGTATGATCACTATGCATGATGTGAAACTCCCAGAGAATCACTAAAAACGCTATGTTAAAAAAATACAAAACTACTTATTTCTAAAAAGTATAGACCACATTGACTCTACCAAGTTAAACATTCATTTTCAGCGGAAAGATGTTAAGGCTCTTGTATTGATTAATTTGATTTGATAAATGCACATGTTTAAACCCAAACTCAGCTCTCCAGTCTCCTGCTGGTGATGGGACTGAAGTGATGCTCCCGTGAGAATATGAATATGCTGTACACAACTTCCCCTAAAGTAAATTCAAGAATGAGTAGCAACTAAAAATAGCAACAGCCCCCCTTTTTTACACAAATTTTCAGCACAGAACTTAATGTTACTTGAATATATACATACAATTTATATAAAGAACTCTTTAGAGTCTAGATGGCTCTGTTGTTTCTCATGGACTGGAGACAAACTTGTCCTCACTTCAGTCTTGTATTCATATCAAGGTCTCACACTGACTCCAGCCTATCAATGAGCCAATCACCATCACAGATTGAACAGGGCATGATAGATGATAGCTCCTGTTCAGGGTTTTGCTCCTAAAAGGCTTTGACATTTCTCAGACTGTCTTCTCTAACACCACTTTTCTTTTTATATTTGGAGAGTAACAAATACTAAGGCAAAGAAAATTTATTACCTGCCAACTACATAAGCCCAATGTCTATTTCTTTTCTATCATTCTTAATGCCCACAGATCTCACTGGTGGTGTCTCATGGATGCCCCTGGGTCCATCCTTGGGAGACTTGGGTAGCTCTTCCCTCTGCATTCTGAGTTTGGTGCTACCAAACTTCTGAGTTTCAATCCAAACTTTGATGGCCCAGGGTGGCCCTCAACTCCTCTCCTTCCTGACTTCTCAATGCCCTGTGTCCCTGGAATAAGACCAGGCTATATTTTTCGTATAGCTCTGCTATAGCCAGTGTGTCATTGATCCCTGGCCCCAGGGACCTCCTGAGATGACAGCTACAATTACTACTTGCCCTTACTAGTCTGCTCTCCATAAACAACCCTCCCCATGTTCTTTCTCATGTCTGTTAGTGGCAATCCTGGCTGTTAATTAAAAACAAAAACGAATAAACAAAAACTCACTGTTGGTTATTATTTGTAGGTTCTTTTTCCTAAAAGTTTATCTCCAATAGTTTGTCCTTATTACTGATCCTAACATCAGAATATCTCTCCCCTTCCCTCCCTCTATTGGCCCCCGTTTCTCTTTACTACCCACCTCCTAACTAGCATCCTCTTTACCAGGTCCACTGTAGAATCTCAACACAAGGCATCTTATCAACAAGTTTTGCTCCATGCACTCCTGTGTTTTTGCCCAGCTTCTCAGCTGTTTCACGCCTGCTGTGATTCTTTGAAAGCCGTAGCTAAAGTCAGACTGCCCTTGCTCTATTCAGAACCTTCTAGATATTTAATAACTTATTTAGAGACGTACACACGTTTCTAACAGGGGCTGCCCACATTACAAACAGCAGTTTCCTAGTGCCTCCAACTACTCCTCTCTACTTCATTAGGACTCTCTGGTTGCTGAGACCCCCAGGGTATCATCCGAATGTATAAATCCATGTTCCTCAGCTCCAGCTAGGCACACTCCCTCACTCTTCTTCATGGAAAAATCTACTCATTCCTCTTTTTCCACTTTCCACTGTCCAGAAGGACCATTCTGTATTGGATACAAGCTTGTCTTCTCAGTGTCCATGTAAGCCTACTCTCTTCTTTTCCTAAAGCACATAGCACAGTATTTTAAATGATTATTTTATTTTTCTGTTTCTTCTTTTATCTAATTGTGAAGTATAAATATAATAGAAGCATACACACTTTCTCTTCCTCTCCCTCCCTCTCTTCCTTCCCTCCCCCTTAAGTTTTCCTAATGTCACTAACTCTATACCTATTTTATAAATGAAATTAAAAAACACTTCAATAAGTCTGGGGAAAACAAACTGTAGAACTTTATTTATACTCTAAACATTTCCTTCAAAAGATACCCAGAAATCTTCTCTAACTTATTTGGGATTTAAAGCAAGCTAGTCTATCATTTGGAATTGCAGTGTGGTTATGTGTTAGGTAGCACATAGAGCTTGGGGCAGATATGAACACGTCTTAATTCCCCATGCCCTCTCTTCAGGGAATGTTGACTGAGAACATTGAGCCCTCCTTGTCTTCCTCTTTATGACCATAAGACCTGTTTTCTGTGAATCCAACAAATCACAAATACACACTGGTAGGATTTCCTAATTCCATACAAGCAACTTCAAGATTCTCTTCTTTCATGTGTGTGTGTGTTCACAAATATACACTATATACTGAGTATTTTGTCTTTCTTGATGGATAGTTGCAAATGGGGTATTAGCGTATATAAAAGTAATCAATTATACTGGGAAAATCTTTGAAATAAAAGACAGAATGTATGATTAACTTTCATTTATACCTATGCTCAAGAAATACTTTCTAAATGGATCGTAAGTGCAAAGACACTTGTTCATCCTGTCGAACAAGACTGTGTTACTGAATGGCTTCAAGAAAACACAGATGAATAAGCCTCAGAGTCTATGTCAAAAAGTAGCAGATGTGTTCTCTGGGGAAGCACAGGCTTCACTTTCTGAACCTGTGAGCTCCAGAGCTAGAGTCAGAGCCTCCTGGATATCACATTGGAGAAGGGGCAGCAGAGGCTGACTCTGGAGGCTGTGTTGGATGAGGGCACTGCACAGAGTCAAAAGCAGCTAGCTATCTTAGGTGTCACCAAAGGCGTGCAAGACTACATAAAGGGCATCAGACAGTGACATGCAGGTTTTTGCCTTGCTCCTAGAGGTAATGAGGGGTATTTGGACACCTTGAGTATGAGTGGTATGGCCATATTGTGTCCATAAGCAGTGATTCTAGCAACAGTAAATTGAAGAAAATAACACACAGTGCCTGCAGTGGATAAGAAATTGCACTGGTATAAGTTGGGGAGAGCCTGGTCTAAGAAAATATTGTTGATGTACTTCAGAGTTTGGTCTCAGACAGAGAGATTAAATGACAGGGAGAAAGGAGGACTAAGGAAAGAAAACCCATTGCTAGTTGGCGACTGGGTGGGGGGGAGGAGTGTTGGGGGGTGTTGGGATGTTGGAGTGAGGGTGTAGGGTCCGAATGTGGCAGGTGGCAGAAAAGGGTGGCAGGTGTCTTTATGAGGAGAAAATGTTTTTAGATTGCATCCTGATCATGGTCATCCAGCTGCACACAATACAACAAACAGCAAGAAAACCAATATCTAACTGTATGGGTTAACTGGGTTAACGCGAGGAATCACAAAATACATTCCTTTCAATAAAACTACCCAACTGGTGAAGTAAGTGCATTGAGAGGCTGCTGGTGTCCTTCCTTTACTGTTGCCCCAACCTAGGAAAGGAAGGGCAGGGACACCTTGGAATCTAGGGTGTTCCAGGTGATTTTGAAGAGTCCAAGTTTCAATACCACAGGCATCAGTCACCTCATGTTTGTTTCTGAATGATACTATTTTAAGCCCCTCTCTTCTCATATGTGATATACTGCACCTGTCAATGCAAAATTAATTATTTTCTAAGCTAATAGTGAATTCTCTCTCCTCAATTATTCACTTTTAACATGCCTTTTCCAGGTTGACCGTATCAATTTGGGACACATAAACTTAATTAAAAATAAGCTGCTTAATAACATTACCCATGCGATAGCCCTATATTTCTTAGTATCCAAAATATTAAATTCTGATTTAAGTTGTTATGTAAATGAGACAGCACTTTGTTAGTGGATTTGTCTGTGGCCACACTGTCAACAGTGATTTTTAAGTAGTAATAACAATTCAAAGTGTTCTGATTGGTTCTTTATTCTCTAGGAAAATAATGAATTAATTCAATTTATATTTATTTCTTCTTCAGTCATTAAAAGGAGAACTTCTGCATAGACTGTTTGGCAGGGAGGCTTATTAAGTAGAGAAACAAGAAGAGCAATCTGAAGCCATTTAATTTCACACACACACCCTTATGGCTGCTTATTGAATTGCAAGACCCTCTCAGCAGGCAGTCCTGACCTTGGGCCAGCACAGAGTGCTGATTGAGGCCATTATGAGCAAAAGGAGGCATTATGCTGAGTAAATAAGAATCCAAAATAACAAGAGTGGGTGGGGAGCAGCATCCACACTCTAGCATCAGTTCATTTCCTTGGGGAAGGCTTCAGTCCCTTCCTATGATCTTTTCTGCAAAATGATTTCATCAAGGGCCAATCCTCTGATGCTTGGGGGCATTCAAGTAAACACAAACACATGTCTAAAGAGGCCACAATGAGTAGAAAGACAACCTTAGGGTACTGCTTGATATTTTGACATGTCTGCAATTAGCATCTCTCCTAGCTTCTTGTCCTCTACAAACTAAAACACTAGTCATATTTGTTTACAAAATATAACTTGTAAAACCTAACCATGTTGTATATTACATAAGCTCCATGTAAACTAATTACTTTTCTCTAAAGGATGGGCATCTAACAAGGTTAGCATCCACGCAGGCAGCACTGTCTTTACACTAAAGCCAATGGCAGTGTGATCACATGATAATAAGTATATTGCTTGTCCCTGAGACCTTGTATATGAGTCAGAAGAGCAACGTCTTCTTCCCAGCTGGGACTTCTCCATGCAGGCAGAGGACAGCTGGCTGCATGTGAGAGTCATGCTACAGCATTGTCAGATCATAGGCAGCTCCACACACCTTATCAAGTGGGATCTTTTGAGGATACTTGAGACTTTATATGGAAGCTCAGGAAACAGTGGTGGGTGCTGTGGAGACAGAATAGCTTGTTAGAAGTCTAATTCAGAAGTGTCCATAAAAGTACAGGGTGTGGTAGAGTGTGCGGCCACCTTAAAACACACATGGAAGTTTTTGTGGATACCGTGAGGAGCTTGGGCACTGGGGTGTTTTTCCTGGAGATGACAGCCCTTCAAAGTAGGACTTGCAGAAATGCAGGAATTTATAGGGAAACCGTTGTTCTTCCCTTTGTGTTTATAACTTCTTTTTCTTGTGGAAATTTTTCAAAAGCACTGGTTGGAAGGAAGCAGGCTAATTCTTAAAGTTTGGTCTTCCTCAAAGTCTAGATTGTAGTGAACTGTTAGTTTCTTAGCCTGAAGTGACTCTAATGGCAGCCCCTGGACAAGTCATAGACTGTAAGTGAGATAGTTTTGGTCAGGGAGACTATTTCCTTATCCCTAGAGTCGTAAGTTTTTTCTGTCTATCATCAATGCTGTGGTATGGAGTTATCTGTAGCCAAAATCAGACTAGAAGTGTGACTCATTTCCTCTCAACTCTCATCTATCCATATAAGGGGTGTATGTGGTCCTATGTATGGTCAGGATAGTTACTTTGTGTCTTCTGTCTTGGCTCAGTTCATCGTGGGTTCCCACCACAGCATCCAACTGCTTCTACACACACAACAAAAGGGAATCCTGCCTGAGTCTCTCATCTACTCCTCTGTTATAACTGCATGGTTTTCTAAACTCATCACCAAGCCCTGTGTTCTACCAATGAGACAGAAGCCTTGAGCTAGGAATGACTGAATTTCTCTACTTTGAGTAGGTTAAGTATTCCTTGATGATTTATACACAAGTGTAATTTCTACTTTTCAGTCATATTGGAACAAACACTATAGTGGCAGCACAAGCAGTTCCAGATATAATAGAAGTGATTCCAGCCATGTAACTGTAAGTGGGTATTTGATCTTATTTTTTGTAACATTTGTCTCTCAGTTGCATGTGACAAAATACAAAAAGATAATGGAACTGTAATTCAGGAAATTACAAAAAATATTAAAAAGTAGGCTTGTGTTTGAAGTTTTAGCAACTGCAATAAATAAATAAATAATAAATAAATAAGAAGGTGGTGAGTTTATTTAAGCCAGTTCAATATGGAAAGTTTTCCAGTGGAGGTCAAAATTAGTTCTCTTACATTTATATTGCAATCACAGCTGCTTTCTTTCCCTTCCTTAGATCCCATGCTTGACAATTCATCTTTTTCTGTTACACTTCTGTCACATTAAGAACTTGTCATTCTTATTGGGAGTTCTAAGACATGGCTAGTGATTTCCTCTTGCTCTGTCTCCGCTGAGAGAGATACAATTCCAGGAAATGTGCATGTCGATCGTGTGTTTCCTGTCTGTCACCCCTACAGTCAGCCATTTCTTCTAAGGTTTCCCCATACCCTAGAAACAGATAAAGCACTCCCAACAGGAATGGTCCATTGTGCCACAGAAATGATTTCATCATCACCCCCAGAGAGACAACCCAGGAAAAGGAAGCCAAGAGCATAGTTAAGGGTTTCTAGCTTTGAGCTTCAAGCTGAGATATTGTATGACCCTGTGCTAAATCGTTTGGTTGTGTTTCAGAGTAACACTACCAGATTTATGGTAGAACTCTCTCTTATCCCCAGTCTAGGAATGATGACCCAGTGACTCACTTGATGTTCTTATTTTCTCACTGATTCATGCAGCCTGGGCTAAGTGGTAACATCTGTTAGGTACTAAGTATAAAGGTGTGACTCCTGTCGTGAGCAGCTCTTAGGGCTCCTACAGTAACCACAGCAGAAAAGATCCATGATTACCATGCTTGGATTTCATAAAAGCTTCAGGAAAACAATCCACAAATTAATGACCCAAGACCACATCACCTCACGTTTCCCTTTTCCTGGGATCATATCCCTGCAGGGTACACTATCTGTTGTTGCAAAATGAAGTCTCTATTACCCATTTGTGTGTTCCGCAATGAAGGTGATGGTTCCTGCTGCTACAAAATGCAGTTTCTGCCAGGAGCATTAGTCATTCACAATGGACACTTTGCTACTTGCCCCTGGGGGCTTCTCAGAGAAAATGGGAGTGGTGCCTGTGTGGAGCCAGGGAGCTACATAGAAAGTTCCACTGAAGAGATTCTCCTGCTAAACAGCCTGGCTAGGGGTTCAGTTTACTTGTTTGTGTATGGGGACATGAGCACCCACCACCACAAAGGTGATGACCCCCTGTAATATTATATACTTAGTAAGAAGCACATGTTGGTTAATGTGTAGTTTATGGTCACTCATAGTTCTCCATCATTCAAACTTTCTTGGTGGGAGAGTTACATGTAGGAGGACATGGACTTTGGAATAGTTCAGTTTGTTTGCAAAGAAGGAGAATACTGGTAACAGACACAGAACGTACCATGAACAATTGTCTGATATTAACTCAATAAAATTAAAAAGCCACAGTGAAGTTAATTTTTAGAAAGTGTGACAGCACTCACTTTTCCTGCATTCCTGATTGTTTCTAGCAACATTCCATACATTTACAATGTTTCTTTGAATATTCTTTCTTTGGGGAATATATCCTGAAATTTATGCCTTCCTGGTCCTGCCTCGTGTAACTTAACTAGGAATTATGACTTTGATACTTAACTCAGGAAGCACAATGTGTTGTATTGTGTCTTTGATGCTGACTGATTCAAATAATTCTTAGTGTGGATGAAATGTGACTAGTGGTCTACAGAAAAGCTATGTTCAGTCATCATGGTAATGATAGGAATACACACCTTGAATACTGGCCAATTCAGGAATAAAGTATTTACATCCCAGAGCACTTCCCATATTTCCCACCCTCGACATCTGTAAATGTGGTTTTGTCTGTAGTTTTTAAGTTTTCTATATTTATCTGTGGGTCACACTTGGTAAATGATCTACATTTTGGTAAGCAGGACACTGGAAGCTTTGGTCTCAAGATGCCTCCTAGTCCTGTGTCTAGGACAGAGATGCTAAAGTGAAATTGGACTGAAATATTACTCCTGACAACACTCTGCTGTACAACAGTACAACATTTGGAATCTGCATTATATTCTAGACAATATTCAGTATTTTGTTATTGAATTCAGTTTACACATTAGGCATGTATTTACTATTATAATCTCAATTTTGTACACAAGAAAGTCAAGGCTTGGAGAAACAATATTCTCCAGTTTACTACTTAACTACTATGTGATTTCAGTTAAACTTGTTTAAGTTAGCACAGTTTCCAGTTCCTAAGCAGTTCTGCAGAAGAAAGGCCTCCTGTCAATATTCCTTAATCCGCCCCCAAGCACAGTAGGTCTCCAGTGAGTAGAGTTCCACGGCTCAGACTGCCAAATCGAACTGATCACTTATGAATTAGAGTCAGCATGCCCCTGTCAGAGTAAAGGAAGCACAGAGTGGCATGAAATACTTTGTCTTCTCCAGCAGCGATAAGCCAGCATGGCCTCATTTGCGCACTGAATCTCCACCAAGAGGAATGTCGGCTATCCCTGTTCCTGTTCGAGCTCTGTTTAATTATCACAGACTCTCTCCAGTGAATCCACCCTGTCCACAGCATCTCACCTCTCTAGAGTTGCTACTTGATGTCCACTGATGTCGTACAGTCTTAAATGAAAAAGATTCCAGAAGGTAACAATTGGAATAGTGTGGCTTTCTGAATAGCATGATTGGTCATCCAGTTACACTTGATCCTGCCGGGAATCAGTCCTTTGGATTACATTTGGTGCTTGGGCCACCTGCTGTCATTTGCTGCTTAAGAGCCTCCTTGGCTTTTAGACTGAAGGCTGGTCTCTGACAAGGCTTGTGTTCAATCCACCCTTACTTTACTTAGCTGTGCCACCAAATCACAAAAGTAGGGATGCTGACGACTGAATATATTCACGAGAGACCTGAAGATCTCACTTTAGCGGAACTTGCCTGTCATAATAAGGAAAGGAAAAGTCACACTGTGCTAAGATCACTAACAGGAACAAATTTCTATCCATGAAATTGTGAAGAAGAAAAGCTGATTCATGACAGGCTTGTTGTTACACCTCAGACCGGACATATCAGAGCCACAATGCCTGGTGAATGCACAGCTAAGGTGGAAATGGTATTGCCTGAGATAGCATGGTCCTGTCCACTCTTTCAGCATCCACATGAGGTGGTGGATCATTTTCCCATGGAAGAACATAACTCTCTACCACTTCATAACCACCTGTTTCATTTTCCATCTTCACTACTTGGTAGTGAAGCCTTTCAGAAAGATCTGCTCTTTCTATTTCATTTCCATGAGTGATTAGGCCAACTTGGTGATTGGTGTATGCCTACATGTTGATGTGACCTATCGATGAACAAATGATATCTGGAAAGAGCTTTGAACAGGTTCCTAAGTGATCTAAGGCATGGGGAACTATTATATACGGGGGCATGTTAAAGGCTGACAAAAGTGTTATTGTTTCTAGCTTTAAAACCATTAATATATTCAGATGTTGTCACTGATAAACATCACCAGCAACATTGCCTGTGCCATCCATCCTGCCTTCTCTGCAGCTGATCTTGGGGTCATATAAAGGACAGAGTGGAACTGCTGTCTCCTAGCACATCTCTGAGATTTCTCTTCTTTCCACGTTGACATAAGATCATTTGGTTCTATTGGACATGAAGAGTGCCCACTGAAATGTTCATTAATTAACTTTCCTCTGTGTCCCTGAGCCATCCTCTTTGTGACATTTTCCATGCTCCCCATATTTTTCATCTCTCATAGAAAAGGTAAGGCTACAGTGTGAGGAAAGCCTGCATAGAAAGACACCTCTGCTAGAATGAAGAATGAAGTAAGCTTCCTCCCTTTTGTAGAGAGAGCTCGCTCTTCATGTGGAATGTTACCCATTCACTTCAGATCTAGGTGTCCTCTCTCACTGGTCTGGAAGCCAGCATGGGGGCTGTCTAAGGATGTTCTTCACATGCATGTTGATGTCGAGGACGAAGGAATGTAACTCGGTGGTTGTAAAGTAGGGAAGTGGAAACAGGGAGATGAGAAAATTACTATGAAATTTCAAAGCATCCTTTAGCAATGAAGGCCTTTTTAAAAAGAACAAAACCAGCCTATACAGCTGGCGCTGCATACTAATCTCAATTTATTCATAAAGTTCAAGTTCAACCCTCATCATGTGTAAATATTTTCACTATTTATTACAATTAGCATATGCATGATTCCTGTTACCTGTCTGCCTTATTCAGGAATGCTAGTCCTGAAGAATAGCACTTAAGGGAACTTGAACAAATCTCTCCAGCTAGTGTGTGGCACCTTCACCAGCCAAGTCACACTGTCATTCAGCCAGGCACAGTGCTGTGCCACACATAGGTGCGCTTCACATGTGGAAACTGTGTAATGCCAATATGCATTAATTAATATCTTAGAGGCAAAAGGTAAGGAAAATTAGTCTTCATGTTATAATTTGAAAAAATGAGTCATGGTAGTTAATTAACCTATCTAATACCTCAAGGTAATGAATGCCTGAATCGATTTACAATTAACAATTCAAATAACCCTGACTTTAAAGTGTCCTTATAATACCTGTATTTAAACTTAGACAGCTGAAACACTCAGCGTTGGTCTTTCCTGGCATGACTTGGGTGGTATTTCAGTATGTATTGAAGCTACAAAAACCTTAGCAGGCAAAAGACTTCTGTAGATAATTTTCACACCCTACTTGGAAACTAGTTGCCTATTTTTTTCATATTTAAATACATCCAGTATATTCTTGGGAAATATATTGGGTTTCCCTTCTTTGTCCTTGCAATTTCTTCTGAAAAAAATATAATGTTAGGGATCGAGGATAGAAAAATATGCTGTTTAAAGTCATCACGCTTTGGCAATTACAGCATGCACCAGGTCAATCTGTGAATGTCTGGGTATCCAAATTCCCATTGGACCATGCCAGTAAGAGTCAGTCTGCTTTCAGCTACAGTTCAGCACATTCACTGCCACTTGGGAGACACTTGGCAAATGTTGAAATAACACAAATGTATCAAAAACAAAGGAAGTCTACTTTAGCAACTAAAAGAAAAGATAACTATTTACACATAAACTCATGCAAGTTTAGTCAAATTCTGTCACCTTGGAAAATCAGCTTATTTCTGTACAAAACAGCAAGGGCAGGATTTATGGTGCTGGAATTCAAAGTCTCTGCTGTCATGTGTAACCAGTCTCTGAAGTTTAAACCTTACCTGGGCCATATGTCCACATGTTTTCAGGATCTTAAGCCCACCCAACATTCATCAGACTGAATTTGCTACCTCTCCCTTCTCTCTCAAAAGAATAGCTGTTATAGATTTTGTTTGCTTTATTTTAGGTCGTTTATGGGCTAAGATACCTAAATTATTCACCCAAGAGCACCCATCCACTCTTAGCTCTGTATTGGTCCCTGTAAGGTCAAATCCTCACCTGCATGGATGGTATCCTGGTTATGTTCCTTCCTGTCCGCTCTCATAGTCAGATCTCTCCTTTGGTAACATACCAGAGGCTGATTGCTCTCCTGGCTTCGTCCTCTTGCGTTCATCCTTCCTGTGAGAAGGTTCTAAGTTAATTTCTCCAACACACATGACTCCTAGGTTCATAGTATTGGTAGGGCCAGTCCAAATGTTTTCATTCATCACAGAAAATACTATGTAACTGATTCTTCCAGAGCTCCTCTCCCCCTCTTTCTAACTTTCTATCCACTTCTGCCAGGATCCTCCACCCGGAGTGCATTGAATTTATTGTGTTTAAACTCCCGCCATGTTGCTCTTTCTGAAAGATGTTTACATAGCTGTCTTTACAACCCAGCTCAAGAGTCACTTCTTTGGTGAGCACGTCCATAGACTCATAGATATTTGGATGAGTTCTGCTTTTCAGTGTCATTGGTAAGACTTATCGTATGTGCTTGTTTCTTTGTGAAATTTCCTTTTCTCATGGATAATACATTCTAACCACAAGAAAAATTCTCAGTTCTTCTTTCACCAAAATCTTTCACCCATCACAAGCACTCGGTAGATGATGAGCTTCCTATTTTCTAATCACTTCTACTTTTGTAAATAATTTAAATATTTATTATCCTTTAATGCTCTAAACTAGAATCAAACCTCATGCCTGCTTGTTATATATGTATTAACGAGATGTTTATAAAATAGATAATATTCATTATATTTAAATAAATAGGAAATGAGAGAATTTATTTAACAATTTGTAGACATCAAATTTTAAATCATATGGATGATGGTGGCACCTTCTGGCCACCTGTGGTATTGCATCTGGACCCCTTGTTTTGGGGTAGAAGACACTCTTCTGAGACCTGAAGTCCTGGAGATTAGTCATAGACCATGGGGTCCCACACCAAGGAAGCTTCGTAAAGGTTTTTAGGTTCTGAACAGCCATCCTGGTGCTTTTATTGTTTCTGAATCCAAGCTTTACTACAGTAGAGCTAGTCAACATGGCTAACTTACGAATATCCAGTTTCTACACTGAGGACTCAGCATGCCTTTTCTTGAGATCATATCTTAAGACGATTAATGGTAGTCTTCTCAGTTTTTGCAGAGACGGATATCTGAGTTCTCTAATACTTGGAAGTCCCCACACATTGCTGTGAACACACCTTCATCCATCAAAAGAGTCACCTCATGAGTTCCCAGGGCAAATGTCTACATTAGCTGTGTCCACTGTTCAACAGTTGTGAGCTCTTGTCCAGCTAGAAAATTCTATGCACTTATATTCCCTAATAATAAAGATGCAGATCTCTGTGCATCTGCCTATGGGTTTTTATGAGGGACAAAAGAGATAGCCCTTGTAGAGTGTTTAGCTAATGCAGCCAACACATGTTCTATACACTCCACTAATAGAACTTATTTAGATTCTTAACTAGCCATCATTTCTATAAGACCCTGGGCTTCTGGTACTTCAGTCCTTTGCTGCAGAGTTCCTACTGAACTACCTAGCCAATGGCATCTATCCAGAGACCATATCGTCTCTTCCCTGAAGTCTCCTCAGAATTTGAGGACCACTGTTTTCCTAGTTTTAGTGCATGGGAAACTGTCTTCTTTGCTTATAACTGCCATGAGGGAGAATGCTATGACGAGGAATAACATGGTGGACCAAAGTGCCCCAGCTTAGGGTTGTAAGCACAGAAAAAGAAGAAAGGCTCTGGTCCAAGGTCTGCCCCTCAAGGGCATGTTCCTACGGACTTCCTCTCACTAAGTCCCATCATTTGTATCTATCATCTCCTAATGAAATTATGGACCCATCAGTCGATTAATTATTGGTTACACCAGCATTCTTATGACACAATCACTTCCCCAAAGCCCCACCTCTGAATATAACACTTGGAGGAATGCTTTTATCTGGACTATGACCCTTCTCCACCCCACCAAGCACCTCACTTTGCAGTGTCTCAAATCAGAGTGGCTCTAATCTGCGTTTGCTGACACTTGTGGGTGCCACTGGGACACAGAGAAAGTAGGGCAAAGGTCATTCTAGAAGGCAGCCACTGAATGTTTTGGATGAGATGGACAGAACATCTGCATTCCATCGTCACTTTTAGTGTTGCTTTTGGGGGAATCTCTGCCCATTTCCACGTGTATGATCGCTGGGGTTGGGGACTCCAGTAGTTCTGTTCCTACACAAGGTGTTTAGGGTGCATAGGGCGGGCGTGCCTGTCTGCTGTGCCAGCTGTAATATCTTCATCTCGTGCAATGTTTCTCTACTTGCCCACATCTGAGAAGTTGGTCCAGAAGGAGACATTTGCAGTGGCATCTCATGCATGGTGTGGATTAGAAGAGTTCTACAAGACTAGGCTTAGTCATCCAAGGATGAGGACTTTATGAATGTTTATTGGCCATTTCATTGAAGTATGAAGGACACAGAGAGGCCTCATTCAGTTGCTCCTCCAATGATGACTAAGGGAAAACATCACCAAGAAGTAGCTGTGGGATTAGGGGGAATCGTGACTTTGATCTTGAACCATATGACCTTCTGGAGAAGTCACCTAAACCCTTTGAGATCTCTTTCCTCTCCCCATGGGAACTGAAAACAATGCACCCAAATGCTGACCAAAGTGGACAGCATGCCCGAGATGCTTGCCGTACATTATTGAAACTTGTGAACATTGAGCAGCAGGCAGTCATCCTCATTTGTTGCTATTATTTTATTGATAATAGACAGCCCCCTCATCGTCAAAGCTCACACCAGCCAGTGAAGGTCTTGAAAGATGATGAGAGCCAAACCAAAGGCTTTGAATGGAGCTCTGATTTCCAGGCCCTGTGAAGCTGCTTGTCTAAGTCTTGCTCAACTCCATTTTGTCAGGTGTGGAAAATGAAAAGATATCTGCAAATAGTTATGTTCTTGATATTCAAGGTTTTTGTTTTGTTTTGTTTTGTCCATCGAGGCCTTGATGACTTAATGAAGGCTTGTCAGCATCTCTCTATTCAGTAAGCACTCAGGAACAGCCCTCACACTTGCAGACTTTGCCTGACTGGGGTTGAAGGAGAGGCCAGATCACACTTCTCCATGTGCCTGAAGAAGGGAGGAGCTCAGATGCTTTCTCCATTAGCTGCATTTCCCCTTCTAACAGCAGATCATTTCAGGAAACATAAAGAGTGACTTCATGGAGAGTTTCTTTCTCTGTTCTAGAGTCGTGTTTGCTGATTTCTTTTCAGATTTTCCCACCCATTTAATTTCTGTTCCTCCTCTTCTGCTTATCCCACATTCATCATTAATCTCACAGTAGAGTACTTTTAACTTTGTAATGAGCTCTGATTTCATTTCTTACAATGGAAAGCCCCTGATTCAACAAAGATGCAGACAGAACTCAAGCGTGCGGTACAAATTTGTCTTTAGCAACAAGTATGGTTTTGTCTGTGACCTCCTAGCCAGAGATATTTTACCTTATTGATTCATGATTATCTCCATATCTATCTGTTCTATCTATCTATCTATCTATCTATCTATCTATCTATCTATCTATCT
>CAJQZJ010033660.1:4068646-4085238 GCA_907164525.1 Lophiomys imhausi | reverse complement strand
TCTATCTATCTATCTATCTATCTATCTATCTATCTATCTATCTATCTATCTTCTATTAATTTGTATCATCTATCATTTATCACATATCACATATGTATGTGTATTCATGTACCTTCAACCTATCATATCTATATCTATTTATCAATTATATATGTATATATCTTTTTATCATCTATCTTCTATCCATCTATCCATCTATCTGTCTATCTATCTATATCTATCTATTTATCTATCTATCTATGTATCTATCTATCTATCTCTCTATCAGCTATCATCATCTACTGTGTATTCCTCCTTATATCTGATATGGAACCTCTTGATTTTTCTCTGTTTACTGTGATTCACCCATAGTTGTTTGCCAGGGGCAGTATCTTGTTGTTTCTTATATGCCAAACAGTTGGCAGCAAATTGCTTTCCAAATAATTGCTTGAAATAACAAAGTTCCCATATTAATTAATTCTATATGAGTAAATTGATTCACAGCCAAGTACTGTTCTTTAGTACTCATGTATTTTTCATATAGTATGTTAACTTTTTAAATAGATTATGGCAGTGGAAACAAGTTCGGAATTGATAGCATCAAAACTATTTTCTTTGTTAGGTGTGTTTGTGTATCTCTCTCTCTCTCTCTCTCTCTCTGTGTGTGTGTGTGTGTGTGTGTGTGTGTGTGTGTGCACACACACACATTCCCATGTGTACCCAGGTGGAATTGGGATTGGGTCCTCCTGAACCCAAACTAGGCAATGACTCAGGCAGAGGTGAATCATTGGGGTATCAGGACATAGGTTGATGTGGCGGTATAAGTTGTGAGGGCCATGTTTTTTTCTGAATCCCATGTGGAAGAGGATTCTATTTGAACTATTGGAGTGTCTCCATCCTGGCTAATCTGAATGTCTTGGAATACTTCTCTCTAGAGCTTGGATACTGGACAAGGCATTCACAAGCCTAGATCAGAGCACGGTAGTGTGAGCTTGCTGCAGAGGGCTCAGGTGAAGAGCATCACCTCCTAGAGCTGAGGAAACATTGCCCGTGAGAGTGGCAGATAAGGTCTCCTCTCATGGCTAGCCCCTTCTTCCAGAAGCATCTCTCTCTCCTCCTGTTCTTCAACCTTTGGCATGAGGAAATGTGTAACATGCGCATGAATGTGAGCTGAGGACTGACTTGAACATGCTTTGCCTTACGGCCTACAAGACAGTCATCTATGTATCTTGTGTCATGAGCATTTGGTACAGTCAGATGCCTTTTGCAAGTATTCAACCTATGAGTATTGTTGGCTAAATGACGGAGCAGTTTGATAGACTCATCTGGCTGGGTGTTTCTTCTGAGTGTAAGAATCTTACACATTCTTGTAGCAGAAAAGAAATTTGAAAGAGGTTAGTAGTTGTTTTCCCCAAAGTTAGGAATACACATTAAAATATAAAAAGTGAACTTATATTCATTTTGGTTCATAATAGACAACATTGCTCATGAAACAAAGTGACTTAAGAAGACATTTGACCCACTCCTCACCCTTTTGTTAAGTTCAGATCTCTCCCGAGAAAGGCAGCCTAGCATTAGCCTAGCATTAGCTGTCAACACGACCGTCTAACAATGGCCAATGTTTCATGTTTTCACAGTTTGTCATCACTGAGATGATGTAATAGGAATGGCTTTGTGTTCAAGAACCAGGCAAAGTTCTCATTCTCTTGTCTGGTAGCTGCTTAGCCCTTTACATCTCTCTGCATGCGCAATACACAACAATGATCATTCTGACCCAGGTATTCTGAAGGCACAATAATTTTAGTGGTTTTTAGAAATTATTTGTGTGCATGTTAGTAAAATTGTCTCTGGAGGCCATAGGCGTCTCCCTCACCCCCACTAGGTGAAGCTAACAGATTGTTGTGAGCTGCCTTGGGTGGATACTTCATTCTCTGTAAGAGCAGATTATTATCTGAACAACTGAACTATCTCCCCAACACTTTGTAGGCATTCTTGAACAGTAACATCATTGAAGCCACAGCATCTCATTTTCAGGGAGAGGAAACTGAGGCACAAATTTGGATGACTTACTGATGATAGTTTTATTGTAGAGAAGACATTAAACTATGTTTGGCTGACTCTTGGGCATTTGATTTCAACTCAACTCATGGACTGTACCTCAAATAAGGGTCTCTGGGAGAGGTATCAAGGACAGCCTCATCTTGGGGAACTCAAGGGATGACAGGGCTCAGTCATTAAAGGTATATGCCTTGGGCATCAGAACCTCAGACAAAGATAAAATGATGGGAAGAGAGAGTAGTGACCATGAGGCCCACTTTAGAAGACACTGTTGGGTGACATCTTCAACCACATACAACCTGACAGCTGACTTTTTCTACTCTTTTATTTGTTTGTGGCTGTAAGAAAGGCAAGGAAAATATGATATAATCTCCAGTGATATTATCAATATCCCAAGAGTATGAACTATATGTTTTATATAAAGATACAGTGTTACTATGTAGACCACTAATTAAAAGTTGTAGTTTTTATACACTCAAGTGAGGTCTGTATGCCTGACTTCAAATCAATATGTAACAGGGGGTAACACACTGTTGGAAAATTAACTTTGCATAATTTTGTCAAAACAAGCTGCTTTGACCTGAAACTGGCATAAGTATTTAATATGCATTTTTATAATACAAAGATGACTGTTAAATTGTTAAAAAATCCCTTTTTGTGATCAGTATAATTTTAAAACTCATAAAAGCATAGGGAGTGTCATTATTCATTTGTGTTTCAAACAAACAATAATTTGAGGAAAGGAGAAAAATATTAAGTGCCAATGGGCAAATAAATTAGGAATTAAGTAAGTTGTACGTGTGAATTACAGTCTTACCTCCCAATAGGCCTAAGAATGAGCAGAGATAGTCTTGCATCAAAAGCTTTTCATAAGTACAAACACAGAGGTGGCATTGTCTCTAGATGTGCAGATAACGAAAACAAACTCAAAGACAAAACTTTTCACTAAAATCAAAGTAAAAAATAAGCTGGAATTTCCTAAGACAGCATTCAATCTATCTGAGATGGAATAACCTAAGAATCCGGCTACATTTTCAAGATGAGAAATGCCTTCATCTGGTTAGCAAGGAGTTCATAAGAAGTCTAATTAGAACACTTTGGAACTATTTTAATGAGATACACAGCTTAGCTGAGATGCATTCATTTTTCTTGAGTCCTCTGCAAAGGTGGAGAATTTCTGGGAGGTTTCCCAATCATCAGACAGTTAAGAACTTGGGGAAGAATTGGCCAGAGATGGTGTTTTGTTGCCTTGCTCTTCCTGGCATGGATTAAAGGGACAGAAAAGCTTGGGTGATGAGGTAAATGCTGGTGTTAGAATTGACATGGGTTACCAAAATAAATGTAAAAATTACAAATTTAGAAAAATCTCCCAATTATTTAAACTATAGAAATTTACAGGAATAAAATCTTTGTTAACATAGGTATATTCTTCCTCGAATTGAATTATACTGATTGACTTATCCTAAGGATACTGACATTCCTAGAATATGGATTCAGTTGTTTCCTATTTTGTGCATACCAGTACTGGTATTCATAAGTATAAATAATGGCTGGTGCTCGTGTGAGGCACCCAAGAAATCTGATGTCCTTACTCATCACAGTTTGAACTTAAGACAGCTAAGGTGTACAGACAAGGGGCAGACAACACAAGATTTACTAAGCTCTTAGATCTTGAGACAACAGTTGTCCTTTCTTCTTAGATGAAACCAACATTAAGAACACCTAGGTCCTATGATAGTAACAGAATTTGGTTGAACTTACTCCTGAATTTGAACTTACTCTTCAATATAGAAGGGTGCTTACCTGCTAATTGTTTGTTTTTCTCATTTTTATTATTTCTTTGGTTGTTTCATACAATGTATTATTTTGATCATATTCAACCCCACCCTACTCCTTCCACATCCATCCTCCCTTCCATACTCACTCAAATGTGTGCCATCTTAAAAAAATAACCTAATCAAGTATAGTTTGTGTTTCTCATATATTTTTAGATGCGTGACTCTTAGTAGAATGTGGTAAATGTACGAAGGGCATACCCTTAAATAAAGCCAACTCTCCCTTTTCATTGGCTGTCAGCTGCAAATAGCTCCTGAGCTCTGGGTAGGATTCTGTGCCCGTATCCCTCCTGCATGCTGCAAATTTGGTCTGGCTTAATCTTGTGCATGTTATGTCAACTGCTCTTAATTCATATGTGCAACTGCCCTGATGTGGTCTGAAATATTGTTTCCTTGGAGGAATTCACTGCTTCTGGTGGTTATAGCCTGTCTGAGGCCTCTTATGCAATGTTCCCAGAAGCTTGCAAAGAGAGGGTGTAATATAGACATTCCATTTAGGTCTAAGAATTCCATAGTCTCTTATTCTCTGAATCTTGGTTGGTTGTGGGTCTCCATCTACTGCAAACAGAAGCTTCTCTGATGAGGGTTAAGAGATGAATTAATGTATGGGTAGTTCAACACTATGTTTGTTGAGTAGAGTAATAATAGAAGGTTCTCTCATAGGGCCTAGGGCTTCATATTCTTAGCCCCAGTAACAATGATTGACATGGGTTTCAACTTAGAGCGCATACTTTAACTGTAATTGCAAATTGGTTGGTTATTCCCAAGATGTTTATTCCACTATTGGCCATGTCTTGCCAGGCTGATCATTATTGTAGCTCTTGGAGTTCACAAGTAAGTAAGATGAGGGTTATACTATCAGTTTCTTGAGTGTTTGCTTTCTTTCTTTCTTTCTTTTTGAGGAAAAGTCACTATGCTGCACAAGCTACATATGTTTAAACTAGAGCTATCTTTTGTGTTTAGTTATGAGATATGATAGAATCAAAACCTCGGCTGAGAGAAAGGAATAGGGTTGGCAACTAGGACCAGTTACCAAGTTATCCCCTCTTTTTCACAGACAAAACATATGACACTGAAGGCTTAAGAAACTAAAATTCACCAACTCTGAGACTGGCTGATTGTGCCTAGCATAATCCTCTCCAGAGACACCCCTTCTTGTTATTCATGGCATATTTCTTTCTTTTTTTTAATACCAATTCTGCTTTATTCAGACAGTTATTAATTTGCTTGTTTATCAATGAGGGCTGTGTTTTCTTTATCTGTTTGTTGCGAATGAGGCTGATACAAACCAATACCTCAAAGAGATCCTGGTTTCAATTATTTTGATCATATATCCAGAAATGATATTTCTTTAAATGAACATAGTAGATCTGAAAGTAAGTGTGGTCACCAAACAAAATAAATATTTGAAGGGAAAAGGAAGGGAACCAAGGGGGAAAGATCTGGGTATATTCAATAAGGCACTGTGTCCAAAATCTCTTGCTTCTAACCAAGCTTTTCAATTACTTCTGTTTTCATCTTTGCACAGGTCTTGGCATTGTGATGACATTTATGTGACTCCGAGGGCCCATTGTTCTTTGGCCAGTTCACCACAATTGTATTACGACTCTCAGAAGCATTCACTCTTTCTCAGATGTAGACTAGTTACCGGGACTTTGCTAGTTAGTGTAGAAGTTCACCACAATTGTATTACGACTCTCAGAAGCATTCACTCTTTCTCAGATGTAGACTAGTTACCGGGACTTTGCTAGTTAGTGTAGAGGGATATTCTATATTACTCTTGCTGGCTTCTGGCTTAGAGCAACACGTTGCTTAAGTTTTGTTTAAAAGAATGGTGTTTTTACTGATACTATTTTATGGGATAAAACAGTGCAACTAGTAACTGCCATTCTGAGTATGAGAGTTCTTATTAGATCTCTTTCTGTGTCTCTCTCTCTGTTTCCCTGTCTCGGTCTCTTTGGTGCCTTTGTCTCTTTGCCTCTGCCTCTGTCTCTTTTCACACACACACACACACACACACACACACACACACACACACACTCACACTCATTCTTAAATATAACAGTTGAGTGCATATAATTTTACTTGTATGTATGTTTTCAAGGCTGACTGTTTGGCTCTGGACAATCAATGGTGCTCTCTTCTCTGAGGAGGACCACTTCTCCTGCTCCATGTTTTATGTTACCTGTAGATCTTGGTGTAGTGTTGATGCCTCCTGGACTTTTTCTCATGCAGTTTGGCATGTTCATTGGTGTCTTCCTTGTTTGGCACATTCATTGGTGTCCTCCATGTTCAGCTCCAGCTCACATTTGGGCAGTCATGTTGGTGAGATTAAAGTCCCTGATTCTCTGGCTCTTACAATCTTTCTACCCCCTTCTTCTTCTTTAATGTTCCCAAAGCTTTAGGTAATAAAAATGGTCCTGCCTTATGAAAATATTTTACTGGACCAGTTTTGATATCTTAGACCATTTAAGAACTGGTTGCATTTCACTAAGATACAACCTCTCATTTATCCTGTCAACTCCCTGCTTCATATGAAAATGATAGTTACCGTTAGTTCAAATTTACCCTCATCCAAGCAACAACTATCAGCTCTTTATTGACAACATTTTTCATATGTCTACCACTCATCTTTGGGTCATGTATGTGCCCTTAGAGTTTTAAGATAGGGGATTTATCAATTCCTATGGTCTACACCTACTTGACTACAGACATTTATTGTATTCTCCCTTCTCTTTATGTGTGTGCATTTGTGCTGGCATGTGCATCACACTAGTCTCTATGTGTGGAAATGCACACGCCCTGTTGCCTTGATCTGTGTTAGTTCTAGTGTCTTTGAGGAATGGACTTTCCTTTTTCTTCTACTACCAACACTCTATTTATCTTTCAAAGGTCAGCTAAAATGCTAATCCCTTTTTATTCTGTCAAGCATCATTTATCTTTTGTTTATTTTCCCCCTTCACTTGGCCCACTACTCCATCACTCACACACACACACACACACACACACACACACACAAAGAGAAAGAGAGAGATAGAAAGAGACAGACAGACAAAGGTAGAGATAGAGAGACAAATACAGAGATAGATGATAGATAGATTATAGAAAGACAGATGATAGAGACTACTGCACTAGCTATGTTTTCTTTACCTCATTCTTCTTCTTAGTACTCAGTCCCATGGAATATCCCATGTAGTATTCTCTGCTTAATATCAGTGTCATTTTTATTATTCTCCAGACCCCAGTGCAGATTGTGGGTACATACAGAGATCAATATAGTTCCTGGATTGACAATGGACTAGCATGGATGTGTGACTCATCTGTGTTCAGGCATGGCACTCCTTCCTGAAGAGGAAGGCTCACCCAGAGAACCTGTACAGTGGAGGCACATGTTTCCAGTGACTTTATTTGCTGTATTCTGTTTAATCCTTTCTACCAAACATGTCACGTTACCTATGAGAAGACACTAACATTAGGTAACTGTTCCATGGTGATAGATTCATTTAAGCAAATAGCATCCTGACCTTTGACCCTTCTTCCAATGCTTCTCTTCCCATGTTTGTAAAGCTCCAGGGAACAACTATAGATGTTTCTGAAATGAGCTAAAAACAACTTAATAGAATAAAATTAAGGTTGTTGGTACTTTCTTATTTTTGTTTGGCTTTGTTTTCTTATCTTTTATGGGGGCAATGAGAGAGCAAGAACATAACATTGGAGGGTAGGGAGGGGAGAGAACTTGGAGGAGGGGAAATATGATTTAAATATATTACATGAAAGATTTAAAATACAATACAAATATAACAGAGTACAATTCCATGTGCAATGTTCCACAAATCCATGAAAAATAAGTCACCAACACTATTGTGACTTAACAAAGGAATTAACATTCATCTATACTTAATATCAGTATTTGAAATTTCAACAATTTGAAAACACAGGTGCAAGAGTTAGACAATTGTTGCAGTCTCAGACACACAGCAGCAGTGGCAACCTGCATACTAGTTGGAAATATGACAATAACAGCTCATCAGGAGTGGGTAGTGGATGGGGGGGGAATAAGAGGTGAATTTTATTGTATACATCACATACATGGATAATTCATAAAAACTATGAAATTAAACATCTGACTTGAATGAGAATCCAGAGTTTAATAGATTCACCAGGCACCAAAAGATGTCATGATTTTCTAGCCAGAGCATCCGGCAATGTGATATGGACATGACTGGTTCTATCAAGTCATCACTTAACACAAATTGAGTGGACACAGGGGCAAAAATGTGTTTCACAGACAGGACAATAGAACGAGAAGTGGACATGGTGTGAGAGAATTAATTACCGGAGCCCCCAGGGTGGCTAGACAGCATCTTTAGAGACAGAGTCAGAATAAATCAGTCATCAAAACAAATTATCAGTCACAGGAGGTGCATGTGTGTTTCACAAATTAGCTTCAATTTTGGTTAAAGAGACAATGAGTCTAGTGGTGGAGGGGATGTTTTAAGGGACAAATACAGACAGTTTTGTCAAATTCCACAGTGTGTTTTGAAAGATACAGGTAACATACCCGGAGGTACGAAGTGTTAAATGCACAGTCCTTGGAATATCCCTTGTAAATGTTATATGAAAGTTACATTTGATGATCCTGATTCTATTTTCAATGATAACTGTAGGGAAAGTGTTTCAAATATCTCTTCTTTCTATGCAATAATATATTATAAACTTGAGCTAAGCCTTTCTGATGCCATTGTTTCTAAGAATAGTTTATTATGCCAAAAGCATGCCTTGGCGGAAAGTCCCCAGCCCAGGTAAACAGGAATGCTCTCACTAGTTACAGCTCAATTTTAATCCCCTTGAATGCCTTTTATTTTTTAAAGTCATTGAACCATTAGAGTAAGTGAAGAGTAAGTAAAGCAGATTCCCGAGTTTCCCCTCACAGCACACGCTGGACTGTAATGATTTCTTGTGGGAACAACACTATTGGTATTTGGTTTGCAGCCCAGTGAAACACCCATAAAGTTGACCCCTTTCAAGAGTTGGTACAGGGGAGCTAAGCCAAAGCTCTGTTTTATTTCCTTGACTGTGGTAACACACAGGTTTATGTAGGGTATCCGGACAGATAGCTTGAGAGATGTGAAGATGGAGCTATCTGGAGTGCGTGTTTGTTGCCACCCTCTCAGATCGGATGGGCATAATCAAGGAGGAAGTTTTACAGGCCAGGCATGAAGCACAGGAAAGAATACAGGAGGATTCATTCCAGCGCCAGCAAGGAAGGTACTACCTCTCTTTAACTTTTGTCACGTGTTTCCCTCTGGTTTCTTGATGTTTGCAGTGCTCTGCATCTTTCGAATAGAGATGCCCACTTACCCAAGGCCACACAAGGGCCCTGTGAAAGGGAAACAGCAGAGCACAGATCACGTGACTCTGAGGTACTAGACCTTTAGTCCCTTGTACACTTAGCGCGTCACCCTCATTCAGGAGTTCCGTAAGACTTCTTGGGACTAACATCATTATGGCACAAGCCTATCCGTTTAGCTGGGGTTCAACTATTGCTAATAAAATCTGTTCCTCAGAGCCCTGTGTGTCACCATTTAGACATGCAAGTCCCTTAGGCTGGCAGACTTACTGTTTTTCTGAGCAGAAAGTGCTCTGTAAAGCCCTGTGAGAAGAGTCTTCTCCACAAGAAAAGTCAGTTCTGCCTGAGATCTCCGGGTGCGTCACTCTAGGTTTTCATGCATGTCCAAGGCATGCATGAAAAAATCCTTATCATCCACTAAGCATGCTACCTCCAATTTCAACAGATTTGAAAACACAAAGCAGAGCCCGGGTTTGCTTTTAACTGAAATGCACACACGCCTGTGAAGAATTTGTCTATTGTTTTATTTTATTTCCATTTTTTATTTTAAACCTTTATTTCTTACTTCAAGTTACGTCTCCATTGCCACCCCTCCCTCCACCCCATCCCAGTCCAACCCTCCCACCCTCTACCCCTTCTCCCACCCATCCCATCCTCCGGTGTGGGGTGCCTCCATGTATCATACATGTTTTTTGATTAATTTGAGCATTTCATATATTGTATTTCGATTATAGTCACTTGTTTCCCAACCCTCTGGCAGAGCCACTCCCTGTTCCATACCCATTCAACTGTGTTCCTTCATTTTTCTTTAAATGCAGAAAGTTCACTTAGTGTTGTTTGTGCTCTCAGGTGTGTGGTAATCCACTGGACAGTGGTCATCAGTGGGCACAACCAAAACCACCACCACCAGCAAAGACAAAAACAAAAACAAAAGCCAAAAAACCCAAAACTGTCTCTCCCTCTGCTGCAGCTGTCAATTGTCAATAACTCCTCTCCCAGGGGTGGGACTTCATGTCCACTTGTCTTCCTCATGCTAGGATTTAGTTTGTGTAGTTAATAGATTATTAAAATGGTGATACATCCCTGCGTCTTCCTGAGTTACTCATATTTGCCTTAGTTTTGCTAACTCTTTATATCAATAAATGGCTTCCTGTATCCATGACACAACATGGATGTTTGAGTGACCCAGAGGCAGCTTCGAGGGGGAAGTATGACTCAGAAGTTTCTGTGTTCTGCTGGGGACAAGAAGGAAAATGCTTGCTTCGCCCAGAGTGTCGGGATCTAAGATGTGTGACCTGAAACTTCACATCAGTTATGACAATGGATATGCTCACCATTTTTTTCATCACTAGAAGCCCAAGGCTGGAGCATAGAGAGGAGCAGTATGTGGGAACACATCTGAGGTAAGGCAAACGTGCCCCAGCTTATCCATATAATGAGCAGTAAAATAAGGACCCTTAAATTCATATATACCATGTATCAGATGGTCGTCATCTTAATTTAGCAGGAAAGATCAGAGCGCTTCAGCTCACATAAAGGAGTGAAGGGGAGAGGAAAATTCAGAATAAATATCTGCGTATTCAAATACAGATCATGCAAAACTCCATCCAAGGGTCATGGGTCTTAGAGGAACTTAAGACAAAAGTTAAGGGAATGAGAACAGACTTTTCTGAAAGTTCATTTTAATACAGTGATATCAGAAAAACATGAGATTTAACTTATACTTCCCTTTCTTTACTTGTTGTGGCTTTTTATTATTATCTTTTGCCGTTGTTGCTGCTCTCAAAGGATGCTGACTTACTCTGTGTGGCTTTGTGAACTTTTGGCTTCTACCATTGGGAAAGCTACTGAAAAGTTATCAGGTTCACATTTATACTTTAATTGGTAAACAAGCAGCCGTGTTAGTGCTTACCAACAGACAACATAAGCATGTGTCATGAGTTGCTGGTCACAAAGCTGCACATCGGTCCCAGCCTTCCTGAGGTGATAATGTGAACTTCATCTCTTTATGCACTCGGGACTTTGCCACCATTCTGCAGGGCACAGTCCTCCCTGACAGTCCACAGCTTAGCTGCTGAATGGTTTCAGTCGTCGGCATCCAACCTGGATGGCTTGAGGACATTAAGTAGAAGTTTTCAGGGATACACAACTCTCAGGTGTTACGTTGCATGCCGTTGTGGGTAGCAATGAGGGCACCTTCCCTGTGTTGGGTATGTCCTCTCTGTTCAAGCTGCCAGCTTGACAGTCGCTGGGCAGCTGCCTCAATTTCAGGGAAACTGTCGGGGTGCTGTGGTGCTTATACTTAAGCCACCCACCCTTTTATTTACTTTTCTTCAAGCAATGACTCCAGGGAGAAGGAGGGAGGATGCGCAGGTACTTGATAGCCATTGGGCGAACTCCAGAGGGAAGGAGGACCACCGGGCACGCATTGGGCTGGGCAGGAAGGACAGATTTCAGACACACTGTAGAGGATATTGTCATGGGAGCAGGGCCGGGGAGAAGATCCCTTTACAGTGGCTGACATACTCCTTGGATTTCTTTGTGCAAGAGGCACAGGGAAAAGATGTAGAACTGTCCTTCCCATGGAACAGAGTGGGGAAATGCAGATTATGATCACAACAGAATTTTATGCAGATAAGAAGAATGAAATCCTGAGGGTTCCAGGGAAATGACAAGAGCCTGAGATGATTGTGCTCAGAAAAATAAGCCAGAGTCAGAAAGACAAATACTGTATGTCTTCCCTCATATATAGAATAAGAGTTGTGTGCATGTATGTATGCATGTACGTGTGTGTGTGTGTGTGTGTGTGTGTCTGACTAACACAAGGATAGAAAGCTGACCATGAGAGGGAGGAATTTGTCTAACAGGAGTAGCAGGTAGAAATGGTGGGTAACATGTGACATGAAATAAAAAAGGGGGAAAGAAGAAAGGTGACCAGTAGAAGAAATGGAGGGAAAAGGACGGTGAGGGGTGTGGAAAAGCAAAGTATAATGCATATGTGTATGAACCACCACAGGAACTCCATCCTCCCTGTACTAACTTAAAAAGTAATAATAAAGAGGGAACAAAGCACTCACAAATGGAGAGCTATGGGTAAGACACAACATTTAGGTCTCACATAACTCATTAGCTGCCTGGTTAATAAATAACTTCAACATTTTCAAATCAATGATTTCATCTGAAGGAACTCTATAGAAACATTTCCAGAAAACACACTCATCATTTAGTACAGAAAGGTCAAAAAAGACAGGGGAGAGGACAGGTGACATTTCTTGATTGAATACTTGATATTCCAATCTTACGAGGGGAAAATTGGAAAACGCTCACTAGGATACATAAATTCTTCTTGAGATACAGACATCAAAAGTTGAAAGGCAAAGAAAGCCAGAATTGATGTAGAGTAATTTATAGCATATATTTATGTGTGTGTTGGCTCAACATTTGACAACCATATTTCTTGAAGCTAATTGGGAACTTTTATTTGTTCTATAAATCATGCAAAATAATTACATCAAAGGAAACAAATGGCAGAGGCTTGTTTCTGTGTCAAGCCAATGGATCAAAGTTCCCCATTTGAGTATTCAGATACTGATAATAGTTTCTTAAAGGTGTATATTTTATTTTATGTGTATGACTGTATGTATGTCTGTATACCACTTGCTGGCTTGGTACCCATGGAGGCCAGAAGGGGTCCCCAGATCCCCTAGAATTGGAGTTACAGATAATTGTGTTGCCATGTAGGGGGTGGGACCTGTATCCCAGGTCTACTACAAGGGCAGCTGGTGCCATCTCTTCAACCCCATGCACTGGTAACATTGCATGATATTATTGTCTGATCAGACAGACTCATTTTTAATTATAAGGCTTAGTTTTTACTATTGGTAAAATTCTAAGTAGATGTTAAAGTTATAAGCATATTTGCTATTATTCTTCCATTAATAAAGTAAATGTATCTTTGCTAGGAACCAAAGAACACTGATACAGTGGAAGGAATTCCACTCCACAGTCCTCTCAGTTCCAATCTCTGTGCAGCCATGGTTAACGAACTCTAAGCAGTAAGTTGTCCATGGCTATGGAAAAAAATTAATGTTATGGTTTTATTCTTCTTCACAGTAAAACAAAACAAAACAAATAAAACCACTTAGTTCAGTTATGCAAGCAATGGATACTTTCGTCCTAACCTTGCTACACATCTCATCTCTCCATGCAGTAAATATAATTTTATTTAGTCACATATGTAAGTTATGTGGGGAGCAGGTGGGACTGCATATATCCTGCAGTGAAGCTGAGATACAATGGAAACCTTGGTTGCTGACTCACCAACACATCTACCTAGATACTTCTACATTTGTTCCATGTCTTTGCTATAGGTGTTACCTCTTTTTATTGATATTTTTCTTTTAAGCATCTGTCAAGTAGCCAGAAACCTAATTTATTCAGAGACAAAGTCCTTGTCTTTATGTGTGTGTGTGTGTCTATGTGCCTATGTGCCTGTGTGTGTATATGTGTGTCTGTGTGTATTCATGCTTATGCAGATATTTGCATATTTATGTATAATTTCCAACATGTATACTTAGCATATGTCAAAATGTTCTAACGTTATCTCCGAGATGTTAGAGAGTCTGGAATTGCACTTTCTGATTACTCAGCTGGAATATAGAGACAACGACAAAGTTGTATATTGTGGTTTACCATTTCCATTTTTGGTGTGCTTTGTTAAAATCTGTTCTCAAGGGGAAATTTTGCATAACATTTATTTAAGAGACACAAAGTGATGTCATAGGCAATTAAACACTGACTACATTTGTATTCTTTTTTTTAATGTTTATTTATTACTTCAGGTTACATCTCCACCACAGTGCCCTCTTTCCATCCCTCCCACCCTCTACCCCCTCTCCCTTCCGTCCCAGTCCTCTGGAGTGGACTTTCCATACATATCAGTCTCCCACTCTAGTTCAGCAGTCCTATGAGGGCCAAGAGCCTCCTCATACACTGGTGCCTTCAAGGCAGCACCACTAGGGCAAAGTGTCTCATTGACAGGAAAGAAAGTCTATGCTCCTGTTCCCTTTAGTGCATTGGTTGTAGTTGTTGTAGTATAGTTATCCTGTACTATATGGGTAAAATCTGATTATAAGTGAATAAATGCCATCTGCATCCTTCTGAGTCTGGGTTAGATCACTCAGGATGAGCTCCTCTTGAAACTGTACTTTTAATTATTAAACACTTATTTCATTTATAACAAATACACTTATTTAATTACTATTCCTACAAATTCCTACAACCCTTATAAATTCCTACAACCCCTAAGACCTAACCACTAAACCTATTGATAACTATTACACTATTTTTCTAAGGATACAGTCTCTGGGGCAGGGCCTCAGTCGTCAGGAACACAGTCTCTGGGGTACACTCTTTAATGCACTTAGCAGTCTTTACTCTGGAATATCTCAGACGCAAGTTGTTCAGGGTAAATTGGCTATTGAAGTCTCACCTTAAATAAGGCTTGAGGCTTTCTTCTCTCTGGGAGACCTCAGCCGTCTGTAGGCCAATGTATTTCCTTTGTATCAGCAACTCTGCCACTCTGCCTCAGTCTTTAAAGCTGGCCACAGTCCCGTTCAGACCACTGTTTGGACAGGTCAAACCCCTCTAGGCAAAAGCTGAGCCAAAGGGTTTAGTCCTTGGCCTTTTGCTGTCTTGCTGAGGCTTTATCTGCTCACCAGCTTCCTTCTGCTTCAGGGAGATCTGGCCATTGTTCTACCAGCACTTTCTCCAGCAGTACTCTCGGAGATCTCTAAAATCAGGGGCCCTTAGCACACAGCTCTCCGGGCTCATCCACTTGTCCTTAAATAGGATCACTCCTTGTTCCACCTGCTTCAGCTTAATTTGGGCTCTGCCCACTTAGCAGTTGAAAGCAATGCCAGGTCATAAAATCTTTCCTTGTTTCACCTGGCTTCAACCTTGTTTTTCAGTCCAAAGAGACTACCCTCGTTTCACCTGACTTCATCCATAAGCCGATAAGCTAATTGCTCACAGCCAGTTGATCTTCATGCCCCGGATTAAGAGACTGTATCAGAAACCTAGATATTCACTAAATCTAACTTATATTAATCTATCAACCCCTACATCCTCTAGTTCCCATTTGGCTGCAAATTGCATGATTTCGTTGTTTTTGTTGGCTGAGTAGTATACCATTGTGTTAGATGTACCACAGTTAGTTTGGTTGATTTTACAAAGCCGTTATTATTTAGGCCACATTCTTGAATAAGTCTTGGATATTTTTTATAAAAATCACTATGGAGTCAGAACAATTCTTCCACTGCTATAAATGTTAAAGCACTTGTTTAGAAAAACTCATGGCACATGAGACACTGAGAATTTACAAGTCTCACTGCTTGCATGAATTACTCAGTGTGTGAATGGTCTATTATTCCAGCGTTAGCGTTTAGTTTGGAGTAACATCTGAATAGATTTCAAGACATTACCACTCACCCTTTGAAACTCTGTTGGTCAATAGAGTTTGACTGACTAATGTTAGGAAAAATGCATTGTACCTCAATACAAAATTTAGATTTATAATGCTCTTATAATATGGAAGTTGACAAGTAAAAATATTGTGTTGAGCAGATGCTATTTATGGCTGATTGTTCTAATTTTCTTCACCAACACTGTATGAAATCATTAACTATTTTCAATTTTCACCAAATCCTCCCACAGTCATAAGCTTTCCACATTACCATATTACTCCTGATGATTTATTTCTAATCATATTGAGAGCACATATTCAGTGTGTTAGCTGAATTATAATAATTTGATGAGAAACAAAACAATACAATTTAAAATATTGATTGCAAAAGCACTCCCTTTTCATAAATAAGCTCTGTAATTCCATTGATTTTAAGTATGATTAAATTGCTTGTTTTGATTCAGAAATTATGCTCTGATCATATAAGAAAACTGAAAAAGTGGGAAACTACAATCTTAAGTTGAAAAGTAAACCATGCTCTACTATGAAAACACAATGATATCACACATGCTGTATTCACCTATGAAAAGAGCTGGATCATTCTGCCATGCCTGGTGAGCCCTTTCCCTAAGGGATCCAGTTGTTATGGCTGCTATGCGAACATACACTGTACTGTAACTGTGCATGTGGGATGACCTCCCAATGGGCCTGAGCTTCTCATTTAAATTATCAACTTTATCTTTGTAAATGAAAATTTCAGACCATAAGAAATGACTAAAAATTTAACAAACACTTCAGCTGGGTAGCTCTGGAACTTATCAGTGTGATAAAATTTCATACTTCATGAATGAAGGCAACTCTTGGTTCAAATTGTGTGGGTATATGTATTTTATATTATAACATATAT
>CAJQZJ010033660.1:4035579-4068246 GCA_907164525.1 Lophiomys imhausi | reverse complement strand
TTATATTTAGATAAGCAAATATTGCTTGTCTCTTAGCAACTTGATTTCTGAGTAGCTTAGAAAATAACTGTGATAGACTGTCATAGTAACTAACAAAATGACACGTTTTCATGACTATTAGTTTCCGTTTCTTAATTATCCTAAACAGTTTATGTCGGTTGGTAGCGAGAGGTCAAAACTTGACATTTCATTTTTAAGTATTACTACGAACAATACCTTTAAGAAGCGTTACCCTTAATTTTGTATCAATATACAAAGATCAATACCAATGTGACCAAATATAATCTTAATTTTGTATCAATATACAAAGATCAATACCGATGTAGACCAATACAATCTTAATTTTACATTAATATACAAGGGTCAATACCATTGTGGCCAAATATAATCTTAATTTTGTATCAATATACAAAGATCAATACCGATGTAGCCCTATACAATCTTAATTTTGCATTAATATACAATGATCAATACCAATTTAGCCATGCGCGCGCACACACACACACACAGGAGTCTGGGGAGTTGATTCAATAGTTGAAGTGCTTGCCTTACACGCTAAAGCATTTACATTCACTGCCTTGAAACTGTGTCAGAGAAAATATCACATGGAGGCTTTGAAGCATACACTCATGCTCTTGGTGCAGAGGAAGGAGAGATGGAAGTCTGGGGCTTCCTGGCCAGTCAACCAAGCCTTACTACTGAGCTCTCAGCAATGAAAGACCCTCTTTGAAAACATAAAAAAAATGAGCCACCATGTCGTTGCTGGGAATTGAACTCAGGACCTCTGGAAGACCAGTCAGTGCTTATAACCTAAAGTCAGGTGCCAAATACATATGGACTGGACATTGGGAATGTATGCTAAGCCATATAACTCTCATAACTGTGGCCTAATTACCTCTGTTGTTTTGTATTGTATTTATTGTTATAAGAGAAAAAACCATTTGTTGGACTGAAACGGGGAGCTGTTAGGGGGAAAAGATATACTTTAAACTTAAAAAAAGGGAAGAGGATGGGGGGTTGAGGGGAAAGTGGGTGGGAAGGTGGGACTGGAGGGGAGAGTTGGGAGGGGATTGTGATTGAGGTGTAACTTGAAGAAATAAAAAATAAATTAAAAAATATGGATGAATCCTCAAAGTTTACACCCAAGGTTGTCCTGGGGCTTCAGTTGCATGTTCATATGTCAGTATAGGTACCTTCTTATACATGTACACCTGTACACATACAAACATGTGCACACACATACACACAGTAATTGCACAAGGCAAAAAAAATGCAATGTCATTCTCTTTCATAAACTTTATGGAAAAAGGCATTTGCTTTAAGTAGTATCTCCTATTTTTGTCTTCTATCTTGAAGAAGGAAAAGTATAATGAGAGAAATAGGAACATGGTGTGTTATACTTATGGAAATGCCCCATGTACACCTAAGTCAGATTTAGAGGCTATGGATACCTGTCTTTGATGGAAATGGCAGTGGTTCTAAATGGGGACCAGAGCTTTTCCTCAGACTTGAACTGCTCATCTGTGCAGTACTGACCCAGACTATGCTTGCCTCTCTCTCCCAGAGAGGAAGCATAAAGGAGAGCTGTGTTTATCTTGCCCATGCACAAGGAGCAGCCTGCAAACTTCAGAGAAGGGAGTAATTGGCAGCATTCTCAGTGCTGACGACACCTGTACAGCTGTGTAGGAATTTCTGATGTGGAGGTTTTACAAATGACAGGACATATTGACTGTTATCTGTGCTTGGCTTCCTGCTGTTCTAGAAAACTATTACTTTTTCTCCATATTTATTAATAAACTGTATCAGGCAGTTTCATGACTTTTTCCAAAGCCCCTGGAAATCCTATGGAGAGAAGGAAACAATTAAAGGACATCTCTCTATCTGTATTTGAGGCAACGGTGCTACTGAATTCACTGTGTCTTGGAGAAAAACATGTTTCTTTTTCTTTTCTCTACTTCTTTGCAAAGCTTGTTATCTTAAATGACATTCTTAAAATAATTTACAATTGGACGGAGTGAAAGATTTAAAAGAAGCTAGTATACAAACCAGTACAAATTTTTCCCATGCTGTAGCTCAGTGAGCCAATGGGAATTTCATTTAGAAAACATTTCTGTAAGAGTCAATATTTAGAACTAAATGAGGGACAACAGCCAGTATATGTTTCAATTAACTAAAATGATGGATTTGCATTTATTTCTTTTTTTAAGTTAATATTTGCAAAAATCTCTTGCTACTGGGCATTAAGATGCTATCAACCCTCTGAGTTAATAAAGTAGCATCTTTTAAAAGTATATTCTTCCACATTATACCGACTGATAAATTTATATTTATGTATTTAATAGTGTATGTATATACATACATATAGTTATGTAACATTAATTAATGAACACGTGGCCATGAAATTGAGCATGAAAGAGAGAGCCGAGGACTACGTGAGAGGGTTTGGAGGTAGAAAAGAGAAAGAGGAATGATGTAATTATGTTATAATCTCAAAAACAGAACATAAATAATTTTAAAAATTATATTCTTCAGAAACAAACACAGTCATACATGAATAATTTTACAGATTCAATATAATTTCTAATTTAAGAACATATAATGCTAATAATTTTAAATACAATGAGCCAATATTGAAGGCATGTGAAAGGAGTTTCTTTGACCAACTCGTTATCCCAAATTAACATTACTTCTCAAATTTCATATTGAACCGAATTGATTTCAAATTTAGAGAAACTATATTGTGTCCAATTCTCTTCGATATTGTGCTGTGCTTCAGCACTCTTGAGATCTGAGAAAAGGAGAGATTAAGGACCCATTGACTGTGGATGCCTCAAGAGTCTTATCTTTCTCAACTCATCTTTTACATGTTACTGTGAAAATACTTTTTACTTATGTGGTTGAGTGCTTGGTAACAGATCACTGTGCTTGTCGAATTGGATACATCCTGAAAATGTGGTGCACAACCAATGGCTGGGATCCTGCAGGAAGCAAGACCAGAAACAAATGCTCCTTCCTGCCCTTGGTATTAACATGAGCCCCACCTCTACCTGCCTTTAATTTCCTATCACAGCATAGGTGTCAGTTTGATCAGAAGTGAGTCAGGATATATGGCCTCACTATTTTCTTTTAAATCATTTCATTTATGTGAAGTAATTTATAGGACTTTCCTCTTTTCCAGGCACCTTTGTATACTTTTCAGTTTGTTCAGAGTCAGCTGCATAGTTATATATGAATCATGAAAAAATTCCATCTGACCAACTCTCATGAAAACACTGGAGTCATACATTACATTATCTATTAAATATAAAATTATATGCATAGTTATTTTAAGTCTCAAGTGGAATGGAAAAATCATATATCTAATTTCCATCAAATGTCATACATGTTTGTCAAATATGCATCTGAAGATCTTAGGAAGTGAAGCAGTAATTCAATACTTGGTTTATTTTCACCCATCACTTGAAAATGTGGTCAGATTATTAATGGCTACAGGAAATTTGCTGAAAAAAAAACAACAAAACTGCCAAAATTTTCATCCAGAAAGGAAAAATAAATTAAACATTTTTAACTTGCTTACAGAAAAATCAATTTCAATTGTATGAGCAAATTCATATAAATTATAAATATGAAAGCCACTTTCAATTATCATGTGGTGCAAATACAAGTGTGTGCTGCCATTTATTTGACTTTTTAAAATTAAGTATGTCAATAATGATGCTAATAAGGAAACAGTCTTATTGCTTTTATTAAAGCCAGCTTTTTTTCACCTGTATACTAATATCAAATGTCAAAATAATACCTTAAATACATTATTCAATACTATTATTAAAGTAATGATGTAGTTTTCATCCTATTTAACAGGTTGAAAAATGTACAGTTTATATAAACATACATATTTACATTCGAAGTTATATGCATATGTATGTTATATATTCATATATGGTACTAATTATTAATTAAGGTAATTAATGCCATGATGAGCTGTTACCACAGAAATGCCACTTGTAATCCATTCTAGATATAGTGCTGCATCAAGTAAACATTTGCTTACTCTTGGTACCTGGGTTTGTCTGACTTTGGTTGATTAATGTTGATTTGAGATCAGCAAGGCTCAAGGGTCAACATCCAGTTCCTGTGTCCACCATGGATCTTTATTATTGTGAGAATAGAAAGTTACCTGGTGAGAGGGGTGATCCCGGGACCAGAGCCTCTTAGCACCTGTGCTGGAACAAGTATACTATTCCCTTGAATCCTGATCAAGAGTAATACCACAACTGATCATATGGTCATCTCAAACTCTGTGTGTCTAGAGATTGGCGAGAATACTGTTTGCTTACAGTGGGAGAAGCTGAAGACCTGCATGACTAATGCAGGAGGAGATACAGGAAGGAATGGAAAATTTTGAATAATGGTGTCATCTCACATAAGCACAGGCTTAATTATATTGGTTATGTTTTAAAATTTCCCATGGATTTTCCATGCATTAGTCATTTGTTATAAAATGTAAGTAGTGAAATACATAATGGTTTGGGTATTTTATGATATGAAGTATTTTATGATATGAAGCATATGAAGTACTGCTTAAGATGATGAGTGAAGTCACCTCTGTAATAGGATTTTTTTCAATAATTTATTTGTTCATTTTACATCCCAATTGCAGCTCCATTCCCTCCCCAGCCTCCTACCTACTTCCCCCACCCCCAACCCCATACCAACCCAGGCCAGAGAAGGCAGACCTGCTAGGAGGAAGGGATCCAAAGGCAGGCAATAGAATCCAAGTCAGAAACAGACCCCACTCTAATTGTTAGGGGACTCACTTGAAGACCAAGCATCCCATCAGCTTCATATGTGTAGGGGGGCCTACGTCCAGTCCATGCAAGCTCTTTGATTACTGGTTCATTCTCTTTGAGACCCCATGGACCCAGCTTAGTTGACTCTGTAGGTTTTCCTGTGGTGTCTTTGATGGGAGACTTTTTCAGCTCCCTCAATCCTTCCCCTAACTCTTCCACCAGACTCCATGATATTTGGCTATGGGACATTGAATCTGTTTCCATTGTCTGCTGGAGGAAGCCTCTCAGATGACAGTTATGATAGGCTCCTGTCTGCAAGTATAGTGGTAAATCATTAATAGTGTCAGGGGTTGGGTCTCTGCCATGGGGTGGGTCTCATGTTGGGCTAGTCATTGGTTGGCCATTGCCTCAATCTCTGCTCCATCTTTATCCTTGTACCTCTTGTAGGCAGGACAGATTTTGAGCTGAGGGCTTTGAGGGTTGGTTGTTGTCACTCTCCCTCTACCAGAAGTCCTCCCTGGCTACAGGAGATGACCACTTCAGTCTCTGTATCCCCTTCTGCTAGGCATCTCAGCTAGGGTCACTCCCATATCCTCCCAGGAGGCTCCCATCCCAGATCTCCTGCTGACCCAGAGATGCCTCCCCACAAATTTTCCTTCTCTCTTCCAGCCCTCTAACCCCCACCCCCATGCTCCCCTCTCCATCCCTGCTCCCACCCAGTTCCCTTTATCCCTCTACTTCCAATGTCTATTTTATTTCACCTTCTTAGTGGGATTCCAATATCCTCCCTTGAGCCCTCCTTATTACTTAGCTTCTTTGGGTCTGTGGATTGTAGGATGGTTATCCTGTACTGTATGACTAATACCCACTTATAAGTGAGTACATACCATCTGTGTCTTTCTGGGTCTGTGTTACCTCACTCAGTATGATATTTTCTAGATCCATCCATCTGCCTGCAAATTTCATGATGTCCTTGTTTTTAATAGCTCAGTAGTATTCCTTTGTGTAAATGTGCCAAATTTTCTTTATCCATTCTTTGGTTGAGGGACATCTGGGTTGATTCAAGTTTCTAGCTATTACAAATAGAGCTGCTATGAACATAGTTGAGCAAGTGTCCTTGTGGTGTGGTGGAGAATCTTTTAGGTTTATGCCAAAGATTGGTATAGCTGGTCTTGAGGTAGAAGTATTCCCAATTTTCTGAGCAAGCACCATATTGATTTCCAAAGTGGGTGGATAAGATTTCATTCCCTCCAGTAATAAAGACGCATTTCTTTTGTTCCACATCCTCGCCAACATGTGCTGTCTCTTGAGTGTTTGACCTTAGCCATTCTGACAGATGTGAGATGGAATCACAGAGTCATTTTGAGTTGCATTTCCCTGATGGCTAAGAATATTGAGCATTTCTTTAAGTGCTTCTCAGCCATTAGAGATTCCTCTGTTGAGAATTCTCAGTTTAGCTCTGTACCCTAATTTTTTATATATTATCTTCCTGAAAATATTTTTTTATAATTTATATTTTATTTCTTCAAGTTACATCTCAATCACAATCCCCTCCCTACTCCTTCCTCCAGTCTGACCCTCCCACCTTCTTCCCCCTCAAACTCCTATCCTCTTCCCCTCTTTTTTTAAGTTTAAGGTATATCTTTTTCCCTCCAACAGCTCCCCCTTTCAGTTCAGCAAATGGTTCTTTCTCTTATAACAATAAATACAATATAAAACAACAATTCTCGGTTTAGCTCTGTACCCTAATTTTAAATTTAGTTATTTGGTTTGTTGGTGTTTAGTTTCTTGAGTTCTTTATATATTTTGGATGTTAGCCCTTGGTCAGATGTAGGGCTGTAAAGATATTTTCCAAATCTGTAGGCTTTGGTTTTGTCCTCTTGACAGTGACTTTTGCCTTACAGAAGCTTTTCAGTTTCATGAGGTCCCATATATTGATTGTTGGTCTTAGTGACTGAGCTGTTGGTGTTCTGTTGAGGAAGTTGTCTCCTGTATCAAAGCATTCAAGTCTATTCCCCACTTTCTTTTCTACTAGATTTAGTGTATCCAGTGTTATGTTGAGTTCTTTGATCCACTTGGACTTAAGTTTTGTGCAGGGTGATAAGTATGGCTCTATTTGCATTCTTCTACATGTGGACATCCAGCACTATTTGTTGAAGATGCTTTCTTTTTTCCATTATATGGTTTTGGCTTCTTTGTCAAAAATCAAGTATCCATAGGTGTGTGGGTTTATTTCTGGGTCTTTTATTTGATTTTTTTCATCTAAATATTACATAGTAATTGAAGAATAAGTAATCATGCCTGTGTACCTATAACTTGATCATTCACTGGGTGTTAAGAACATTGTCATCCTTCAGGAAGCTATTTTGTTTATGATATTATGATTTTTCACTGGTTCCCTGAAAATTCTTGGAAGAACAACTCACATGACTAGATTTGTGGATTAAGTGTTTGGATTTCAAGTGAAACCTGTGTGTCAACTGACTGGGTTTAATATAATAAATTCTTCTTCCACCACTTCGGAAATGTGATCAATATAAAAAGGCGGCTATCCTTTGTTCATCTTAAGAATGAAATTATTTACAGTTCTATATCAGGATATAAAACTAAATTTCTTTCCTTAAAATGATATGTATATTTATATTTAACTTTTTCAAGTTTATTTTTGAGATATTTGTAGATGAGTACTGTATTCAAATTATCCTCCTCCCCTTCCAAATCCTTCCATGTTCTTCTAGTCTCAAAATTATGAACTGTCTGTGCATGCATGCATACACACACACACACATACACACACACACACACACACACACACACACACACACACACACACATACACACACACACCGACACACACACATACACACACACACACACACACACACACACACACACACATACTCTACTGAGTCTGCTTAGTGTATAAGGCTGACCAATTGGCAATAGATAGCCAATCTGGATGCTAGTCCCTGTAGAAAACTGAATCTCTCTTCTCAGCAGTCATTAACTGACTACTGGCAGCTCTTTATCTGGGAAATGTTTTGTGAAGTTCCTCCCATTCACATTGGCAAGCTGGTGGCGTCATTATCCAGGTCTTGTTTAGGAAACTAGGTGCAGGGTCCGTGCCATGTCTAGAAGGCACTATGTTCCAGCAGGCTTTCTGGTCCTCTGAATATTTTAGTCTTCCCATGTGACATTGACCAGGCACTTCACAGGAAATACGTCAGTTCAGTTTAAGCAAAACAGGGCATGTGGGTAGGCACTAAGCAAGTTAGTTCAACCAGCAACTTTAGGCTGCAAGGCTTTTCTTGATCCTCAGGCTGCAGGTAAATAGCTTCACAACACAATTAGAGCATATCAGAATAGGGCTTTACCATGGGATGGATCTTCTCACAGCTCAGCACGATCAGGCTCAGTCTGATGACCATCAGTGGATCATTTTTTGTCCTCCTCAAACTGGTGTTTTTGAATTCAAAAGGAGTTACTGGATGTTCAGTGTGTTTTGGTATCCCACGTGAAAGCATCAATTTTCAGAAACTCCTACAGAATGAGGTAGCCTGCTGTTTCTTTTGTGTTTATTGCAGAATTAACAAGGACAGGTCTACCCACAGAGCTCAGAATCTGCATCCTCCTCTCTCTGTCTGGCTCTCAGTCTCAGTCTCAGGTGATTCTTTCATTGAATATTCTGTAAGTAAGAAAAAGAAAACTGCTCAAGAAGAAAGAGGCTGCCTGAAAAGGCTTGAGTTTGCAGGTCTGATCCATTCTACATTAGCTCCCATTAGTGGGTAAATGTACAGTGATTTGTCTGATAAGACTCATACTGTGTTCTAGAAGGAATTGCATTCTGGTTTTTCATGTTCCAGGGCTCATTTGGAGGATATTCTAAAAATCACCTTGTATTCACCAGAAAGTGACAGAGTATGAGATTTGGATAAATTATAATATTGTTCCTTACTAGGTCAATTCTGTGATCTATATGCAAATTCTTTTAAATAGTTTTTTTTTTTTTAATTTGGAGATAGTTCATAAGCATCACATAATGTAACATGGACAGTTCTTCTTCTGCTTAGGCTCTATTTCTTCATCTCCTCTTAAAGCTAATGCATGTGGGAGAGAAAGGTTAACTGATGGGATAAGACAAGCAGTGCAGAGGGCCTAAAGAATATTGACAAATGATGCCTCAGTTCAGTAGATATCTTGGTAATGGTGATGAAGGGCTTAGTCACATAAATCTTAAGATAGTGCTTACCACAGTCAATAACCATGAAAATAAAGATACAGGTTGACCATGTGACTTGTAACACCCAAAGACATTGCACTGTATGCAGTGCAACATATGATAGATATAGTAAATAAAATTTAATATAAATAATTCTCATTTATATATATACATACATATACATATATACATACACACACATATATATATACATATACATATATATGTATATATAATATATATATATACTACAAGGAAGAGCACTATATACATACATTTCTGAATCTTTATCAAAAGAGATCTCAGACATTGTCTCCATTCTACAAATCGGCAAAGGAGCGCACAGCACACAAGGTCAATGAATATGACAGCAGCATTAGGTCTGCTATACTAACTTCATATTAAGTGTTGTATGATCATTTAGGAGCTGGGTCCTTTAAACACTCGGAATTTGAGCTAATCCCTTAAGTCTGTTTCCTACTCAGTCCTACCTTCTTCATGATGCAGCATCACTCCTGGTTAGTTAATCAGGAAGCAGATATCTGTTTAAGGTTCTTATCTCTTTTAATGGCTAATCCTTCCATTTTCTGTGGTTTATGTTTCAGACAAGCACACCCAGGGGGAGACGGCTCCTTCCGTGTTTGATCAACAGCTGTTTGCTGTGTTTGTCAAAAAGAATCATGCTTTATGTCATTAGATCAGGCTTTCGGGAACAAAAATCCCTTGTAAACAACAAATAAGAAAAAAAGTACTGAGAAAAGCTTATTTTTATTTATGTTATTTCATATATGTAAGTGACTAAAAATTATATTTACCCCTGCTTCCTTCTTCAACTCTCCTAATGTCCCCTTAACATGTCTCCTCTCAATTTCATCTCTTTTTCTGGAGAACTGGCTAAGTCCAGCTACTGCTGCCCCTATATGCATGGGTGTTGGACCAACCACTGGAGCAGAAGAAACCAGTCAGTGGTCTCACCCTCCAAAAAGAATGACTTTTTTTTCACCCAACAGCTAACCACTGAGATCACTTTTCAGTAAGGGGCGTGGCCTGGAGATGCTCTATCCTGCCTATGCTGGCTTGACTCTGGGAAGGAAGCTAACCACAGCTGCTGTGAGTTTGGGATTGCACCAGCCATGTTACCTCCAGAATACAGCACCTCATGCCACTCCTCCGTAGTCTCCAGTTTCTACACTCCCTCTGGCTCGTTTTCCACACTGTTCTCCTAACTTCGGTAGTGACAAGTAGGGACATACAGATGTCCCATTTAACACACAGATGTTTAACACTTTGATTGACTGCTATGCTTCTCCATTGAGTGCTATTAGAAGATCCTCTGACCCAGGCTGAGAACAGTCCATGTTTACATGTCTATAAAGTCTTTTAATATTTTTAAGTTTCTGAGTATTTCGTAGGGCTGTCATGAGGGCACCTCACAGTTTTGTGTTTTGAGCAGTACAATTTGTTTGTTGTTACGTCCATCCCTAGGTTTTTTTTTCTCCCTCTTACTACTTATTGACTTCATTCCCATCTTGTTTATTTTATTTTTCTACTGTGAATATAAAGTAAATTCAGAAGTCTCCTTTTAAAGACAGGTAAATGCAAATCTTAACCATGACAAAGACAGATTGTGATTAGCAGTTTATCAGGTATTGTGCAGACAGGTTAGTAATATATTTTCTTGAAATACTGCCACAATTGATTATGTGTTTAAAAAATCTCCAGGTATCCCATGTCATAAGTCTCCATTGAATTCATTGTTCTTTTTGTTTCCTGGATTTAGTAACTCAAGGCCCACATTCGTAGAAACTTCAAAAATGTATTTTAAATCAGCCAGACAGTTGTGGTCTGAATTTCGTGAAAATTAATTCATTATTATTTTAAATGCAGTTGCATGAGAGGAACAAACAATCCTGGGGCAACTAAGCAAATGTGAGACAGGCTTTATGCCTACAGCTACTCTCTTGACATTCTCCAATGGGGAAGGGCAGTACCTCTCACAGAAAACTGTTACCCCTTTGATATATTGACACACATAAACACTTGTTCTGTGTGACTGACAATTTCATTTCAGAGGCCAACTGGGGCCCAGCCACTCTGATCAATTAAGACAAAATGCCATGTAATCCTTAAATCAAATCTGTAACCCAGATATGGAATATCACAGTAGCAGTCTGGTATGTGCCAGCCACCTGAGGTCACATATAAAACACTGACAAAGGCCAAATGACACAGTGACAGAACACTAGAGAAAAATGTAGAAATGCAAAAGGTTATATTTCAAATGACTACCAGTAGAAGAATTAGAAATGAACTTAATTTTGGTCATTATACATTTAATTTTGAATTAAATTTAGTGAAGATAACACAGCATAAAGTTTTAAGAATTTGTACTCTACTAAAAATAGTCAAATAGTAGAAATTTCCATATATATGAAAATAATTTTAATGCAGTTAGCTTATAATGATGGTTGGGAGGGTAATACCTGACTTAGCTATCAGGTAGTAGCAAATAAAGTCCCCAGTATTGGGAATGTGTTGCCTCTTCATGATTTATTGGTCAGTGGGGCCCTATAGACCTCCACGCATTATAGGCTATTGTCAATACTCTCAGTTACCTTCCAGAACTTGATAATAAGGCCCTGTTTCTGAAGACAGCACATCCTGGACTCTCAGAATATGAAGAAATCAAGCTGGTACTCACTTGGACTCTTCATTACTGCTGGATAGCTTGCTTCTATGGTTCTAAAGGAGAAAAATAATCATTGATATCACACAACTATAAAACCATAGTAACAAGAGGGATGGCTTCATATGTCCAGTAGTGCAATAGTGGCATGAGTGTTATGGGTTTTTCTAACCACTTTCTGATTGAGTGCAAGGCCTGTTCAATGGAGGTAACATATTTCTGACACTGTTAATGAGGCTAAGAACCTGTGGCTAGAAAGATCAGAGATTCTAAAACAAAATATAAAAAAAGTAAAATAACTTACCATTATTTTGTAAATACGGAAAATGAGAATAAATTCAGCTTGCCTGTGAAAATTTTCTTATCTAGTGAGGGTCATGAGCAGACTCCAGCACAGGGCTCCCTGCCTCCAGCTGGCTCCTCATCTGTCAAATGCCTGTTGACCAATGAGATGAATAAAGAATAGCCTGGGCCAATTCAATCAGTCTTATCAACAGTTAGTGAAACTAAATCATGGTTCATATTTTTGTCAGCCTCTAAAACTCATTTCATGCCGAGGGATTAGGCACTGTAAATGCTTCATTTGGAAACTTTTCAGTACACCATAAGGCATAACTTTACATTAAACAATTTGAAATGTATTCTGAGTTTGGAACATGGCCAGACTCAGCTTAATGTGCATTAACACTTTGCTCATAATTGAGAATGTTCCATTTTATACAAAGAAAGGCGTTGCAGACATGCGATCACTGAAATAGGACTGGGAAATTACTTTTCTATATGTGTCTTTATACACACATGATGTGAAGGTCCCATTCTTTGGAGCTGGGGTATCAGTGAAAATGGATGTCTGGTAACTCTTGGTCCAGCTCTCAACTGAAGGGATCTTCAAACTGTGATGTGCATATCTGAGAACACTTGGCTTCACCTCTTTCCATGCATTAGAAGTATGGCATCAGAAAATACACAAATGCTGTATTCTACATCTATTAGGGCATGTTGTAATACTTAGGAAGTTCATATAATTCAAACCAATCCTTCTATGGCATCACAGATTTAAATATATTAGGAAGTATGTTTGAGAATAACAAAGCAAGGCCTTACCATGAGGAAGCTTACTTTCTGGAAGAGAGTGTCAAAACAAGAAGTGATTCTATATTACATCAGTAAGACATACAGTTCTGAGAAACAGAAAAAGCTGACAATGTGCTCTAGACATGGAGACTTGAGTGGATGGACAGCAGCTGAAAACCTTTAATCAACTGTGTGTGAAATGGTGCACTCCAAAGTTTCACTTTTTTTTTTAATGTCCTGTTTTCACAGTTTTGTTTTTGCTGTTGGTTTTCAATTGGTGAGCACTGTGAGATGGACCTTCTGGGAAAAGTTAATCCTTCCACATAACTTAAATCTGAGATACTTTTTGACAACTTCACATACATGTAACCTTTCACATGTAACACCTTCACATGCATGTAACCTATAGCATACATGCGAAGTTGCAGCGTGTTCTTTGATGCATTCATTCACGTTGCAAACATCTGCATGTTTATGGTGAATCTCCAGCCTGGAAATAAGACCCAGGGCTCTATTCCACTGCAGACTTAGCAACTGAGGAAGAGAGCTGCTGCACACACAGACTCTGGGTGGTGGGACTCCTGTGAATTCATTTGTGTAGTTGTCCTATGGCACCCAGAAATCATTGTTTCTTTCTTCAGCCCGTGGCTCCTACACTATTCTGTCCCCTCTTCTATGATGATCTCTGGCCTTAGAAATAGAGGTGAGATCTAAGTGTCCCATTTAGGGCTGAGAATTTCTCAGGCTTTTATTCCCTGTACTGGGACCAGTTGTTGGTCTCTATGTTAATTACCATCTACTGCATAAGTAAGCTTCCCTGATGAGGACTGAGAAATGCACCCTTCTGTGGATATAGTGGTAAATCATTTGGAGTTGGCTCAATGCTGTGCGTGCTTTTTATAGTAATAGTAGTGGGTTCCGGGACCTGTCTAGCCACGGGTTCTCGGCTCTGATAATGGTGCTAGGCATAAGTGCTGTCTTGTGGAGTGGACCATGAACCCAATCAGGAAGTGATTGCTTACTCCCGTGTGCAGGAGGGCATGTGCTGCTGGGCTTCTATTACTGTAGCTCTCAGGGTTCATGCCGCGGAGGTGAGACTGATGACTACTTTTCCCCTCCAGTAACATAGTTACCGCCTCTGAGTACTATGGAAAGTAGCCAATGCAGCTGAGCTTCTGGGTGAATCCCCGTTTGATTTTTCCACGTTCTCTGATAAGACTATGTCTTCAGCAATTGGGTCTTAGAAACAACAAGCTAACAAATAAAAATCTCCAGTGCTAGGAATAGTTTACCATTCTTTTGGAGTCGCTACTCAGTGGCTTTCCATACACCCCCAAATATTGCCAAGGCTCTTAGTTGCCCTCCAGATTTTAACCATTAGACGCTTTCAGGATTTTTAAAGGATTACTGCGCAGCAGTGAGGACCACTAGTGAACATGTGGGGAAACCGTGCCTCTTAGGTGGCTCAGGAAGTGGTGCAGGTCAGTGACTGTGGATCCAACAGCCATACACAAAGCAGCTGACAGTCACTTTTGGGGACAATTGAGATACGGAATAAGGCGGATTGGTAAGAAGGACATTTTCCTATCATAGCAACTTTCCTCTGTTAGGATTGCATTAAGAAGCCGTCCTTAGCCCATCAGACTTGCTCAAATGCATTAAGTGTGGCTGGAGGGCTGGGAGAGGGACCTGGGGGGGTGCAGTGTCTATTAATCAGCTTTAGATCAGTCTCAGGCAATGGTGACATTTATAGCTTGCCTCCCTCGGGCCCTTCCTCTCATCTGTGCAGCTTCACACTTTATTCTGAAATTGAAGATGACCTGAAAACACTTGCCAGGAGCACATTGGTCTTCAAGGAGGCTTCCTTCATGTCTGGCAAAGCAATGGACAGAAACCACAACAGGGTCCAGGCTCTCAGGAGCACTACTCTTATTTTAACACATCCTGCAAGAAGCAGCAGCAGACACACACACACACACACACACACACACACACACACTTGGATTTAGTATCCATGGCAGATCCACCCTTCCCCATTTTATGTATTTATCACAGGATCTGAAACATTGACATCAAGAAGTGTGTCTTCTTGTTAAGGATTTGGAGTCAAACTGGGCTGGTTTGGTGGCTGCCTAAATTTCAGAGTGGAGAGATTTTTTTTCAGATGCAGTCTTTTGATAAGAGAAAACTAATTTCAAGGTGGAAATTCACCAGGTGTGAATGCGAGGAGCTGATCACTGCCTCAGAGGAGCATACCCACCTAGCCTTCCTGTCAGGGGCCTTCCCTTGGTCCTTCTGCTGACTCTGAGGCTGTCTCCCTGACCCTGGCCTGAGACCTGATCACTGTGCATGCAGGGACTGCAGCAATAAAGCACTGAGGCTGATTTGGAAAATTCTGAGACTCCAGTGTTCCCAGTGGACTGGTGTCAGAGGCAGCTGTGTGTGTCGCACTTGCTTGGGTTTTTGCTTTTCTCTGACTCCAGTTAGGCAAGGGCTTGATGATAGAACAATTCTTACCCAAATCACTTCTTCCTGAAGACCTGTGTAGACATATATTTCTAGGGAATTAAAGTTAAAACAAATTCTAATAAACATTTATTTCCTTTTTTAATATATTATAACTGCATAATATCTAAAAGAATAAATACCCTTTGTATAAAAATATTCCAAAGTGTTCATTTTTATATAAGCCAAAAATAATTGGCACTATTATTTGATTTCTTTTTCTTTCGTTTCTGTTATGATAAGAAAAAAGAGGAACTTCAGTAGAGTGTGTGTGTGTGTGCGTGTGTGTATCTATGTATGTGTGTCTGTGTCTGTGTGTCTTTGTGTCTCTGTGAGCATATATTTAGGAATATGTCTAGTTACTGGTCACAGTGGTGCCTTCTTCTAATCCTACCACTCAGGCAGGAGGATTTCATGTCAAAGGCCAACCTGGGCTACACAGTGAGACCCGCTTAAAAATGTATATGTGTGTGTGTGTGTGTGTGTGTGTGTGTGTGTGTGTGTGTAAAATGTGTTCAGCATTTGAAAAATGTTTATTTATTTTGTGGAGATGGAGATATGGCTCGGTGCTTAAGAGCACTGGCTGATCTTCTGGAGGACTGGGATTTGATTCCCAATATCCACCTAGCTCACAGTCATCTGTAATTCCAGTTCAGGGAATACCATGTCCTCTTGTGGCCTCTTTCAGAATGGCACTCGCATGGTGCACAGACATATATACATGTTAAGCACCCATACACACACAATTAAAACAAAGATTTATTACGTATGTGTCTGAGTGTTTTGCCTGAATGTGTGTGCACTGTGGACAAACCTGTTGCCTACAGAGGCCAGAAGAGAGTACTGGATCCCATGGCCCTAGATTTGCAGGCATTGTGAGCCTCCATGTGGGTCCTGGGAACTGAACCTTGGTCCTCTGAAAAAGCAGCCAATGCTATAAATTCTGAGCCACTTCTCTAGCTCTATGCTTGTCATTTTAAGACTCACTTACCAATGCATCTCTAGAAAGGGTTTGGTTGTTTGCTATGCAGATAGTTGAAGATTAACCCCTACAATGCTGCAAGGCAGATCTTCCTACATGTCCTGTACTTTTTCTTCTTTACAAATTTTGTCTGTGTTGCTGGGATCTTCCAGAGTCATGTGGAGAAGCTAGAAAAGAGGCTTTCCAGTACATCACACCTACACCCTGTCATTTATTGTTTAACTCTGAATATTCCTAGAAAGGGAATTCCCAGGTCAAAATGAAATGCAGTTTGATACAAAATGTGAACTTGTTGTCAGGAATATTGCGCTAGTTCTTTTTGTTCCAAAGCAGTGAAAATTAATGTCTTCGGGTTTTTTTTTTTTTCTTAGCTGTGTGAGGGATGGGGTGACTGTGTCTTACAAACGTTTAACATGATCCGGTGGGGGCAGAATAGTTACACATTGTTTAACTATATACTTCTCTGGCTATAAGAGAGGTTGAGAACGTTCATAGATGCTTGCTTGGCTGTTCATTACTGTACTAATATCTTCCATTTCTTTTCACTGTTATATCTTGTACCTGTTTTCCCATTAACTGTGAGTGTCCATCAACTTGAAGCCATATCAAGATCCATCAGCCTTATGAGGATTCATCCTTTATATGTTGAACTGACCAGTGTGGAAGGGAAGATGTATTCCTAGTGGTACCTTGTGGGGTTATCCAGTGCCAGTGGAATCCCCCTGCAGAGTCATGATCAGTGCTGAAGGAGTAACTCAGAATATGAGGTGGTCCAGGACCATGGTGTTGGGAGACATTGTCACTTTGTGGTGGTGGACTATGGGACTGTAGTGTTCTAGAAACCATGAAACCCCATATTGCCACATGGGGGACTATCCAAGAGTACCTATGGCATGCTATTGCCATTGGTGGCTTGGAGGAAAGATAGACAAAACCTGGGAGTGCACACCCTGAATTCAGACCTCACTGGACTATTCCTCTCTCTGGAAAACCCAACTGGAAATTATAGGACAAGGTGCTGATGTGGCTATTCAGAAGCAATTGTTGGAGATGGGAGTGAGGTCAAGGAGAGACAAGCCAAGGATGGTCAACATAGATACCTGACAAGGATTTACTTTTTGGTTTAGTACTTTACTGTATTTTTCCACATTATTTACAATATTTTGGATATGTAGAGTGGCTATGATCTCTATAGCCAATATTGTTAATATTTATTTCTAACTTCTAGTTTCGAAATTCTACTAATGATGTCTTTATCAGCATGATAGGACATCAATATTAATATATGCAAGCCTCCACTAGTGCTCTTTACAAACTGGATATTTTATTTCTCCTACAAACAACACTGTTTTTTAAATATAACTTCTCATTATAAAACATTAACCTGGTAAAACTTATCTTTGATCATCATTCTGTAGCTTGCATGCCTGTCTGCTTTGATGAGTGGCTTTCTAAAGGACTCTTGGTCCTTGACAAAAGTAGTCATGGATTATAAACCTGGCGGGAAAACACTTAAATATATGTCCATGAATTTTAAAATTATACACATAAATAATACTTGTTCAAACACTTGTCTACAGGACAAGAGATAGTAAATACTGTTGAAAATGGGAATTCGAAGGAACGCTTTCATAGAGTTGGTGGACCTGCAACAGCACAGTTAACACAGGGAAGTAGTGGAGTTTTATTTTCAAAATGGGAAAAAGTACTGTGAGATCTAGAAGTTCCACTAGTGAGTATGTGTCTAAAACACATGAAACTGACACATCAAGGAAGCATCTGCAGTGCTTTCATAGTAGCAGTGAGACAACTTGTATGCCCATCAATGGATGACTGTACAAAGAGAATGTAACACATAAACAGACATAACAGGCATCACACACACACACACACACACACACACACACACACACACACACACAGAGAGAGAGAGAGAGAGAGAGAGAGAGAGAGAGAGACCCTACAATACTAGTTACCCCTCAGGTCATTTAGAGCAACAACCTGGAGGGCATTATGTTAAGTGAAAAAAGCCAGACACTAACAGAATGCTGCATGTCCTCACCTCCATGTATAATCTAAAGGTGGACTTCCAGAAGCACAGAATGCTGCATGTCCTCACCTCCATGTACAATCTAAAGGTGGACTTCCAGAAGCAGTGAAAAGTGTCATGTTAAACTGAAGTTGGTAAAATGTAAGTTCAGGCTTTCTAATGTAGCTACTGGGAAAAGTCAGAGGCCCAGACCTTAGAAGAGACTTCCTCCTGTTCAGTACAATGGAAGGACTTTCTGAGACCTCTGTGGTTACCTGAAATCTGCCTGGCTTCAAAGCCACTGCCAGAGTCAGCAGCAGGCCATTGTTTGAGTCTCATAGACAAAGCTGCACTCTGTGTCCTGGCTTCTGGAGCACCTGGAGGAAGATAACCCTTCCATGACCCAGCTTCCAGATTTCCTGTGCTTGACCTCTCTGAGGCAGTATATCCTTCTGCAATAAGATCAAAGTATGTTCTTGGTCATCACAATAATAACAAGATTTGTATACCCCAAGGGCTGGCCTTAGGTGTTTTCTCTAATTTTTAATGAATGTAAGAGAAATAACAGAGTACTAAGTAGTAAGTAGTAATTGTTTAAGAAGGCAGATGTAGGTCTGGCGAGGTGGCTTAGAGGGTTCAAGTACTTGCTGTCAAGCTTGGCGACCTTAGGTCTGCATCCAGATACCACACTGAAGAGGAGGAGAATCGACTTGCAGTCTTCTGACCTCCATGCGTGTGCACTTACACATGCGCACCCATGAAGGCACACATACACAGGCACACACATGTGCGTGCACACACAATTAACTAAATAAATAATAGCTGTTCTCCTCACAGCTGCAATATCTTCAGTCTGGCTGTGTCTGAGAATGTGGCCTCACAGTTCATGCATAGCTTGCTTCTGGTTAATCTGAAGAATCCTCACCTATATGTTATGCTCAGATCTCTGTATCTGATATATCAGATGTCAGGTATCTGCATACCTCCAGATGATACAAGGATCCATGTTTCTAAGAAATCCTGGAGATAATTATGATTCCTCCTTTCCTGCGCCCATGACTGCAATTCTGCACAGATAACGAACCTCCACTCTGCTTTTGTTCCAGAATACTTGCTGCTAGTTTCAAAAGCATAGAACATTTGTAATTTTTGCTAAGTTGAAAATGAACACACACACACACACACATCTCTTAGACCTTTCTTCTCAACTCACTGAGACCATTCATTATACCACTGATGCCCATTAAACACCATCCTGGAAGCCATGATATGGGTCACCCTTATTTTACAATCAGCTTCTACCTTAGCTCTTTATTAGTTTCACAATCACCCCTTGACTTAATTTCTTCCTCTGGAAATAAAAGTTTCCTAACAGATTCTTTTAAAGTGCCCCAAGTACCAATCTTCAACATGGGACTCAAGTTTTTCCTTGATATGTTCAGAAATATTCTCCTTATGGAACACTGTCCAGCCTCCTTCCAGACAGATGGGCTGTAGACAACCACAGAGAGAGGTGGTCAGCAAATGTCATGGATGCGCAGGAGAGGTTTCTGATGGCCATGACCAACAGGACATGACAGGTCAAAGGAAGCATCCTTGTAGGTCAGTGGTATAGAGAAGGTGAGTAGAATTGCATTATGAGAGCAAGGAGGGCAGGGAAGGTAGGGATGGTTCTGGATTTGGGATGGACTTTAAGGACAATTAGACACCAGTCAGTTTTGAGGGATATGACAAGAATGTAAAGCCTGTCTTAACTACAAAGGATGATGTTAGAGATAAAATTGTTTGTATTTAAAGACATTCATTCATTTCCAAGGAAAGTGAGATACCATGCTGTAGGATAATGGTAGTTGGTAAGTGTTATGTATATATATAATAAAGATTTTTTCAAAGCATGTGCTTTTTGTGGAAAAAATGCTAACAGGTGCTTCTCACCTCAGATGACATCAATGACAGACAAATTAATCATTCTCCCAGAGTCCAGTTTGGGAAATGTGTTTGCTAGGCTTAATTACAGAGTATGAGTAGTTATATGGGAGCATGGGTAACTTCAAAGGAGCCCCACCACCCAAAGCCTCGCACCAGCATGAATGATGACTTCCCTATAACTGTATGAATGGAGTCCTCTCCCCACTTCAATTAGCCTTCCACCCTCTATATACTTTACTCACCTCATGAGACCATGTGCAGCTGTGGCAACATTCACACAGGTGACAGGTAATGCAGACAGGAATAGCTGAGACTCAGGTGAATATCCAAAGACCCTTTCCACTTGAGGGGGCCAACTCCTGCCCAGCTGTGTTGAATATGGTGATGGCTGTTGTTCTCAGAGAACAACATTCTACAGAAATCAGATACGGAGAAGGCAGTACAATAATTAAAGTGCCGTGCACACACAGTGAGGGAATATTATGCTATTTAAGAAGTGAAGACAATAGTATTAAACTGAGTCAGAACTTAACTAATTCAAACATAAGACTAACTACTGCATCTGACAAGAATCTACTCTGGAGATCTCAGCATATTGCTACCACAAGCTTCCCGAATGGCCTTGCCTATAGGGATGCTGGGAACTTTCAGGAGATCCTCAGGCAGTACTACTGGAGCAGGCTTCTCATCAAATGCCATCAGCATCTTCCCCAGCCTGAAGGGACCACATCCAGCCTAGAAAGCCACCCAGGCTTGTCAGAGTAAGAGTTCTTCAGAGAAGGTAAGCGCACTCTTGGGTTTTCCTTTCTGTCAAAAAAACCTCTCAGCCTCCATCCTTACTGTGTGTTTCCTCCTCTGAGAAAGGAAACATCGTTTTAATGCACAGCAAGTCTTAGTACTTGGCTGCCTATGAGAAAACATGATCATGAAAAATTTCCCAAACTAATAAATATGTTCTTTTTCAATGAATGCTAGATAAATGTCCATCTGTCCATCTGCTTTACTGTCTAGGACAACAGGAGATCCTGGGAAACTTGGAGAAGAGAGAGGGTAGAGTGGGAGTGAGGAAGTTTGTGGAAGATGGACAGAATCAAATTTTACTGTGTTTTGAAATGAAATCTTCATGCTAAGAGGGTAGTGAGTGTAGGTGTATCAGTGAAAGGTGCTTCTCTCCCATGGTTATGTAATGAAATATGGCATATTTACCCAGCTTAAAACAGATAAACAGGTCAGCGTCTCTGAAAAAACAAACAAACAAACAAACAAACAAACAAACAAAAACCAGATGAACAGGTCAGCGTCTCTGAAAAAACAAACAAACAAACAAACAAAAACCAGATGAACAGGTCAGTGTCTCTGAAAAATCAATAAAGAAAAGTAATCTTTGGCTGTCATCTGTTGTGCCCCATGTAACTGTTGTTTACTAGTAGTGACCAATGTTCAGTAACCTTCCGGATTAAAGACCCTGCACTCATTAGCCAACTTTTTATTCCCATAACAAAAACACCTAAACAAAGGCATGTAATACAGTGGCTTGTGGTTCAAGAGGGTTAGAGTCCATGACCAGCTCGGTAGGGAGTGGATAGGCAGCCATGGCGCTGGAGCAGTAGCTGAGATTTTACATCTGATCCACAAGCAGGATAAAAAAGGACATAAAGAGAGGGAGAGACAGATAGGGAAACAAAGAGAGGGAAAGAGAAGAGGACAGAGAGGAAGAAAGGAGGGAAGGGAACTAACTGGAAATGCCATGAATCTTTAAACCTCAAGGACAATTCCCAATGATACATATTTCCAATCCAGTCACACCTCCCAGTCTTTCCCAAACAGTTCTACCAGCTGCAGAACATGCACTAAAATTTATGAGGCTTTTGGGGTCACTCTCATCTACACTGATACACCTATCCCACCTCCTTTGCTACATTCTGTTTCGTTTCTAAGGTGTTTTCCCCAGTCCAGTGTCTGTATAATTTCCAGAGAATTAAATGTTTCAGAGGCAAATTCTGAAAAAAAAAAAAAGTTTGTATTTGGTGTGTGTGTGTGTGTGTGTGTGTGTGTGTGTGTGTGTGTGTGTGTAATATATTGTATGTTACCTCCTCAAATCATTGTGTGTTCTATAGAGCAGAGGACACAAAACACTTGAATAGCCAAAGCCAAAGCTGTAGGAGATTCCTGCTAACACTGAGCCTTCAGTGTGCTTGGCTGCTTTAAATATTGCAAGTGCTGCTGGCCTGCATGGTACCACTGACAAAATGCCTGATCCTAATGGGCACTTGTGTAATTGAGCACGGGTTCTTGGCAGCCCTTTGCACAATTGTTCCTTTTGGTTCTGAGCCCATTGATTAGAAACCGAGTCTTCCATATAATTACAGACTATTAGCAAATAGTAGTCTCCAAGAGGAATGTAAGAGTTTTACTCTACCATTAATGGCATGTGGATGCTGACAACTGTTGGATGCAGTGCACAGGGCTCTGGAGGTGCACAATCATGCAAGATGATGATAACCACAGACAGGAATAGACAATGCAGACATTTCAAAGCAGCTGATGAGCTCAGAAACAGCATGATTCAAAGCTTGGCAACTGAACATCCAGTGTAACAACACGCAGGGTCTCCCAAATTAAAACAGCAGGTTTCTTTCTTCTAAAAGCCAATTACTTGTTGCTAGTGAACTATTTGAAGGATCTGAAAGCTATAAGGGATCAGGAATTTTATGAGGAAGTGAGTAGGTGTGTGTGTTCATCATTCATTACTATGTCACTTTCAATTTTCTATACATTTTATACCAAATTGTAGGTGTTTTATAGTTACTTATAGTACAGAAAGAATGAAGGGAGGGTGGAGAAGAGGAGGGACATGGGGAGAAAGGAAGAGAGGTGGAGGTGGAAGAGTCAAAACTAATACTGAAAGCAAATCAGTTAATCTAATCTGGGAAGGTCATTAAGTGTAGCTTTGTAGTCAGGTGGACTTCATGATTAAGTGTGGAGGCTCGTGGTATAAAGAACACATGTTTGTGGCATTCCCTTATCCAATACAAGAAAGGTAACAGGAAAAATAAGTTAAAATACCTATAAAACAGGGATGCCAAATTTTATTCAAGAGGAGCTAAAAGGTAAAAAGTAAACAGAATTGAATGAATCCGTTAGGGCTTCCTAAAGAAGAGAATTTCACTCACACTGAAGAAGGATGAAAGCAATATTTTATACACACTCCACAACAGAACTGAGAAGGATCAGGCATCAGGAAGCACCTGAGCTGTTGCCCGTGGTAATAGCACCAGCTGCTGGTTTCTCTTTGGGTCTCCTTATTGTTCTTTTGTTGAACTCATTCATTGATGAGTTCAACATGGATGTTGTGCAAATGCTTGCAAACACCCTAGGTTGAGATTCTTTTCTGTTAGTTTCCAGCAGGAAAGAGGATGTAGTCTTTCACTAGGACCGCCCCCTCCCCAACTGTTAGGGGATTTCATTTATCTCTCTACCCTGGACCAGACTGTGGCTGGAAATGTAGTTCATCAATTAGTTAAAAGTCAGAGTTGTATTTATAAAATGGGGATGGGGTCTCCCCAAAACCCATACATAGAATTCCACGAGGAAAAGTCCTAAGTTCCCTGAACAAAAATAAAACATTGTCATACAAGGCATTTGTGTGAAGATGGTGGAGACTGGCCAGCAAGGCTTTTGAAAGAACATTTTCAGAAGTGAACAGCCTGTTTATTTTTCTCCCATCTCACTCCATTTCAGTGCACCATGAATATCTTATTAATATTTATTATTCTAACTATGCTAGTGTGCATGTAGATCTTTCCCTCTCAGCCATCTGCTGTTCTGTTGGATAGCTGCACTGGCCAATCTGTGATGTAATGTTATGAGTGTTCCTTTCCACTGGTGAGTACTTTAGTGTAGGGGAAGATAGAGGAAAACCTGGCCCCTGGCCTTTCCATTGACAGGGTTTAAATCCAGGTCTTAGGAGTGACTTTAAGGCCTCAAATGGTTTCTTGGTGTCAGCTTCCCATGAATGAAATCAGGGAAATCTAGTATGTTTCATAGAGTAGTGTGAGCATCAATGTATTAAAGCATATAGCACAATGAACTGGCACCAAGCACATGGTAAACAAAAGACTGTGTTCTCTGAATTCACTGTGGCAGTTGAGACAGTTTGCACTTTATTTATGAAAGCTGAGGCTTGGACCTAAGCTTCACATCTCTGTCACAGCTTGTAGTGCACAGTGTGTATGGATGCCATTCAGGGCCCCTGACAGTTAAGTGGCTTTTCAACAGCATCATTGAGGATACATATGATTTTTGGACTAGCAACCTCTCTATCCACAGTCAGAATGATCAATCCCCAAATCTCTGCTCCTTATTAGCTCAAAAGATGGAGTATGAAGGGCTGTATAACCAAATTTCTGGCTGACGATTGATACTATACGTCTTTAGCCTTCATTAGCCATCAACTCCAGCTTGTAGATAATCCCTAGACTTTTAGACTAAGGATTGCGGTGTTAATGATGACCCCTACTCTGTATGACCTAGTATGCTCCTAGGAAATCCATCTCTCCCTCATAAGAGATAGCACCTGTGAAATAGTGTCAGTAGCAGCAAGAGACTGGGTGAGCCTATCTTGAAGCAAAAACAATGATGGATCCAAAAATCATAATGTTTGCCATAGGGCTTCCAGCATTCTGGTGAGAATGGCTTTGGGGACCTGGAGGAGTCTTCTGTAAATAGAAACTTTGAAAAATCCTGTACCGGGAATTGATGTTAATGCTCTCAGTGTCTGTCAGAACTTGGTGATTCTACTTCAGAGTCAAATATTTTACTAATTATGAGCCTAATGTCATTATTTCCCAAACGTAGGTTTCCATTGCTTTCCTTAAGAGATTCAGTACAGAGATGAAGTTGTCCTCACTCATCTCTGTCCTTATGGTATTCCATCTTTCCAGTTCCCCTGCCATCTTGGTACTTTCTTTATGTAAAGAAGTCCTTTTGGTTAAGATCTCAGGACATACACCTCTTAAAATATTTAATAATATATTTATTATAATAAATTTAATATAAACTAATATAATAATATAATACAAACATTAAATATTTTATATCACAAATTAATTTCAAATAGAGATCACAAATACATACATGATGCCACATACATGCAGGATACTTTGAGATGCTATATTAGATACACATGCATTGTAAAGTTATTATCATACCAAATCTAGGTGGCATATTCACCACATCAGGTGGATACATTCTTTTTTTTATTTTTTTTTTATTTCTTCAAGTTACATCTCAATAACAATCCCCTACCAGTCCTACCCTCCTACCCTTTTCCCCCTCATACCCCCCATCTGCTTCCTTTTCTGTTTAAGTTTAAGGAATGCAGCCTTTTTTTTTTTTTTTAAAGTAGTACCATTTGTGGTGGTTTGAATAACAATGCCCATAGGCTCCTGTATTTGAACATTTGGTCCACAGCTGGTGATACTCTTTGAGGAGATATGAAGATGTGGCCTTGTAGGAGGAGCTGTGCCACTGGAGGTGGAGTTGATTATTTAAAGACTCTCCATTTCTAGTATGGTCTCTCTGTTTTGTGTTTATGGTCCAAGCTATGAGCCCTAAGCTTCCTCTTCCTGCCAACATTCCTGATCCCTGTCCTTATGCCGTTGTCCTGCCATTGTGCCCTTGTGTCTTTCTAGAACTGTAATAGCTAAGTTGCCTTTGGCTATGATGTTTTATGATAGCAACAGAAAGTGCCTAATATACATGTATATACATTATCTTTCATTTTGTTCTTTGAATAGGCAAAACTCTTTGTTTCACTTTTTATAGAATTATCATGAATGTTGACAATCAATGGTGACAAATTATATGTGAGAGGAGAAAAAAATCATTATGTAGGAAAAATCTGTGCCAATTAGAAAAAAAGAAAAAGTTTATAAAATTGAAAGGACAGCGTCCTTTTGATGGCTGTGGATTTTTCTCTAATTTATAAAATCAATAGTTAGTTTGATGGTTTGCAGGTAGGAACCTATGTCTCTCAGATTCAGTACATTCTTTCTAATATGAAGTTGCATTGAACTTAAATATAGATCAAGGAGAATAAGAGGGAATAGTTTGGTTAATAAGAATTCAAACCAGGGGCTATTATCTACCTCAACAAACTGAGCACACATATTATACATTTTATATTTTCAGTGAGTGAGAAAAACTTACTTCTACAGTGAAACAGTGTGCCAGAAAAGTACAGTGTGGAGATACACAGGAGGTCAGAGGTTGGGAACTGGTTTTAATGAGAAAATGATAGAATCAGAATCTTCTCACTTTTGTAATTTATGTGTGGGGGCAAACTAAAGAAAGATGCGCTGTTTGTGTGCAGGAATCCAAGTCACAGTTGAATTGCCCTGTGCAGAAATTCCCAGTGAAAACAGCTGTCCAAAGTGGGCAGATCTCCAGTATCAATAGAAAAAGCAAGATGTAGGCATTCCTAAACTCAGTGGAAAAAATCTGAGATGCCTTACAGTGAAAGTTGGGATCTTCATGGGAAAACCATGCCTATATTCTAATCTTTAACTGAGAATCCTTTAAATTTAAAGTGCCATAATTTTATTATAGAATGAACTTAAAGGAGTGATATATCTTTTAAAAATGTTTTAGCTGTTCATGTTATTGCAAGTTTAAATAGTATTTCGATAGTAAGATGTCCATGTAGACTAAACAAGACTGTGCTAAGTTAAGATGGGGCAAGCTGCCCCCAAATCCTGTTAATAGGCTGCACAATGTCCTGCTTTCCTTTTCTGTCTCAACCCCTGAGTGACAAGTAACTCAGCATGCTGGGTCTTTATTGTGTCAACACTGGGAAAGGAGCCATGATGATCTATGGAAGAAGTGCCTTGTTAATTGTCAGGGTATGAATTGTAGTGGTTGAAAATGGTCATGACTAGGGTTTCAGCGATAGTATAGTCAGCGAAGTTCCAGCCTTGCAATCATGAGGACATTAAAGTTCTATGCCAAGAGCCCATGTAAACATCTGACTATGACAGCACACCTGTCAGCCCAGGAGGAGAAAGATGGAGGCACACAGATAGTTGGGGCCTGCTGCCCAGCCAGCCTACCCCGCCAACTTATGGAGCACCCAGACAATAATCTCGTTGTGAAGAAAAAAAGAAAACTAGAGAAACACCTCAAAAGCAATGTAGATGGTGCATGAGGCATGACTCCCTGGGATGTCCTCTGGCCTTTGGATGCATGTCCATGTGTGCACGGCTCTCCACACATACACGTAAACAGTTACATACACAAGCCAAGAATGGTTGTTGTATAAAATTCATTTACAATATGGTGAGGATTCTGCATAGAAACCAACAGCATCCCCCAAACATATTTCATTATGCTCTTGCATGGAATCAAGACATATGATGGAGCACCGGCTGGCAAGGTATAGATCCACAGCAAAAGAGGGAAGGCTCTAGACGGATGTTTCACTTGTCCTAAACAGCAGCATTCCAATGTGAGCCCAGCTGTGCTGGGGCAGGGTTTACTTCTGTGTTTCTGAATGCAAGCCTACATTAGGAGAAATTATCAGCCCCATTGGCCACCAGGGCTCAGGACAGATCATTGTTTTGTTCACGTGCCTTTGGGTGGGTAATACATACTGACTCACCTGGGCAAAGCACAGACTCCATAGTGGCATAGGCCACACTAGTACCAAGATTGTGGAGGGACTATTTGAAGGTAGGTGTGTATCCCCAGAAGAGGGTGAGCAGAGCGTGGAAATCAACTGGATTCCAGGAAACCCCCATGTAGATAGTTAGGATAAACAATTCTTCCTTCAGGGAACACATGATGAAGCCCCTAGTTGGAATCTTCCCATGGCCATGTTTTAAAAGTTAATAGAGCAGGCTCTTGGCAGTGATTGATGGAGGCAAAATCCCCCCCTTCCAATTAAACAACTTGTAAATATAAACAAATATTATCAGCAGAATAAACCTCTTTGAGTTCTGCACTGTCAGGGTAGTGACATTTAAATCACTCCTGATAAAGGTTATAATTAGTCATAGATAATAGTCTAGCACCAAAGCCTGGGTCTGATAGCCAGGACAGGAAACAGAAGCTGAGCTCCCTGGAACCATGTCTTTTCACTCTTATTTAGGGCAGGTATAAACATGAATTGTTTTTGCTTGCACACCCATAATTTCTATCCATGTGCTCAGTAGGATGGGCTAAGTGGTGGAAGTGTGCTGACTATGCTACATGTATACCCCTCTAGTGAGTCCTTCCCAAATACAATACATACGTGGACTATATGCACTAAATACTCATGAATCAAGTCCCAGTGATGGACATGGATTTATCACCTGTGTTTCTCCTGTAGTTGAAAGGGAAAAGTGTGTTTGCTTAAAAGACGAGAATTTTAACAACCCTTTGGGGGAAGTAAAGGTTTGCTTATTTTCTTATGAAACACGAGGCAGGCAATGGCTGGAGGGAGAGCTGTACTCAGGAGTGCTGTGTAGGTTGAAGAAGCCTACTCCCAGATTCCATGCCAAGGAGTCCCCAGGCTGTCACCGTCAAAGGGTTCTGGCACCAGAAAACTGCAATTAACAGGATTTATCTCTTATTTACACGTTCCCTAGGCTGTCTGCCCTGGGGTCTGGATTTTTCAGTGATGAAATGTTACAGTGGAGACTATTTGTGACAAAGCTAAACTCAGCATGCAGAGGCTGAGTGTGCTGGAGGCATGCAGTCAGCCTCCTGCGCACCTTTGAACTGAACATGAGGAGGGTCCTGGATATTTGTGACACCTGAGCTTCCTGCCTCTGCTCTCTCTGCAGATTGTGACTGTGCATAGGGAAGTGAGAAACAGTGAATGAGCTTCCTCTCTTTTCACCATGATGAGCTTGTCATTGAGTTCAGGAATTTGTTTCTTCTAGAGGTGGAGGCTGGAAAAAGCTGGCAGGAGCTGGTGAAAGCGGTCTGTTGAACTAGTTGAACTTGGTGTCACTTGAGTTTCTTCAAAATGAAAATGATATGAAAATGAAATCGTAGCAGATCCTGGAATTTTTGCTTGTTTGTTTGTTTGTTGTATTGTGTTTTCTTCTTTTTTGGTTTTGCAGAGCCAAGAGATTCCAAAGTACAGTCCAAACTGACTGGACTGTGTGCAACTTTTTTTTTCAAGACTCTTCATCTTTGAAATGAAATTATTCATAAGACTGAAGAGCATGCAGTTTCTGACACAGGGAAGCACCTTAAACCTAGGAGTTCAAGATTGTGCATACTCCACAATTTCTAACGAAGTGCCTGCATTACTTACTCACTTTTCTGTTGCTGTGTAACACACCCTGACAACAGAAACTTAAGGAATGCGGTATTCACATTTATCTTGAGTTCATCCTAGTGGGAAGAAGTGGCGGGGTGGTAAGAGGATAATGGCTGACCACATTTTTATCCACACAGAAGAACAGATAACCAGGCTTTAATCATCAAAACTTTCTCCAGTGACATACTTCTCCAGGAATTATAGTTGCCTTCTCCCCTCTACCCTCCCAAACAGTGCCACCTGCTGGATACCACGTATTTGATAACCTGAGCCTATGGAGGACGTTTTTATTCAAACCACAACAGTGCCTACTTGATTTTCTTAGATCAGGATTTGGCATTTAATTCTAAATGGCAACATTGTATAAGGATATGGGGCTTGTCTGACTGAGGTAGATAGAGATCAGTCCAAGAAGGTAAGAGGCCTATGTGAAGGAATTGCCACCTGGATGGATACTCCCAGAGGACAAGTGTTACTGCTTTTACCTACCTCAGAGCAACTACAATATATATTAGAACTCTCTCAGAAGGGTAAAATGACCTCAAAAGTACTGGCTGTCCAGTTTGAGTATACTGAAATATGTTTAGTGAAAAAAATCAACCAAGATTTGTAAGAAAATAATAACAAAGTAACAGACCATGGATAACATTATCTAAAACCAAACCAAACCAAAAAAACCTTAAACTCTTTGGACTTCTATTTGTGAAATCAAGTGACCAGTCTTTGTGCCACAGTGTGCTGTCATTAGTGTTCATTGATGGTGAGAACTGAAAGTATAATTCAGTAGTAATTTAAATAATGTGATCATTTCATACTGGTAAAATATATATTTAGATTTAATGCAAATGTTTCTCTGTGTGCATAGGATGCATTTTACTGTATATACTGATGTATATACAGTATATACTGATACAACTTAAAAAAATTATCAGTTTATTTCCGAAGTTTTAATTTTCTCTTTGTTCTTTAATCCAGAACAGCGATATTTCAGAATTTGCCATTGTATGAGCTAACTTTTCTCAGTGAAGGAAAGAATGTGATACATTGTCATCCATCCTGTGACAGCATTGGGAAAATGCTATGGCAGGCTTTCTGTCCCCAACAGCTTAGAAGTCTACTGAAGCAACAGGAATATGTGCTTTAGAGTGGAAATTGTTTATGACAGGTGAAAGATGCATCACACTGGGAACAATAAATTTCCCAACATGAATCTTAAAGCTTTATATTGTAGTATCCACCCTATATCTTACCACCTTCATAGGAGAATGTTGTGACGTGAGCTGGCAGCCATGGGGTGGAGATGCAGAGATAGCTCAGGCCTCACAGGGTATTCTCACCCCAAAGCCTCACACACTCCTGTCTCTGTAGATCTAACTCTACTTCCTATGTACATGTGAATGCTGTGTTTTTTGAAAGATGCATGTCCTGTATTTTAAAAGTGAGTCTATAGAAACATTTAGACTTAGGGTAAGCTCTTGCTTCACACTTAGTATTAACAATGTAAATATATATGTCTCTGTTATGACTTTTCAAACAGTGTGTTTCAAGGGTACACTTGTTGGGAAGACTGACTTATTCTGAATTCCCCAGATCTCCTGTAATAGTTACAATTTAATGAAGAGTATATTTGAGAAGAGTTCTTCTCATTACCCTAGTTCAAAAGTAGGCACCCTCTTCACCCAAGGCACTCTCATTTATAGGCCTGGTTTCCTAGCCATCCCCACAGCTGTGCCCATATGTGTCTTCCAGGTGATACTAAATCCAGTCAAGTTGATAAAAAAAAAACTTTGAGGATCACTCTCTGATCCTTCTCAAGTTTTGCTCTCTATGCCCTTTGAACATCCTAGACACTTGTACCAGATCCTGCTTCTGAGACTCCAAGGTCCAAATGTTCCTTCTGAGAGGCCATCCAATCTCCCCACAGTAAAACGAGCACTCATATTTTGGGAGATGCAGAGCTTCCCTTGGCCTGTGGGATTAAGTACTGTGGTCCTCTGTACTATCATACACTGACTGATCAGCTGTGGATACACATACATGCACACACACACACACACACACACACACACACACACACACACACACACTCAGCCACATTCTCTGACACCCCACACACATTTAGGTCTTGTTCCTTTCTACTTCTCATAGAAATTCTATAACTGTCAACAATCTGAAAGTTACTTTTTAAAGTGTGTTGCAAGGGGACTATTCTCTGCATTGTTGTGTGTCAGCCCCATGCCTCTTAGGATTTGGCAATGGACCTGACTTGACCTTTATGATTTTTTGTCTTTTCTGTGCTTTATCCCCAAACTCTTTCCTTTTTTTTTAATAATTTATTTTTTATTTCTTCAAGTTACATCTCAATCACAATCCCCTCCCTCCTCCCCCCTCCAGTCCCACCCTTCCACCCTCCTCCCCCTCAGCCCCACCATCTTCTTCCCTTTTTTTTTCTTTTTTTTTTAGTTTAAGGTATTTATTTTCCCCCCAACAGCTCTCCCTTTCAGTCCAAATAATGGTTCTTTTTCTTATAACTATAAATACAATACAAAACAACAGAAATAAATAGGCCACGATTATAAGAGTTATATGGCTTAGCATACATTCCCAATGTCCAGTCCATATGTATTTGGCACCTGACTTTAACATTCTACTATCTAACCATCTCCATGAGTTTAAAGTTCTATATCTAACTCAGCTTTCATACTAACTTGCCTCATAATTTTAAAAATATCTTCTTAGATCCAGAACACCCTCTTGATTCCTAAACAACTCAAAATTTAACTATGAGACTCTAGGTATCTATTCTTCAACCACCTCAGAGACCTGAGAGGGATAAATATATCTGATTATATAGGAAGTGCAGGGCCTGCAGCTTCCAAAACTAAAAAATGACATACCAGTGGCTGCCTGGACAGTTCCCATTTTCTCTCCATACATTACAGCATCAATCTTCAGCAATTTGGCCCCATTTCTCTGACAGACATTGGTTGTAGAGCAGGAATTATGAAGGACTTACCTACCCTGTCTTGGCAGAGCTAGGCTGTCGACTTACCTGCTTCCAAGTTTTGTCCTTTTTGGACAGAAGTCTGTCTACAGTTGAAGCAAGTGGTTTTTCTTGCCAAGAGAATGGCTTACCACCAATT
>CAJQZJ010033660.1:4012077-4030579 GCA_907164525.1 Lophiomys imhausi | reverse complement strand
CTTGTCTCTTAGCAACTTGATTTCTGAGTAGCTTAGAAAATAACTGTGATAGACTGTCATAGTAATTAACAAAATGACACGTTTTCATGACTATTAGTTTCCGTTTCTTAATTATCCTAAACAGTTTATGTTGGTTGGTAGCGAGAGGTCAAAACTTGACATTTCATTTTTCCTATTTCAACATCTCAAATTTAAAGGAAGGAAAAATGTTTCCTACTGGACTCAGATCCTCCTATACAAATATAGATGATAGGCAACTTTGTCATCATACAAATCCATTATGGGGGAGCAGTCTCAGTGATGGATTTTATTACCTACTAGTGGGACACTTTACCTTCGCTGAGCAGCCATGTCAGGCCCCAGTGCAACAGGAAGCTCTTAGGCATCATATGATTGATGAACTGAGGGGGGCTGATATGTGGGGACTCCCCCCACACTGGAGGAGAAGGCTAAGTGGGAGAGGGAATAGAGGATACAAGGATGGGACTAGGAGGGGACTGCTGAGACCCAGATATAACTTAAATTAATAAGTAAATGTTATTTTAAAATGTTTCCAGTTTCTAGCTATTACAGATAAGGCTTCTATGAACATAGATGAGGAAACATCCTTGTCGTTTGGTGAGGAATCATTTGGATGTATACCCAGAAGTGGTATGGCTGGGTGTTCAGGTAGAGCTATTCCAAGTTTTCTAAGATATTGCCAGACTTATTTCCAAACTGGTTGTAAAAGCTTGCATCCCACCAGCAATGGAGGAGTGTTCCCCTTTCTCCACACCCTCACCAGCATGTGCTCTCATTTGAGCTTTTGATCTTAGCCATTCTGACAGATGTGAGATGGTATCTCAGAGTTGTCTTGAGTTGCATTTCTCTGATGATTAAGGATGCTGAGCATTTCTTGAAGTGTCTCTCAGCCATTCACTCCTTTGTGAATTTTCTGTTTAGCTCTGTTCCCCATTTTTTGATTGGATTATTTGGTTTCTTGGTATTTAATTTCTTGAGCTCTTTGTAAGTTTTGGATATTAGCCCTCTGTCAGACGTGGTGTTGGTGAAGATTTTCTCCCAGTCTGTAGGTTGCTGTTTTGTTCTAATGACAGTGTCTTTTGCCTTACAGAAGCTTTTCAGTTTCATGAGGTCCCATTTATTTATTATTGGTCTTAGTCCTGAGCTGTTGGTGTTCTATTCAGGAAGTTGTCACCTGTGCCAATGAGTTCCAGGGTTTTCCTCATTTTCTCTTCTAATAGATTTAGTGTATCCAGCCTTATGTTAAGGTCTTTGATCCACTTGAACTTAAGTTTTGTGCAAGGTGATAAGTATGGGCCTAATTTCATTCTTTTATATGTCAACATCCAGTTAGACTGTCATGTCTCGTTGAAGATGTTGTCCTTTTTCCATTGTATGCTTTTGGCTTCTTTGTCAAAAATTAAGTGATCATAATAGCTCTACCTCAAGGCCCAGCCATACCACTTCTGGGTATACATCCAAATGATTCCTTACCAAACCAAAAAGACGTTTCCTCATCTGTGTTCATAGCAGCCTTATTTGTAATAGCTAGAAACTGGAAAAAACCCAGATGTCTCTCCATCAAGGAATGGATAAAAAAAAAACAAAACATAGATTTTGTTATCTGTAAATAAGACACTTTGCCCTAGTGGTGCTGCCCTGTAGGCCCCCAGTGTATGATGAGGCTCTTGGCCCTCATATGACTTCTAAACTGGGGTGGGGGACTGTCATGTAGGGACACTCTACTCTAGAGGAGTGGGATGGAAGGGATAGGGGGTAGAGGGTGGGAGGGTGGGACAGGGTGGGGTATAAAGAAAACACTGTGATGGAGATGTAATGTGAAGTAATAAATAAACATTAAAATGAATGAATGAATGAATGAATATGCTTCCTTTTCTGTGCCTAGAATAATCAGGAAATTACTGCAAGAGTCCCTGGGGTAGTTACACCCGTACATATTATTTAACTCCTTCCTTTGGTGCTCTTTGTTATTAATGGTGTCCTCTCATAGAACTTGGCCAACTGTAGTGGGTTAATCTGGTAATTTGTATTTTTTATTAATTGATATATATCTTTCTGGAGATGATTCTATGTTAATTCAGTAAAATACTTTAAAATGCTTAAATAGATTTGACATGTGTAAATAATTATCAAGCAAATCACTTCCCTGACCATCACTGCCCCCTCTATTATGACTGTGAATGCTTTCTATTTCCATACTGATATTTCTGAATATGCATCAAATAAAGCAGCGATTACTTTCTGATTTAACTCTTTCATTTCAGAGAGAGTTACCCTCTATTTCTATAACTCACTCATAAATGAAAGTTCAATTCCAGTTATTTGAGCATTACTTCTTAAAGTAATATATGTGCAATAGGGAAAGGAGGAGAGGAAGTGAAAGAAAAGAGCAGGGGCTGTCAATCAGGGTTCTGTGGGAGGGGCCAGTAAGGATACAGGTGGAGGAAGCCTCAAAATTATCAGCACCATGCAAATGATTGACCTCCATATATCATTGACTCCTATTGTTGAGTGTTGGAAGAAACAAGAATACTCCTGATGAACCTGATACCTGAGTGCCAACCTGCAAAGTAACATGAAGTAATAAATAAACATTAAAATACATAAATAAATAAAAATATTTCCTATTCTGTGCCTAGAATAATCAGGAAATTACTGCAAGATTCCCTGGGGTAGTTACACCCATACATATTATTTAACTCCTTCCTTTTTCCGTCAAGGCCAACTAAGGCAGCCCAAGAACCCAAAGAGAATGAAGTTTACTTACAGTGGAAGGTTTACACCCTTGGTATAGATAAGAAAGGATATTCAGTGTGAATGCAAAAGTCATTTCTCTCAACCCCATCACAACCGCTGTTTGAGAAAGTTAGACCACAGAATGGTTGTCCAGGGGCAAACGGTGCCTCCCTATGTGCTGGGCTGCCCACACCTCCCATGAGCAGCAGGTGCCCAAAAACAAACTGCTGTAAAAAGAAAAACTACTGGGGTTTTATCTAATTTTGGGTTTCTGGGACCAAGCATATTTTAAAGTAAGTTATCAGTCTTGGAGGACACACTTTCCAGCTAGACTGCACATTTTTAAATCATCTATCTAAAGGTTCTGGAATTACTCTGGAACCAGTCTGTTTAACTGCCATATGCTTCTCTTCTTAGTGGTGATTCCAAGATTGGGTGCAGAAGACATCAATCTTTCCTCATTATTGTTATTATTATTATTATTAATTATTATTATTTTACACATTATTTATTCATGTTACATCCTAATGGTAGCCTCTCCTTCCCCTCCTCTGAGTCTTGCCTTCCTGCCCTCTTCCCCCATCCCTACTCACCTTCTCCTCAAAAAAGGGGATCTCCCCTTCCCACCTACATCCCACCCCAGCACATCCAGTCACATCGGTACTGAGGACATCCTCTTCCACTGAGGCCAGGCACCACTTTATTGTTAATAGGAGTTCTAACACTGCAGTGCATGGACAATTCATCTCTAGCCACACATCTCATTCACTGGTAAAAGCTGGATCATTTCATAGTTGAGTCTTAGGAGATATAGCCCCTAACTCTGGTTGTCTAACCTCTTACCCACGTGTGAACTATCAACAATGCAACCTGAATTATCTCAGACCGAAGCCACGACTCACTGCCTTCTGCACCCCCACATTCTCATTCAAAAAAGAAAAAAAACATTTTGTTTTTCTAGTTTCTTCTGTATTAAATATTTATTTGTTTGTTTGTTTGTTTGTTTATCTAGATAGGGTTTGGACTCAGAGATCAGCCTGCCTCTGCCTCCCTAGTTCTGGGATTTAAGGAATGTGTCACCGTACCTGGCTTAAAATTTTATTTTAATATGGAAAATTTGATTAATTTATAAGATATTTTAACATTTTTTCTCAGCATTCTTCATCATATATATATATATATATATATATATATGCTAACCCTCTGCTGTCCCTGTTGAGTTTGTGATGTGTTCTCATATAAAGTTAAAATGTAGCTGTATCTAGATCATTGCTAATCCTACTTGATTCACAGAATTATCCCAAGAAACAACAATCTAAATAACTTGAGACCCTCTTACTGAGAATCTTCAGTGTTTTGGGGAGCGTTCATTTCTGCAGGTACAGAAATCTTTTCTGCATACAGGACTTATGAAATACAGGCTTTTAAATGATTAAAAAGAATGTGTAGTTCATAAAGTTAACCTGATTTTAGACTCTGACTTGAGAGTAGCCAGATGGTTCAGTGGGTATCAAAATGCTTGCTGTATAAGCACAAGGGCCAGAATTTGGACCCTTATCACCATGTTAAAATACTAGCAGTCATAGCTCAGTGTGTTGGTGCACATCTTTAATTCCAAATGCAGAGGCAGGAGGATTTTTGTGAATTTGAGGCCAGCCTGGTCTATAAAGTGAGTTCAAGACAGCCAGGGTTATTAAACAGAGACAGCCTGTCTTCAACAAACAAACAAAAAATAGACAGAAAGAAACAAAGAAAGAAACAAAGGAAAAAAACCCAGTAGTCACAGTTGTAGTTGTGGTAGTAGTAGAAATAGCTAAGCACCATGGTATACCCAAAATTTTATTTATGGGGTGGCAAAGGCAGGATGATAACTTGACCGAATCCACAGGTAACTTAGTAAGCAGAGAATTCTAGGCTTAGTGAGAAAAGCTGTCTCTAAAACGAAAGTGGAGTATGATTTAAGCAGAGAATCAACTTCAACCTGTGGTCTCTACACACACACATGTGCACCCACACCTGCACACATATGTGAAAAAAAACCCACACATACATGAAAGAAAACTCTGGCAAAAAAAAAAAAAGAATGGCATTTTACATAGTCCATTTTATTTAATTTTGCTGCATGTCATGTATTTACTGTATTTCAATTTTTGATAGAATGAATATTTAACTGTGTATTAAAAATTTAAAATAATATCTAACATACAAAGAATATTAAATAAAATATAAATCCGAGTTTCAGAATTCAACAAGACTAAAAGTTATTAGTATAGGCAAGATCTGCCATATGTAGCTATTACTTTTTTCCATTTTATTTATTTATTTTTTAATATTTATTTATTACTTCAGGTTACATCTCCATCACAGTGCCCTCTTTCCACCCCAGTCCTGCCCTCCCACCCTCTATCCCCTATCCCTTCCATCCCACTCCTCTGGAGTGGAGTGTCCCTACATAACAGTCCCCACCCCAGTTCAGCAGTCATATGAGGGCCAAGAGCCTCCTCATACACTGGGATCCTACAAGGCAGCACCATTAGGGCAAAGTATCTCATTAACAGATAACAAAGTCTATGTTCCTGTTCCCTTTGGTGTATTGGTTGTAGTATAGTTGTCCTGTACTATATGGTTAAAATCCGACTACAAGTGAATAGATGTCATGTGTATCCTTCTGAGTCTGAGTTAGCTCACTCAGGATGAGCTTCTCTAGTTCCATCCATTTGGCTGCAAATTGCATGATTTTTTTGTTTCTGATGGCTGAGTAGTATTCCATTGTGTAGATGTACCACAGTTTTTTTTTATCCATTCCTCAGTTGAGGGACATCTGGGTTGTTTCCAGTTTATAGCTATTACAAATAAGGCTGCTATGAACATAGATGAGGAAACTTCCTTGTGATTTGGTGAGGAATCATTTGGGTGTATACCCAGAAGTGGTATGGCTTGGGCTATTATCTTTTATTATACTTAAATATTGTGACTTCTAGTCTTAGCAATGACAGTTTGAAATCATTAGCCAAGCTGATGTGTGTAGGAGTTAGATAAATTAGATTTAGAAAATATATAGGAGTTTCTGATACTGTCTCTTAATTTGGGGCCTGAAGAGCATTATCAGCATGAAGTCAGCAAAAACAGGAAAGACTTAATAGACTGAAAAACAGGAAAGACTCAATAGACTGAAAAACAGGAAAGACTCAATAGACTGAAAAACAAGGTTGAAGTCAGGAAAACAGGAAAGACTTAATGGACTTGAAGAAACAAAGTATCTGGTCTGACATTGTTTTCAGCTGCTAAGTGGGTGGAGCCCAAATTAAGCTGAAACAGAGTTCCTCCTATTTAAGGACAGTGCATGGAGCCCAGAAAGAGAAGAGGCCCCTTATGCTAGAGAGCTCCAAGAGTCCTGCTGAAAAAAGGGCTGGCCATTGATGGCCAGCTCTCTCCCTGAAGCAGAAAGAAGCCGGTAAGCAAAGAAAGCCTGAGCAAGACACCAAAAGGCCAAGGACTGGACCCTGTGGCTCAGCTTTTGCCTAGAGGGGTTTGATCTGTCCAATCAGTGGCCTAGGGGAAACTGTGCCTGGCTTTAAGGACTGAGGCAGAGCAGCTGAGTTCCTGATTCAAAAGAAGTAAGTTGGCCTGCAGACGGCTGGGGTCTCCCACAGAGAAGAAAGCATGAAGCCTTATTTAAGGTGAGACTGCAATAACCAACTTACCCTGACGAACCTGCATCTGAGAGATCCAGAAAAAGGACTGCTAAGTGCGTTAAAGAATCTACGACAAAGACTGTGTTCCTGACGACTGAGGACCTGCCCCAGAGACTGTATCATTCTAAAAGGTTATGAAAGTAGTTGTTATAATTATCAATAGGTTTAGTGGATAGGTTAAAGGGGTTGTAGGAATTTATAGGATTAATAGTTAAGAAATTGTTGGTGTTTGTTATAAGTGAATTTAGTAATAAATAAATGTTAAATAATAATTTAAAAGTTCGGTTACAGAGGTGGTCAATGCTTCACTTGAGTTTTACTGACTGTTTGGACTCACGCACCTGAGACATGCACCTGTTTTTAAGCCATGTACGGCTGGGCCTGGGTAGAAAGGACTCAGAGAATGATAAGTGGCTGGTCCCCAGCTGAAGCTCAGTCTGCCTTAAAATCTTCTTGTTTCCAAAGCAAATCACTGCATGCCTGCTTTAAATCGCTGAATGCCTGCTTCTGAACCTGGAAACCAGGAATACTATTGTTAGATTTTATGGAATGGCTGTGAGACTGGAAACAAATGCTATAACATTACTGTACATCACATATTCCTATTTTTCTTCTGGTCCTGACCTTAATAATTATTCTGCACACATGTGGATCTGTTCTTTTGAGTAGGATTTTTGTTGAATAAAGTAAATAGCATATTTTAACAGAGGTCACAGAGTGGTAGGGTGACCATTGGTAAGTACACTATCCTTAAAGGTAAGAGATAATGTGCTTTTTGTGCTCACCCATTGAAACATTTTTGAGTACTCCCATGCACTTGTCCTGGAATATATTTATTAAAAACAAGCTCTTCATCTCTGGATGTTACATTAAGGGGTCAGCAATGGGTGGGTAGGGCCTGGATCACAAGCTCAGCTCTGCCTGCCACACTCTTCAGCTTCCCAAGAGTTTTCAGCTACAGAACAGACCTGAAGGAACAGCGAGATCCCTGCATGAGGCCAGAGGAAGTAGTTCAGAATGAGGATTCATTTACAGTTTTATTTTATGTGACTCCCGTGCACATCCTTTTGCGAAAATTCCAGGTGAAATAGAAGATTTGCCTAGAACTGACATAAGAGTCTGTCTACACAACTGACATGTCTACATGTCAGGCATGAGAATGGAAATATTTTCTTCTGTAAATTGTTGCAGATCATATGATATTAATGGGAATAATTTTTATTATGCTAGAGAGTTTTTCTTATCTTTTTAATTGTTTATTTTGTTTTAGTTTATTTAGATTATCCAGATATGTGTCTTGCCTGGTTTACAAATGACTTAAGATAAAGACCCATACTCCTCTCATAGAAATCACCATGATAGTGTATTTAACGGTGTGTTATGAGTTGCATATTTTGCCAAATACTCTGGGAGAAATGCACTCTCACAACAAGATGGGAACTCATCCTTAGCATCTCAGCCTCTTCCCATAGAGTGCCTTCTCTGTTCCCCTAGTTCTAACCCCAGGCCTGCCACTATTTCCAGATTTTCTGCCTTCTTCAATTTCTTCCTACTTCGTCTCGCCAGAAGTATGCCTGCCACTGCACAAGAGGGCATGCTGATGCTGGAGGAAGCACATTGTATCTGGCTTTCAAGATGCTTTTCTGCATCATATTTTCAATTATTATTCCTGGTCCTTAAGCCCTAACATTCCTAGCAGGCAGCCATCCATCTTCCAGGGCAAGAGATGTTCTCCAGGGACCAGACCAAGCTGAAGATAGGATCTCCAGCCTTGGGGCCGCAAGTGCCTCACTTCACGTTCTGGTGATCACGCATATTAGGCTTGCTCTCCTCCACTGTGTGATAAAAGTGTAAAAAGCAAAGTTCTAGGTCTCCCAGAGCATGCGATGAGTGTTGAATGGGGCAACAGAGTTCAATAGGCAGTGATGAGTCTATGCAACTTAGGGCTTAGCACTGGAGCTATTCTCTACACCACCACCACCATCAGCATCAGGACCATCACCAACCTCATATCATCATCACGGCCATTATCATCCCTACTGCTATCATGTCATCATCATCCTCATCACCATCATCACATCATTACAACCATCACCATTATCATATCATCCTCCACATCACCATTACATCATCATCACCATCATCATTACATCGTTACAACCATCACCATCATCATATCATCCTCATCGCCATCATTACTCATCATCACTACTGCTATCATCATCATCGGCACCATCACCATCATCATTCTTCTTGTTTGTGGTCATTACAAGAAATCACTCAAGGCTCCAGACATCTCTACTGACTTCAACAGAATAAACCTCTTTTACTCAAATCATGGGATTTGGAGGCAGACCCTTAATGCTCTGGTATCATCGGATCAGAATTCATCAATTTTCAAGCTGTAGGTTCTTTCCCCTAAATATTTTGGATCTTAATAGTTTTATTTAAATATATGCAAAGCCTCGAAATATCCTCCTAGTCCTCCTGTAAAGGCCCCATCAATGATACGTACTGCATTTTCCAAGAGTCTTCACCAAGACATGGGTCCTGTGGAGTTTAACCACTTCAGCCCCTGCTTTGCATCACGTCAGAGAGGCCAAAGCTTCTTCCTTTGATTATCTTAGCCTATCCATACTCTCATGGGTGTTACAATCTGGTGATCAGTGAGAATTGTTCCATGCTATTGCATTGTGGGTCATTGTTAAGAGCAACATTGGCAGTTTAGCTCCAGGGCAGTTTCCCACATTCTTTTTTTATGTACATGACATCAAGCCTAGATTCATATTAAAACCTTGAAGAAAAAGGCAGGTGGCCTTTAAGGAAATAAAGCCAATCTTCCAGAACCTTATGAACATAAAAGTCAACAGCTTTCTATACACAATGAGAATTCTCTCCAAGCGTCGCATAGACTTATCCCTCAGCCAGCCTGACCTGCTGGCTTGGGGATGGGGTGAAGTTTTACTTTGCTCAATTTTCATTAAAATGGATAAAAGGGATAGCACAAATTGGGAATTCATGTGAGTTTTTTTCATTTAGTTACTCAATAATTAAGTATTCTGAACCTTTTCAGTAATTCTTTCCTTAGTGAGTGGAATGCCTAGTGTCAAGCTAGACTCTTCCAAATGAATCATGAATATGCTGTGTTGAAACTGGGTACCTCTACCATGGATGGAGCTACTCCAGGGTGACCATTTTCAACTGCACTTTTAAAGAAGAATTTAAAACATAAGGACACTATGGTCTCCCCCAAACACTACTCATAGCCTGGTGTTGTTTATTGATTGAGTTGTTAGCTGTTGGGCCTTTTAGGAGGATTATTGACATTAAACCTAGAGTTGGTTGGCAGTTGACTCCTTTGTACATCCTACCCTGACTGTGGAAAAGAGCCTAACTTCAGTCAGAAGCTACCACCTCTGGTCATTCACCTCTCTGTGTAGTGGGTTTTACATGACTGTGATCTAGAGAGGTTTTTTTTCAAAGCATCCATCCAACATGTAGTTTTTGGGAAGACAGCATCAGAGAAGTGAGGGTTTATAGTGAGGAGAATTCATGCTGTCCACATTCACAGTGTTTACTGCAGAGAAAGAGGCAGTAAACAAAAAAAAATGTTCACTGACTTTTAGTAGGAAAATAAGTTAGTACAGCCATGGTGGAAAGGAGTATGGATTTTATTTTATTTTTCTATGTATTGTCATCCATGAGTCAGATAGAAAGTAACTCCTCAGAAGGTATGGAGGCTCTGGTAGATTAAAACCAGAGTGAATTCACCACTCAGGAGCTGTGATACCTCTGGTGCATGCCGACATTCTTAGGAGTTAATGTATTTCCCAGCTATTTAACCAACAAGCTCACTGTGTGTGTGTGTGTGTGTGTGTGTGTGTGTGTGTGTGTGTGTGTGTTAAGATATCAGGAGGTACGTACTTCTTCTCAACTGCCCCAAAGAAACATACAATGAGATGTATACAATGTTATGCAGATTTACTCCTCTCTGGCCATCACTTGATCCTTTCCTTTTCAAAGTTTTTCTGGTTCTCTCTCTGCAAAGAGAGTCAAGTCTCCCTGCTTTGGAAGATGCCCCATTTTGGTCTTCAGTCCACTTTATTTCTTCATTCTTAAAGTCTTGCTTGACCCCTACCATTCACATATAGTTGACCCTCAGATTAAAGGGTGGGACCAAGAGCTAAACATTCATAAGATCATCTGTTATTCCATGCATTTATTCTAGTCATCCCAAGCACTGTGTTACTAGGCAACCTGCAGGAGTCTGTGAAAACCCACTTGGTATCTAAGACCAGCATCTCACTACTGAATACTTTAATAAAACTATATTTGGTTGCAAAATATTAATCAACTTTAGAAAATGTCTTTACAAAGGTATACTTTTATATATTTCAAAATATTGATGGGAAGACTGGAAATGTGTTACAAAGCTTGGCATTAATTCAAATGTGCAAAGCACTTAACTTTAAAATAGAACATAAAATATTTCTAGAATTGGATTCATTCAGCTTGATTTATTAATGTACCCTTTGCATTTAATGGAAAATACAACTTTATGCCAGGGAAGATTAGTAAGTTATTTGTATAAAAGTTTATTACTATACCATCTTAATTGGTGTCTGGACCAAGTGACCATCTAAGTTTTATGCTCCCAAGAGAACTCTAAATGCAGTGAAGTTCACATCCAATTATCTCTTCATAGACCCACAGTCTGTATCTATCAGGAACTCCCAACTATTATACCCAAACCACCCTGAATTCATTTTCTCTATCACCACCCTATCCAGCAGTATTTGAATTAGCAATTGCTCCTTTTTTTTCTTACAACAGTATGGCTACTTTGATATGTGATTTCTTCTCAGTTATCCAGTCAGACTGGTGCTCTTTGTGTTCCTGGGTACTGAAGAAATCAATATTTCCATGTATATATCAGTTAACTGTTAAGTTATTCACATTTCTTCTATCCTGTATCCCTTCCTTCCACAGTACTATAGTTGAATAAACTACACATCTATCCAGCACACACCTTCTGAGCTTAAGTCAACTTTATTCAATTGAATTATGTTTTGAAAGACCATTTCTTGAGCTGTTTTAAAAAATTTTATCAACAGCTTTCTCATCTCATGATGGGCTGTTGTGTGCCTTCAATTTTGTTGTAAATTTCAATGAGAAATAACCTCATTTAGAAAAAGATTTGCAAATTATAACTATTATTTTAACTCTGGATAATACGCATTGAAATCCACAATTATGACAAGTCATAATACATCAACCATAAGTATGCATCTTCAAACTGGAATAAGACATCTTCAAAAAGGTAGGGTAAAATAAGTGGTCAGAGACCGATATGACTAGAGTTTCCTGAGTAAACCAAGGTGCGTGAGTATCCTTGCAGTCTGGAGACCAGGTGGTAAAATTCATAAAGAAGCCCTAGGACATTGTGTTCCCATTCTTGAAGGTGCATCTGCTCTGTGAGGAGTGGAGATTGTGGCCATAAATCTCATGTGAGGAAATAAGCTACTGACCGAGATAAAATTCAGATGGCTGCAAGAGCATTTGTTAATAAAATCCAGAATGTGAACAGGGAGCAGAGAGCCTCCCTTCTGGCAAAGGAAACCGACTGGCTAAAACAAAAGAGCAAGATGCAGTGAGGGCCAAGGAGGACACTTGTTCCACTGCAGGAGAGTCTATGTCTGGTCATAGATATGTTGAAAGATGTAAGCCAGTATCAATGTATAGAAGCTCTTGAAAGACAGAGATTTAGCGTTCTCAGAATATTGTGCCATGGAGTATGTTATAATTGAGGGAGACCAATTTTTCATTGGAGGATATGAGGTTTGGAAGGAGAAAGATCCAGACATGGATAACGGAATTGGCCACATGTAAGAGGCCCATACCGTAGCAGGATATATGGTAATCATAATTTAATGATGCCTACCCCATGTGGACCCTGCCACCAAGTGACACAATGACATGTCCTGTATAATCCTTATAAGAACATCGGCAACTCAATGTCAGTTCTGTTTTAAAAATCAGAAACAGGAGGACTTACAAAATGCACTACAGGCAAGAATGTGAAGGAAATCTCAAGGCCCACTCCAGGTCACAGGCTCTTTCCATGCTGAGTCCACCCTGGCAGTGTCCACCCCTGGTCCTTGCAGAAATACACTAAAGTAAAAGGTTTGTAAGAAGGTTTTGTCCATTCTGAAATATGATATGAAAACTTGATCCTAGAATTAAAACAAAAAAAAGATTTTATTTTTACTTTATGTAGGAATGTTTGACAGAATGTGTGTATGTATATGACATAATATATGATATATGATACATGGTATATGATATATGACATATAATATATCATATATAATACATAATATATCATATAATACTCCATATTAATATATATTTATATGTATTATAAATGCACATATATTATACATATACATATATTATATATTATATATATATACACACACACATGTATATATATGGGGTTTTTTTTGCATGCATTCCTGGTACCCAGGGAAGCCAAAAGGGGGCATCAAATTCCCTTAAACTGGAGTTACTGATAACTGTGAACTATCATGTGGATGTTGGGAAGCCAACCCTTATCCTCTGGAAGAGCAACCAGTGCTTTGAGTCACAGAGCTGTCTTACCAGATCCTGTTCTTGCACTGAAAATAGAAAGGTGGACGATGATGAATTTTTTTGGTCAAATATTCATGGTAAGCAAAGATAGTTTAAGTACAATTTTTTCCATCTGTGTCCTTCACTGGGAACCTGAAGAAACAACACCTACTGCACCTACTACAGGACATGTGAGCAATGGCAGGAAAGACAGCATGGGAGATTTGCTTGTGGCCTTGGCATGTTTGCCTCTGAAGCTCAGCTCTCCTCTGGAAGAAGCAGTCTTCAAAGGCTGCTGTAACAAGGCAGCTCCTAGAGACAGATGGCTGTGTCCAGAAAAGTACAGGAAACATCACACCTTGAGGTGTTATTCAAATCCATGTTGCCAACAGCGGAGTACACACAATTTCCCGATATGTTTCCTAGTTTCATAAGAAAACTCCTATTTATCTTTCCTAATTTGGTCAGATATTTGGGGCCTACCCTGACGTTTGTCTCCTGTTTCCTGAGGTGGATAGGTAGGAAACCCATTGGATTCCACAGTTCATACTTCTTTTCTGTCTACTATAGTTCCTCTACCTGAGGAAATAAGTCTCAGCAATTCTGATATATGACTGCTAGGAATGGTGTCCACCACTACCAAGGTTTTGATCTTCTAAGTGTGTCATTATAAATACCCCTTAAAATATTATGATCCTATAAGGAAATAAATATTCCCATTTTCTGATAACACTTTCACCGGTGACCTACACCAAGATACATTCAAAAGTCACACAGTAATATTCACTCAAAATTGGTGGATATTCAATAAAAATGTTTTGCAAGACAAGTGAGGTCATTTTAGGATTAAAATGTGCTAAAATGGCATCTAATGATGCATTTCTTCCCTGGACTACTTTTCAGTGAACTACATAGTCTCAAAATGGACTTGGAGAGACCTAGAAAGAAAACAGAAGGCTTAGAGAAATTTTGGCAGCTTCTTGTTCTAATTCAGACTCTTACCTAACTTGCATATGAACAGAGACTAAAGACACCAGATTCACTTAAATTGAGTGCAGAAAAAATTCTTTCCAATATCTTAGAAGATGGTAGTTTAAATTGCTATTTTTAGAGAGTAGCTTGGCTGGTTTCCAGTTTTGGCAGAACATTTAATTTGAAAATTTGTATTCCCTGGAATGTTCATTGTCTTTCAACTCAATACATTTAAGAACACTGAAGATAACGTGAAATTATCTTCAATTTGTTTGAATCAAACTTGATAAAATTAAAAAGAGCAATATGTCAGGAAATTGTTAATCTGATGAGCATTCCTTTGTGCCTTGGGACTAATTTCTAAATTTTTATAGTTTAATGCATATTTTCAATAGAATAATCTCATGTCCTCTCACCATCATAAAGAATTAATTCCCATAATCTATGAAAAGTGTCACCAACTGGCTAACTTCCATTATCTGCCTATGAGAGAGACATCAGCATTCACATGATTTCAATGCAGATGACTCTTGAAAACAGCAAGAATAATGTGAAATCTCATATAAAGTTTATTACTCATGAGGAGACAGGGTGGAGGAATGCCTTTTAGCAACACAACTCATCAGCAGCCAGCAGCTGCTGCTTATAAAATTTAAATTAAAAAGTAGATGTTGATTTTCTATGGGTGTTTGATATTTTGGTATGTCAAGCACTGTGAAGGATATTAGCATTTGTTCCAACTTAATATATTTTTTTAAGTGCTTGGGGTTATTTAGTGAAGGTTCCATCTTGCACTTTACTTAGTTTTGTTTGTTTTTCTTAGGGAAAATATTTAAGCAGAGATTCAGCAATAGTCATTTAATAAAATTAATGGTGATCTTCCAGCTAAGCTAGCATTTTTTTGAGAACTGGTGCATAGACTCCTGAAAGTGCTCCTAAGGTATATTACATGGTTTCTGTTTAATTAATAATGCTGTAAGTGGGAATCTGCTTTAAACAGAAATCATTATTCACATTTCAAGGATCATTGAATCCTTTAAATATAGTTAAGGAAGAACAGACCGCCAGATGTAGTGAAGTACGTTATTCAGAAAATAAACAGCTGGCGAGAGAATAAATTATCTCTGGTTTCGATTCCTCATCCCTGGAACATGGTCAGCATATTCTGGAAATCCATCAATAAATCATGGGGTGTCAGTGGAGTCTGATCATCTCCCGATTTTAAATAATCTGCCCTTCTGTGTGGCTGACCTATATTTTGCTCTTGATGCAGACTGAATTAACTGTCTGGAAGGATTCTAGACAGAAAAGGAAATCTTGGTGTGCTGATAAGGGCCGGGATGAGCCTGGAGAGAAACATAATCATTTTATGTCTACAGAGCACATGGAAATCACTCAAGACTTCCTGCTCTTCTCTGATCCGGAAGTTTCTACAAGAACCAGAGGGCTGGATTTAGCACTGCCGTAACCCTTCAGCTGCTGTACAGTGACTATCTTGTTTTGACTCTTTTTGGTTTTAAATCTGAGTCTTACAAAACCACTTTTCCTCTAATAACGTTCAAATAGGTGTCACTACACCTTCCTCAGCCCCAACATTTCCCAAAACAGCACCAGATATTGGGTAGCACAGATGTCTAGACATGTAAAGTGACCATATTGCCTGCCTGGCTGCAACAACGAAAAGGCAATGCCTAGCAAATGCTACCAACCTCTACGTGTGCCAAAGAATGGCATTTTATGCACATTAGTAAAATAATGTAATTGAGATATGAATTTTGATGGTTTCTCCAAGAACTCAGAAGAGACTCAGGCTGGAGGAATTTTTGAATCAGGTGGAAGAAATCCCATGCCCAAATCTGGGGCACATTTGTGCCAAACATATTGACCTTAGTGCCTGAGACACTGAGGTTGAGAGGGTGGGGTGGAGAGATGAGACTGGACTCTGCACGTGAGGCTTCTGCCACTCACCCACAGGGCCCTGATTTTTCTCTTCACGTTGGAAATGTAGGTCAATCGCATTTTTAATTCTTCCTCTTTTTAGAGATGTATATATGTGCCTATGTGAATTAAGAAACTATAATTTAAATCACAGAAAGTTAAATAATGAAGAATCAAGCAAAAAAAAACATTTCATAAAACATGAATATCCATTCAATATTACAGAATTCAAGTAGAAAGGGCTTATTCAATTAAGTTATATACACAAAAATATGCCATTTACTTGTGTCTTTCTTTTTAAATAAGTATAGTTACGAGTTTTATTACTTTAGCATCTGAATTAGGGAAGGCTGGGGTTCTATAGACACTATACATGACTGGTAGTGCTTTATTCTCTCGTGGAGACATTTTAACTTTGGGATTTTTTTCCTTGCTAAGTTGAATTACTATATCAGGAAAATCAATTAGATATTCTAAGAATTCTTTGTTCCTTATCAGTGTCCTGGGTCCTGATATTTAATTTGAAAGTTACCATAGAGTGTCATTTTTTAATTTGGGTTGATTTTTGAGTTTTAAAAATTTTTAATTTAATTATCATTATATCATTCACCCTTCTGTTTCCCCCTCCAACCCTTCCCATGCCCCTTCCCTCCAAAACCCTCCATGTCCCAACCCACATCCTCTCAAACTGGTGACACACACACACACACACACACACACACACACACACACACACACATATATTATATGTATATATATATATATTACATAAACATACAAATGCAACCTGCATAGACCATTTAGTGTTGTTTACTTGTGTATGATGCCAGGACTGTCCACTCTGCATTGGATAACTGATTCAAGGCTCATTTCTTAGAGAAGCTAACTTTCCCCTTGTCAGTATTCCTTAGTTTCCTGTATCTCTAGGAATGGGCCTTGTGAAAGTTCTCTCTTCCACATTAGCATGCTGCTGGCATTGTAGCTGCTTGGGTCTTCTTTAGGAAGCCATATTGTTGAGTTTTCATGGGTATGGCTTCCCTGTCATTTCTAGAAGTCACAATCTCACATCAGACTTCTTGGAAATGTGACTTTAAAAATCTTTCAGTCCCCTCTTCTATGATGTTCCCTGAGCCTCAGACATGTTATAGGTGTATTAGTTGGGACTAAGTTGGGCTCACTATTTCTGCATATTGCCCATTGTAGCTTTTTGATGTTGTCCATCCAAATGGGGAAAATGGGGAGGAGAGCTTTGAGGAGGGTGCAAGGGAGGTTAGCACATGAAAGGGAGAAAATAGGGGCAAGTAACACTAAGGACATTTCATAAACCTTCAAGGAATCATTATTTTATAGTTATGTAAATTATATATAACACATACAGATATGTATACATGTACATATGTATTTACATATGCGTGTGCACACACACACACATACACACACAGCATGCCACTTGTGCTGACAATGCTCCCCACAAGAGCCACAAACTAACAAAAACCCAGTACCAGGCATGGGAAACCTCCCTTTGAGTGATTGATGAAGATAGTCCAAATGATTCTCAAAGCAATATACACTATTGCAAATTGTCCTTGGTTGCTTCCCAGAGGTTGAAGTTACATCCCTATTGCTGAAGACATTGCACACTTTGTACGAAGGACCTGGAAGATTTGAGCTGAATGTTACCTCAAAGACATTTCCTTAGGTCTAGCTTTTATAATACCTGAAGGTACTAGGCAAGCTGCCAAGTGGGGGTAACAATCCATAGTCATTTCCAGCTGTGCTCTCTATGAAACACAAAAATGAGGAACGTGATAAAATATCCTTAAAGGTACAATAATGGCACCCATATATTGGTGGTAACCAACAGTTGTCTAATTAGACATAAGGCCTCCTTAATAAGATGAAAATAATGCTTGAACTATAAACATAGGCAGCCATCTGAGGCTAGTTGGGTCATGGATCTTGGAGAAAAATCTGGTATCACCATTTTCCTTAACTAGTATAATTCCTGAATTCATTCTGAATACCTACCCTTATGTGCCCAGATAAGTATACCCCAATCAGAGAAACTCTTCTTTCCAAATTTTACCTTGTTTTCACTGTGTCCTTTATCTGTAAATTTATTCACAATATTATGACAAAATATTAAACAAATCATATGGTCATTTTGATGTTAAAAGTCAGGCTCAACTTGCTATTATAGAATACAAAATTATTGGTTCATCAGTGATTTAACAGAAATTTCTAGTATTTTTAATAATTTAAATTTATGAGAATCAGAATTGTATTGGATTTAGTTGGGAATTTGAGAAGATTACCAACTATAATAAGAGACAATCACCTCAGCCCAATTAAAAAAAAAGATTTCAAACTCTAACTCAGCACTGCCCAGTGAAATTCTTAACTCATGTCCAAACTACATATATAATTTCATATGTTAAACTGAAATGTATTTACTGATTTTGGAATTGCACTTGTCTGTGGTGTGTGTGTGTGTGTGTGTGTGTGTGTGT
>CAJQZJ010033660.1:3994045-4007077 GCA_907164525.1 Lophiomys imhausi | reverse complement strand
TGTGTGTGTGTGTGTCTGTTGTGTGTCTGTTGTGTGTCTGTTGTGTGTGTGTGAGAGGAATACCTGCAGGAGTCACTTTTCTTACTCTGTGGGTCTTGGGGATTAGACTTAGGTTGCTGTTCTTGTGGAAAAGTGCTTTCAGACACTGAGCATACTCTCTGGCCTGTGAAATGTATTTTAGTAGCATATTTCAATGTCATAGATCCTAATTAAATTCCAACCTGAAATCAGGACAGTGATTGGGATTTCCGCATTAAATTCTGTACTAATACTTCAAAACCCTGTGTGCATTGGGTTTTGGTGCAGTGGGTTTACCACTGACCATATATCTGTATGTGAAATAACTCCAGGCTTTGTAGGACTAGGGACCTTGGGATGGGGAACAATAGCAATATGTCAGATTTTATTTTTATTTGGTAATTCCTTCATTAACTGCATGAGTCACTCTTCCCACACTAATAGACTCAATGGACTTGCAAACCCATTAACAAACAGAAACTTTTGCAGTGTCTGTCTTTAACACCTAGAGGCAGCATGCTGCATATAGGTGTGGTAAAGGTGTATGCACAGCAAACCTATTCCCAAGCTAAAGAGTACCTATGTACCTGTGTTCTCAAGCACACTGACAACCCAAGACAGACATCTACAAGTCAAGAAATTTGTTGGTCAGCTCTATAGGACACCTCAATGTCTCTTTGGGCTGGATATTTTCAAGTAGATGGTGTGACTTCCCATTGTAGAGTCACTGGCAGTTATTCTACAAGCTTCTCTTCTGAGTACAGCAGGTTTGGTTTATTTCTGAGACTTAGTTTACCAAGTACTTAGTTCCCAAGAACTTGATTTATTTTCTACAAACTACACAATCAATCTATAAAATAGTTCAGAAAAAAAACCAGTAAGCAAACATAATTGCTAACATTAAGTTATATTTGATATGATGTCTATCTACTTTTTATTTTCTTATATGTGCAATTGTTCCAGAAATAGAATATTAGTATTGCTTATCATTAATGTATGGATAAAAGCTATTTAAAAGACTGTTGTTCATTGGGAAGTCTGTGGACCTCAGTCCCTGAGAAACTTTCCTTATAGCTCACAGCCTTTGAACTTTTAAGACATGTCATATACTCAATGAAGAGCCATTGTCCAACTGGGAACCACAGCCCAGGAGGTTGGCATTTCATTCTCAAAGGACTCTCAGGAACATGTACTCAGATCACTCTCCATGATGGCTAATACTATGAACTGGCAGGATCAGGAATCCCTTAGGAGATAAATGGCATACCTAGATTCAGTTAGAGGCAGGAAAGACCACCCCTCCCACTATGTGGGCAGCACCTTTCCATAGGATTCATCTTGAACTGACTAAAAAGGATAAAGTGAATTAAACACCACATCTCTCTCTGCTTCCTTACTGTGAATGCAATATGACCAGCTGCCTCATGTTCTGGCCACCATCACATTCCCACCCAGGTAGACTACACCCTCAGACTCTACTGTCCTTCCTTGCATTGCTTTTGTCTAGTATTTTCACACAGGATAAGAAAAGTAACTGTTAACCCTCTTTCTGAGTCCACTAGGGAACTGAAAGAGAAGCTTCTGGCTCTTGTGAGAAATAGTGTCTCATCCTGAGGACATGCCTGTTTCCACTTGGAATGTAACCAATGGGGTGGCTGGTGATAAGTACACATTAGAAAGCCCTTTGTGGTTTGCTAAGTGAGTTCCAAACAAGGTTGTTCAGTGAGCTAATGAGATAGAAACACTGAGCTCTCAGCTGTGAGTTGAGCCTTCTTGATTTGACTTATGTTGTTCATTATCTTTTTAGATGATTTCAGGCTGTTAGGATTTACCTTAGGTGATGATAATTCCCTCCTCAGGGGCAGGCCTCACCTGTGACAGTGGGTGTCCAATAATTGCCAATGTAGGTGACAAGGACCAACACTTCTGGATTTACATAAGGCTGATGGAACCTTAGACCAAGGAGCAGAACCTCAAGGGCTGCAAAGCTGACTCCTTGCCCAGCTCCCTGGATTCACCCCTTTATAGACATTCTGACCCAGTCGCAGTGACTGTCTTCCTAGCATGCTCTGTACCTTCATGTCTTAACGCTCACATTCTGTAACGGGAGTGTTCCCTCATCATGGAGGTTTCGTTGTTCCTGAGTTTCTCTGGAATGTTCCTTTGCCCAGGTCAGGCTTTAGGAGCATCTTCTCAGTGCCCTGGCATCTCCTATGGCCTTCTGATCATCTTGTCTTCTAGAAAGATTGTTCACCTTCTCATTTCCCTAGAATCTGGTCCAATCTAAAAGGAAAAACCTAATGATGAGTCTAGAATAACCATGAGCACCTAAGGAAAACAGGATCTTTATATATAAAAAAGAAAAAGAAAAAGGACCACAGTACAGACAGCTTGAGAATACATTTCTGATATTGGCCTTTTAGCCTCCTACCTACCAAAGGGATGGAACTATCTTGTGGGAGACAAGTACCTGAGTTACCTGGGGAAAGAAATGCACACAAAACCTAAAATAAGGATCTCAACTTGTCAGTGTCAGCAAATGTTTCCTGAAGTCAGATATGATAGAAATCCCTCACCCGAGACTTGACAAATGTAATTCTGGGAGGGAAGGGTGACATCATCAGGAATATTTGTATAGTGAATTCTATAATAAGCTTCTTGTGGCTTTTACTGGGAGAAAAAGTTGATTTTTTTTCCAGAATAACCGACGAGAATTGATGGTCAAGCGTCTCACCCATGGGTCAGGCATCCATTTTAAACAGTGACAACATCTATAACTACATAATACTCCTGTAGGGAATTCTGTGTGGAATTCACTACAGAAAACAACCTTGTACAAGGACGTTAGATGAGAGTTCTTTCAGGTGGGCCATCTTTGGCTTAGGAGAGCCTTACATCACACACTAGTATGATGTTATTGAGCTCAGAAAGTGTTCGACAGACAAATAGAATTCTAAGGAATTTAAAGAGCAAGCTGGTGTACAGCATTTAATTCTGTATCCAACATGCATATTCAAGAATAGGATTTTCATGAAGGTCTCAGTGCAGCTTCCTAAGGAACTCATGACCATGTAGAGTGAGTGACAGACTTGGGTGTGGTGACATGCGTGTCTTAAATCTGTTCAGTGTAACCTGGGAATAGATAAGTTCTGTAGAGTAGGACAGCAGAGCAGGTGTAGGAAGCACTGGAAGGTGGGAAAATCTGTTTGCAGGGAAGCAAATATAGTTGTTAAGCAAAGAAATAATAAAAGCAAAAGGCAAGCATCAAACCATCTGGGATTGTAACATTGTTAAATAACAAAATTATAAACCAATGTATGGATCAAATATTTGTGGTCCATAGAAGCAAATCCTCCATACTAATGCAGGACCTGGGGAATCTTCACTGAAACATGGAAAGAAGTAATTCATCTTTGGTGGGACAGGAGCAGGAGGGTGATGATCAGTGTTAAGAAGAGAATGTTGGCAGTCAAGAGTGATGTCATCACCAGTATCCTGTGGACTTAGAAATATTATATGAATAGCCAGAAGTGGCTACAAGGCAACTTTAACATTTGACTAATGCTTTCACCTAAAACACTTTTGTGTACTAGATGGACATCCATTTCCTGTGGACCTTTGTGTGATAATATTTTTATGTGACTATTCAGAACATGACAGTTGAGGTCAGTGTGAAAGTGGTACTGTAGAACATGGGGTTGGAAGTCCAAATGTATCTAAATCCCCCTTTCTACTGTACTTGGTCATGAGCCTGCTGCTACTGTCCTCAGCCTCTTACTCAGACATGCAGGACCCTGCCTCTCAGAGACCCAGTGCTGAGTGACAGACATGGCTTCTGTTTCCACATGAGGTGGTTCAATATGAAATAGCTTTATTAGTGCTTATGCAAAGAGTCAACCTTCAGTAGAACATGCTATTCCTGCTTCACACTGCTAAATATGGTTAGCTATAGAATCCTCTATATGTTTTGTTGAAGATAACAACTTTCAAAGCACCTCTTCAGCTGGATAGACCATTTTCACTCTGCACAAGCCTGAGTTTGTTCATTTGCTTTTCAGAGTGGTGAATGATAGAGGTAGTTGTCATGTTATGGAGGCAGATGAAGAGAGACAATAAATTCATTGTAATGGTCTAACTTGCATTTCAAAATGAGAACTGGACATATGGGATATAGTGGAGTGAGTGAAATATCCAGGGATGGGAAGGAAGGGGAAGTCCCACCAGAAAGCACTTGTTTCTTTACAGTGATATTGTGTCTCAGTGGCAGGGGCAGCTGTAAGGAGCAATCACCAGAAAGTAGGGGACACCTACAGAAATATACATGAGAGGCCAGGCTGAGCTACTGGGAAAACACAGCCAGACTGATGCCTTGGAGTTAAAAGCTTTATGGCTGCCCAAGGTGGGGTACATGTAAAGGAAGTTACCTGGAGATAATAAAATAAATGCATAGTGCAGCAGGTCTACCTGGCAAGAAGTGTGGGTGTGGTGGGGATCAAGTGGTGTATAGTTTAAATATAAAATGTTCTTTCACAGGCCCATGTGTTTGGACACAGTCTCCAAGTATGTGGTACTATGTTAGGATGCTGTGGAACATTTAGGAAGTAGAGTCTAGCTAGGGGATGAGGCTTTCAGTGAAAGAAGTCTTAGGGGTTATAACATAGACCCAATTATTACCCAACCTCTAGCACTGCCTACTCCAGGTGTGGTGGAGCATGCCTGTAACCAAAAGGTAGAGGCAAGAAGATCATTAGTTTGAAGACACTTCAAGGCCATTCTGGGATACTTGACCCCTTTCCTTAAGTATAGCAAAATCATGGATTTTTGTCATCTCCCATGCCTGCATCCTTCCTTCACTGCACTGATTTGCCATTCCCCTTGATCCCTCTCTTCCACTTAGCCAGAAAGTCTCCCTCTCTTCTTCACAGGGAAGGACCTCAGGAACAAACCCTTCATCCCATTCCACAAGATGAACTTACCTCTGGAGATAGCAACTCCACTTCGCCATTCAGGTTTATCTGTTTAGAAAAAAAAATATGGCCAGTTAGTATTCTCTTTTCCCTTCATTCCAGACTTTCATTCATGCATCTAATCCACTTTGTGCATCTAGATACTGGGTTACAAAGAACCATTCACAATTTATCCTTATGCCCTAGGCTACTGACAAAGTCTCAGCATTGCCCAAGAGAGACTGTAATATTTTATGAAACCATCACTCACATGTGAAGACGGTATCTGTGACTGCAGGGAAATCCATAGTATTTGTTTTTGCCTATTTTTGAAGAGATTCAAAGGAAGGTCATTCAGAAAAATACATAAGCAAAGTGAAAGTAGGTTATTCTAAACACTCATATGAGGAATTGCATAGCCATGGGAAACACTGAGTAGTGTATGAGAACAGGCATTAAAGTGTGAGCATCATTTAGCATTAAGTAAAATTTGGAACAGAGATTCCCAAGGAGAGTTCACATTAAATGAGAAATCTAGGTTTTATATTTTCAAAAAGTATAATATACCATTTATGACACCTTTCCTAGAAAAGCTATATAGAATGTGTGTGCATGTGAATTTCACAAATATTCAGTGTACCTGAGTTCATGCATGTGCTTGTATGCAGAGCCTCTGTACATCCATAAAATATAGTACACATAAGCACTTTGGGACAATACATTCTTATGATCCCTTGCTGTTCCTATCCTCCTGCCTTTTCCCCACACCTAGAGGTGAGGTCTCTGTGGCTCTGAGTCTCACTCTTCCTTTTAAGAAAAACACAGCCTTCTTTCAAGGCTGAAACACAGGTACAGAGCCAGAAACTGGACAGGCACTGGCTCTCTGACTACAGTCAGAGGAAGGATCCAATCCCAGGCTTCTGGGATGTCAGACACCCTCAGGGATGCTCACTGCACAATTAGGAACAGTATCTGCTGTAGAGGAGGAAAGACAAACACTAAAGCACTGAGGAAGTTCATGGAAGGCCATGCCTCAGAATGGCAACAGTTGATCCCACAGACTGTTCTCATATGGGCATGGGCCATCTCCTGACAGCATAGCACCCTGGGGGTGAAGAAGAATCCTAAAAATTGTCACTGGAGTCATTCTTCCACAAAACACATGACACAGTTCACATCGTGTAAACATCACGGACCACTTAGGCAATCAAATCAATGTCATGAACATACTTTTGGTCTTGATATGTCGTGGATGGCTCATGTAAAACATAGCCTGACTTTAAAAACATATTTGATAATGTCTGCGCTCAAGTGCCAGCTATGGTTAGGGAACTCAGGGTAGAGTTTTTGCTTATGACATCCTTCAACACATGCATCATTGTCTGCATCATATTCTCTGCAAAAGTTGGAAATACATAATCCCATCTGGGGGATAGAAATTAGCTTTTCTAAGGCAGTCCTAACCTGTAACTATAAATACATTTTCTTCCTGTTAGGATCTATGGCTTGTGAGAACATGATGTGCAACATGAAAATGAGGAAGCCGAGTGAGTGATGCCTCATTGGTGAGTGTGTGAGCACATGGGAAATTAAGGTCAGGATGCTGATCTGGTAATTCTGCCGTCAGTGTGTCAACACATGCCGGTAGCTCACCCTCCATGAGAGGAGCCACGGAGTGTAAGAAACCTAATCCCTGCCAGGGTTGACAGTGGGGCCCCCACCAAGAACAGGGATCAGAGCCACGTCCTTTCTTAGCTCTCCAGGGTGACAGGCATGCATGAACACATTTACAATAGCAACTCTGGGATGGAAACATTTGCTTCTTCCATTATTAACCCAAATTTTCCCTGATAAAAATACACTCAGTGCTGTGAATATCCTTTGGACTGTCTCCAACAGGGATGCGTAATATATATACTCAAATATTTAAATTCTCAAAGCTGTAAACATTTCCAGTAATCATTTAGGTTGAAAACGGTATGATTCTAGACAGAAGATTTTTGATCCCTAAACATCACAATCTGGGTTCTCTTTCCTGATAAATACAGACAAGGAGGTTAGCCAGACAAACCAACAGGTGGTTAACATATCCTTCAGAACTTCATATGAACTTGAATGCGCAAGTCATAGAGGTGACAAGAATACTCTTGACTGATGTAGATTCTAAAGCATGGCAGAGGAACACAAATCCACACTAAGAAAACCCAGTTTTCATGTAGAAACATTTCCAAGTAAGGTGATGGACTTTCTGTTTTCTTGAAGGACTGCGATGGTTTCCCTGTCTGCTTTTAAAACTTTCATAATTGTTTGAATCATCTTCAGTTCTTGTTTCCATTAAAGAGAGAGTAACCCTGGTCCTTTGTTTCCATGGGAAGCTGACTCTTGAGAATGAATGATGGGGACACTGCTGGCCTGCAGCGCCACATGCTGGGACCATGCCATCAGGCCACAGAGGGAGAGGGTTTTTTTTTTTTTTAATATTACACAAGGGGATGAGGAGCCTCTATATCAACTGTTTCTATGTTTCTATTCTTACATCTCCATGGAGGGTGAGAGAGGGATAGTTTGAGTTTTCAAAAACAAAACAGCAGAGTCAAAGGGAAGTGTGCTAAGACAAAGGCAGAACATATGGTGGGTGTGGCAAGAAGTGGCTTCCATGACATTGATCATCCTCGGCTGGGAGCAGCAACCAGAACCCTGGAGTGTATGATGAGAGAATAAGCCTGCGCATCCCATGAGTGGAGGAGACGTTTACAAATGATGTTCTGGCTTGGTTTCTGGGATATTTATTAAGTAAGCTTTTGTCTCAGGCTTTGAAACAGGTTCTGTATGCCCAGGGCACAGAACCCTGGTGCCTCATTCATCTGCTGATCCAGACAGTGGCAAGTGAGAGCCACCATGTGTCACAACCCCACAAAATAAGTAACTGCAAATAGAGCAGAAGGACAGCAATGTTGCCAACTCTGGGGGGAAATTCTCCATTAAACCCGATGCTCACTTTATTTAGCAAGAGGGAAATACTGCAGTTACCATGACAGAGTTGCATATAAGGTGCATGTAGAAGAACAATGATTTTGTGTGGGGTTGGGAGATATTCACCCACCTCTGGGAACATTCTTGCCCTTTCTTTTTGCATAATTTTACTCCATTACAGGTACCATCTCACACATTCTCACTTTTCCCATTTGCCATAGGATGCTTCCTTGTACCTCAGAGGAATGGTACCCTAGAACAGAAACTAATATTCTTGAAGTGAGTGAATAGAAAATAGGCTCTACAGTAATTGTAAAAGGGTCTTGCTTTCAATTTGTTAAGTATTAGTTATGAATGAATATGTCCTCATCAGCACTACTTTCTAAAGTAGAAATCACCTACCAGGCAAATACATGAGATTTGCTTCTTGGCTCCTTTAAGAATACACTCACTTAAAAACGTGATGAGGTGCTGCCAGTCCATAAACTCAGCATTAAAGAAGCCAAGATAGGGAGATATCTCCAACTCACTGGCCAACCCTCCTAGCAGAATCCTAATTCAGCCCATGATTCTGTATTGTCAAACATGTAGACCGATGAAGGAAGACTTGGGCCTCTAGTTCCCACCTGTGTGCACCCGTGTGCATCTACCCAAAAGTGTATCCACCACTTCCACACCCACCTGCCTGTATGCACACCCAATGACATGCACAGCATATGTACCTTCACAAGTAAGTATATATACAACACATCCAGGTGCTTATGGATCATAGCTTGCCAAATTCATTGTAGAAGAAGCCAGAACTACCTATCACTACCAGAGCTGATTCTGCTCAAGGTCACTCCAGCAGGGATAGCTCCTCTGAAGATTTTGAGCACTGGCTTGTCACCAAGTTCCTTCTTCAAAAGCTATGACTCCTCCCTCCCTCTTGCTTGGAATGACACTTGAATCATTAGCCTGGATACACTAGAATATTCCCTAGCTCCTTTCAATCCAGATGAGTGACATTTAATGATATATGTCCAGTGTCTTCTTGTATTTTTCTTCCTGAGAAGAACCTACCATTATCCCTTGAAATTACAATGTATTTGAACATCACCTTCATGACTTGGACAAGGTTCTGACTATAAAAGTCTCCAGGAAGATGGATATCTTTACCCCACTCCCCATGGGACTGCACAATGGAATGGCAGCATGTCACTAAAATAGCTTCCAGTGAGCTCCTTTTGCACTTTTGTGTGGTCCTGTTTTGAAAGTTTAGGATGGGCAGAATGCTTGAGCACCAGAATAGATCTTATGACCTCATTCCCAGTTGGCCATGTCCTTCACCTTCTTTGATGAGAAAATGAAGGCTTTGAAATGTTGTCCCTCTGATGAAGTAGACACAGATCAGTCACTTTTGAAAGAGCTGACATTGTGGTGAGTGAGTCTGGTCTATTCTTAGGGAAAAGATGCTGCACTTGCCTAGAAATGAGGCTTGTGGGATAATAAAAGAACTTCTTACTCAGTAATAGAGTCCCCTATCCCCTGCCAGAGTGCGGGCTGTCATTATTCTTAGGAGTATTTTCTGAGAATTCTTCAGTGCTCAGGGCCAGCTCTGACTCTGTCATGCAGAGGGACAATGCAACTTGCATACACTGGGCAGGCTCTTAGAATGTTCCATGAGCAAAGGAGATCTGAGGATGGACCCCAGATACAGAACTTGACATGGAAAGATGAGAAGCACAGCAAGCTTGGAAACAGCAAACTAAGGTATTGAATTACTGGTGAGAAAAGCTTACAGCAGTAAAACCATCTGAACAAAAATCTTCTATTTTAAATAACTTATGATAGACCCTCCTATAAATATAGATGATAGGCAGCTGGGTCTTCATACAGATCCTTTAGCAAGTATTGGTGGGGGGCCAGTCTCAGTCATGGACTCTGTTGCTTGTTAGTGAGACACCTTACCCTAGCAGGGCTACCATGTCAGACCCCAGAGCAAGAAAAAGCTCTTAGCCCTCATATGACTGATGAACTGAGGGGGGATGATATGTAGGGGAACCCCACACTCCAGGAGAAAGATAGGAGATAGAGGGGGAGGATGGGACTGGGAGGAGAAAAGGGAGTAGACTGTGAGCAGGATGTAATGGAACCGACACTATGCAACTGAGGACAGAGGGTTCAAGTCCCCCCCAGTGGCCCCAGATGTGCTCAAACTCCCTAGATGGGTTGAATTTTAAACTTTCTTTGTATCTTCACCCTCATGGAAGGGTTTCACTCTGTGTATCATAGATATTCAAACATGCATTTCTCACATATATAAGTGTGTTTTGTTGACTCCCTCACAGTGAGCTAAAATAATGGTAGTCTTTGTTAGCCAACACTTACAGGAGAATAATTGTGTTTCCTTCCTTCCTTCCTTCCTTGCTCCCTCCCTTACTTCTTACCTTTCTTCCTTCCTTCTTACCTTTCTTCCTTCCTTTCTACCTTTCTTCCTTCTTTCTTACCTTCCTTTCTTCATTTCCTCTCTATTTTCTCCTTCTTTCCATCATCCCTCCCTCCTTCTGTCCCTCCCTCTCTTTCTTCCTTCCTCCCATGCTTCCTACTTTCTTTTTCTTTCTTACTTCCTCCTATGCTTCCTACCTTTTTCTCTTCATCCTTTCTCATTCCCTCCATCCTTCCTGTGTGGGTAATTGTAAGAGCAAATAATTGCCTCCCATAAGTATGTTAACTTTTTGTCAATGTAGCCAAATCCCTGAGAAATCTACTTAAGGGAATACATCTGATTTAAAGTACTAAAAAGCAATGTTCTTAGATTTCAGTTTAGAACTTTATAGGATTATAGTTAAAATAATCAGTTCAACCTTTGTTTCTGAGAATACTTGTCTCCACCTGCTTTCTATTGCTGTGATGAAACACTGTTCAAAGCAGGTTTATTTCATCTAATGATGGACCTTGAAGGGAGAGAACTCAGAACAGGAGCCTGGAAGAAGGAATTCCAAAGTAGAAGCTATGGAGGATTGCTGCTTAGTGACTTGCTCCTCATGGCTTGCTCAGCCTGCTTCTTGATACAATGCAGGACCAGCAGCCCATGGTTAACACCACTCACAGTGGGCTGGGGTCTCCCACATCAAATGTTAATCAAGAAAATGCCCCACAGGCCCTCCCACAAGCCAATCTGTTGGAAGTATTTTCTCAGGTGAGGTTCCTTCTTCCAAGATGACCACATTTTGTATGAAGTGAACAAAAAACTAACCAGCATAATATTTAATTACTTTAAAATGTATTTTTAAAGACAGCCTTTATTTTTTAACTATGGAATCAATGAATCATCCCCTAACAACTGGAATGGGGTCTAATCTTGATTTAGATGATGTTGTCTCCCTCTGTAGTTCATTTTCCTAGCAGAGCTGCCTTATCTTGCCTAAATGGAAGAGGAGGTACTTAATCCTGATGCAGTTTGATGTGCCAGAGTGGGTTGGTATTGGGTGGTGGGAAGAGGGTATCAGGTGAGTAAGAGGATGGGACTGGGAGGAATAGAGGGTGAGGGATGGGAATTGGAATGTAAAATAAACAAAAAAAATCTTAAAGAAAAAGAAGAAAATACAAAACAGATTTTAGTGAACAAGAATTTGATCATTTACTAGCTTATGTGGTGAATATTTTAAATATAACCTAAGAGAAATATTACATGAAGTAATATCTGAAAATGTCAAAGCAATTTTCCTTCTCAAAAGTAAGAGGCATTTGATGCTATTGTTCTGCCCAGTTCTTGAGACCCCCAAAGTCCACCCAGGAGCCAACTCTGATGTAAATACATGAGGGTTGTTTATTCAAGCTCAGAGCTTGGACTCTCAATACTGAGTGACACAGCAGTTTGAGTTGATAAAACCTCTGTAAAGCAAATGTAAAAAGTGTAAAGCCTTGTATAAAAATTAAAATGTAAATGGACAGCTTTGCATATTTCTGGGCACAGTGTGGTGTTGCAGCACACATGAAGTGTGGACTATACAAGTCAGCGGGTACCATTCCACCACCTAAAACATTGGTCTTTCCTCTGTGTTGGGAACATCCAAACCCTTCAGCTATCCTGAGGTGCATGATACATTTTAATAAGTTATATTCACTTGGTAATGAAATTGAATGCAGGGTTTATTTCTTCTCCACTTTGGTGGCCCACTCTCATTCTACACCCTTCCAGCCTGTGGCTGGTAACTGTATGTCAACACTTTTCTCTTTTTAGATAAACTTCCATTACACATGAGTGCAACGATGTCTTATCTTTCTCTTTCTGACTTATTCCACATAGCACAATGATCTCCCATTCTCTCCATGTTGTAACAGATGATAAAATTCCATGTTTTATGTCAGAATGCTATTCCACTGTGTAAGTTTTCCATTTTTTTATGCACTCAACCATCCAGGGTCACCTTGGGCTCCTACTTCACTTATCTATAGTATTACAATGAGCAGGAGAAGGTGTCTAGAAGGAACGTGTTTTGGACTATGAAACAGCACAGCAGAGAGATACGAGGGCACTGAAGTTAGATGCAAAGCAAAGCCTGTGAAGGGAAAGCATGTGAAAGTCTGTGATGGGAGTGAGATAGAAGTTCACGGCAAGGGCTTGTTACAAACACTGAAGAGGGTGTAACATGGGGGGGGGCATTAAAACCTTGTGGTCAACACCCAGTCCTGGTCTGTGCTGGGAGAGTGAGGTACTTGTTGTTGCATGGCACAGATGACTCCTAGTTGTGCTCAACTCTTGGCCCAGACTGAGATGGCTAGTAAAAGGGAACCCAGGAAGCTGGCTTCAATGAGCACACTCTCTGCCTGAGAGATTGCTGGTGTCATAATGCACAGCTGTCTCTCTGAGTCATCATTAAAGACCTCCAAACCGAAGCAAAACTCACTTCGTCCAACCCCAAGGTCTGGCACTGAAATCCCTCTTTGGGCAGGGAAAGAGAGTGCTGTGGCTTACACATAACCATTTTAGTCCTCTAACATAGACATGGGGAGGAACACAGAAGTTGTCTGGGCACTCAGAACGTGAGTAGGACACACACAACCACACACACACACACACACACACACACACACACACACACACACACAC
>CAJQZJ010033660.1:3952858-3994035 GCA_907164525.1 Lophiomys imhausi | reverse complement strand
ACACACACACACACACACACACACACACACACACACACACACACACAAACAAGGCAAAATAACTTATCAGGGGAACAACAGGAGGGAACAGCCTGGTGAGGGGTGAGTGAAGGGAGGGCAATGTGAGTATAGGGACATAAAAAAGGGGGCAGTACAAACTGAGGGTGGGGGACAAAAACAAGAGGAACAACCTGGGGCAAAAAAAGGGGAAACAGTTCTCTTACTCAGTGACATAAAAGACTTGAATGTCCTACAAGGCCATTAAAGGCTCCCAATTTCCCTTTATATACATAGATTTTGAGCTGAAAATTTAGAGTGCAGAGAATGTTTAATTTATCTATCAAAGGAGTTATTTGTAGCCAAGGGAAGCTTCAATTAATATTGACTAGATGTGTAAGTGTGTAAAATGAGAATATTATCTAGACTTGTGAAAGAATAGTAGTGAATAGTTGTTCAGGAATACAACCCAGTGACCAGCCAAGTCCATGTTTGCTCTCAGCCAGAACTGAGGTGAGCTTGGGAAAGAAGAGTAAAGATGAGATGACTGTGGGTTCCAAATGTGCCAGTCGATTATGTGGGCCAGCAAATTATGCCGGCCATTCTGGGACAGAGAGCCTTGTTTTGAGGATTTCATGTTTCAGATTTTAGGATGAGACTTTCCATCTCACCCATTCTTGTCAACTTGTTGGATCTGTGTGTTGTGTGCTCAGCATAGTGATAGAAGTAAGCAATTTCCTCTTCTGAAATTAGTCTTCTTGTTTCTGTAAGTATATAATTGCCTCTGTAACAAGTTTAGCCACCTTTTGTGGTGTGTTTCTTTTTGGGTACACTCCTATATACTGCCCCAGAATCTAGTAATGGTTATTGTGATTATTAGTGCAGCGAAAGGCTGAATGACACATTTGGAAAGCAGCCACAGGACGCAGAGAGGAGGATGTAGGTGGTGACTGATAATGGAGGCCTTTCTGTTGCACTTCTGGAGGGCAGGCTTTCATGTCAGATTCACTGACTTCTTGTCTGCAAATTCATTCATTCGAGCCATGCTAATTGACCCTCTCATTTTACTAAGGAACATTTATGGAGGGAAACTTGTGATTGGAATGTGCTATCCAAATGCTCTAGTGGAGAAGGGTCAGAAAATCATGCAGTTTTGTATCTATCAGGCATCTGAAGCACCACTCATCTCTTTCCTTTCTTCCCCGTGTGCCATTTTCTCAGTGATACCTTCTGTAGGAGTCAGTTGGGCAGTCTAGAATAAGGACATTCTATTTGAATATTGTGTATTAAAATAAAAGACTTGATTTCCACTTTGTAAGCAGCACTACTGCAAGATGTCTATATGTACAGATATTGATGATGAAATAGAAACAAACTTTTCCTGTATGTACTCTAGCATTTCCCATTGAATAATACTTGGTGTGTGTGTGTGTGGTGGTGGTGGTGGTGGTGGTGGTGGTGGGGAGATCTGTCCAATTTTACAGTCAAGAGTAAGGGGAATGGGTTGGCATATTGAGCTGACATTCACGATGGTATAGTTGGTGGCCTAGGGAAGTGCTTTTCAAACTTGAAATGCGGGGAAATTACTGGGAAGCAGATCGTCCTGAGAGGGTCTTGGGCTCTGTAATCTTGTCTCATACCTACCCTGTTGTTTTCCACTACTCCTCATTTCAGGTATAAACTCTACTGACTGAGGCTACAATAGAATTGAGTGTAAAGCATTGTCTGTTCAGATATCCTTACACATATTTGGAACCAGATAGGAACATGCCTGTCATTCACTATCCTGGTTTCTTCTAAATACAATCCTTGAGTACACACCACTGTGTTCAGTACTTCAAGAAGGACTTTATTTCAGAGGAGGAGGAAGGGATAACCATTTCTCCATGAAATTCTGGGATGGACATGACCTCCTGGGTAGACTGCCTCCCAGCATCACCTAACAGTGTGTTTTGTTTGCTTCATTTTAAATGGAGCCCTCAACCATTTTCCAAATTTAGTTTTAAGCCAATCCTTGGATACCTTGAATGTCTACAATGGTTTGGCTGCTGCTATTGTTGAATAAACCAAAGTGCAATAGTATTTATTCTCCTGAATCGGCCCCAAAGATCTGTGGGAACTCACATATGTCCAAATATTCATGATATTCTTCTTCTGTGCGAAATATATGTCACCCTGCATACTAACTAAGTGAAATGTAAGTACTTAGCTGAAGATGGGTTCTGCCATCGAGATGTCATCCCAGGCAGCACCCTCATTCTTCTCCTTATGTGTAGGTACACTACAGTATGTTGTTAGGGTCCAACTTTACATCACGGATCATACCAACAGCTTGACAGGGGGATTTAATGGGGAGCCTCTTTTTTAGTGGGGAAGACATGGCTGCAAGAGAGACAGGAGGAATTAAAAAATGGAAAGGTGAATCTATTTGTGTTCCACTCTAAGTGCAAGGTGCAAAGTTTGTGCATTCATTACATTTTACAATATATGAAGCAAACTGAAGTGGGTCCTAAGATACTTGCAATTTTTTTTAAAAGTTTATTTATTTAGACATCTTAGGATACAAGCAGAGGGCATAGTCAGAATCAATTTATTAAACACTTGCTTTCTTTTTGGTTGGTTGGATTGAGCTGAAGGTCAAAGCTTGAGTTTTGTGCACACTAAATATGAACATGAGTTTTAGTACCGAGCTACTTTCCCCCTCCCCCCTTCCAGGTTCCTTTCTTTTTAACGACTATAAATAATGAATTTATTCTAAAAAAAAAAATTTTAGAACAATAAATTTGGCAAAGACTGGAACCTATAAGAATATTGTTTAAATCATTTCTACAATTTTTTTTCTGAAAAGGAAAAAATGACACTCAACATAATTTTATGATGTCTGAAAGAAAAAAACTCTACACTTGAATATTTTAAACAGTTTTTGAAACTTATTTTGATATAAACATATCAAAAATCTGTAGGATAGGCCATTAGACATAGATGAAGCAGCTGTGTCCTTCTGAACTTCAGCTCTGTGTTGAGAGCTTCAACTCCTCTTTGTGTCTAGTGTATAAAAGTGAATGTGTGCTGTGCAGGGGTGACTCACCCTGAGGCTGATGATTTTTGCTTTGCTCTAGATGTGTGTTCCTATGGCCATATATTCTTGTACAATTTAAAATGAGATTTAGAAATGTTCAAGAGACCCATTAATTCTCAGGGTGATTCCTCATTCATCACAGGATCCTCTCTGAAGGGCCTTTGGAGGACACATCTAAGGAACAGTTTAGCTGAGAGTGTATTTCCATTGTCTTTAGCAAGATATATTTGTGGGTTTTCAAGTTTCCTGTGTGTAATTAAGATTCTGTTGGGTGTGCTAGTTCATAATTGGTTTCTTTGAATCCAGTGCAATCCACAAATAAACAATCACAGACTAAGTCCCAGTTTGGCACAGTGAACTCCTGATCTGGGAATGTGGGTTGCATAAGACATAAGACATGAGAACCTGCATGCCTGAAGTCATAGACTTACAAATTATGAGCAAAGATTATACTAGAATTTCAAACTGAGCATGGAGTTTTCTGTTGAAAGCTTTCAACATATTGTAGGTTAATCACAATTTGTGGTTATAAATGAACTCAACACTTTCCTTTAAAAATTGTTCATGATGCCATATGTTATAATCCTCATATATGATAAATGATGTGTGTGGTAAAACTGAAGTAGGCTGTTTTGTCTAAAACGTTAGAAGAAGATAAAGCATACTGCAATAAAACAAATGAGACATGACTACTGCCACTGTATGGTGTTTAACAAAATCTCCCTTCCACGTCTTCAAATAAAAAATTGGACATAATAAAAATATGAAGTTTAGTATTAACATCTATGGAAGTGATTCTGACAGATGTGTTTAAAAATATCTTTAATGCCAGTGGACATGTACAATAGATAATTCATAAAGTCAGTCTTGCAATACCTGAGCTTCCATCCCAATACCCATGTGCATATGCACATACAGACACACAATCTTTTCATATTTAAGAATTAGCTACTTTTTATATTTATGGTTGTGAGCCTACCCTTTAATGTCTGAGCCATCTCTCCAGCCCGAAGTTTTTCTTAGTTACTTCTTATTAGAAAGAAATGCATTCTGAATATGAGGAATTAATGAGTCCCTGGAACCCATATAACCTACTAATAAAGAGCAGTAAAATGCATACTGGGAAAAGACTTTACTATCATTGATAATTTCTTTCAAAGTACTGATTGGAGTAACTTTTTCTATTGCTTTCCTACTCTAGTAGGATTCTTCTTATTATACTATTAATTTTTTTCTTTTTCTGGTAGGTAATGTCTGATTCACTTTCTTTTATCTGTGCACAAACTTGTCACTACTGAAAATGTCTAAATGTCCATTTATGTCTGCTTCTAATTGGCCTTTTTATTTCCTCTGAGTTTATTTTTCTTTTCTTTTCTTTTCTTGCTTCATTCCTTAGTTGTTGAGCAATCCAGTTAAGTGATTCATTCATTTCTTGTCTAACTTATCTCTTTGTCTCTTGCCCAGGCCATTTTTTATTAAATGCCCACATACTCACCTCTGATATGTACAGTCTACTGCCAGTGTAGAAATGGAAAGGAGAATAAGGACTTTCCTATCAGACAATGCAGTATATGTAAGAGGCAGTACTGCTCTCTGATCAGCCTATGATGCTTTTGGTGAATTATGAGCAGCCAAATTTAAAAAGCTTCTAGGGTAGGAAGGACAAATTCCTTGCTAAGAGGCATTGTTGGAGGAGTTGCTGGAGAGGCCACTGTGGGCAGCTGAGGTTTACTGGAGACTCTGAGAATTAGCTGGGAACTGTGTCCCTTCACCTGAAGTGATCAGCTTGGGGTCTAGAAGTTAGAAAATATGCCCAGGTTCATAAACACAAAATGTCTAACCCAAGACATGAGCACAAATGATTATCACCTAAAAAATTCCCTATACTATAGAAGCAAACAACAGTTTCCCCTAAGATTTCTCTGTGACCATGCAACTTATTTTCTTAAAAATTATTTATTTGTCATTTGCTCTGAAATTTAGTATGATTTCTTTTTTTTCCTTTATGTTTTATTTCTTCAGTTACATCTCAATTGCAATCCCCTCCCTACTCCCCCGTCCAGTCCCACCCACCCACCCTCTTCCGCCTCAACCCACCCATCCCCTTCCTTTTTTTTTTTGGTTTTAAGTTTAAGGTATATCTTTTTTCCCCCAACATCTCCCCCTTTCAGTCCAACAAATGGCTCTTTCTCTTATAATAATAAATACAATACAAGACAACAGAGGTAATTAGGCCACAATTATGAGAGTTATATGGCTTAGCGTACATTCCCAATGTCCAGTCCATATATATTTGGCACTTGACTTTAACATTCTACTATCTACCCATCTCCATGAGTTTAAAGTTCTATGTCCAACTCAACTTTATCCTAACTTTCATCGCAATTTTAAAAACATCTTCTTAGATCCAGAACACCCTCTTGATTCCTAAACAACTCAAAATTTAACTATGAGACTCTAGCTATTTTTCAACCACCTCAGAGACCTGAGAGGGATAAATATATCTGATAATATAAGAAGTACAGGGCCTGCAGCTTCCAAAACTAAGAAATGACATACCAGTGGCTGCCTGGACAGTTCCCATTTTCTCTCCATACATTACAGCATCAATCTTCAGTCATTTGTCCCTCTTTCTCTGACAGACATTGATTGTAGAGCAGGGGTTATGAAGGACTTGCCTACCCTGTCTTGGCAGAGCTAGGCTGTCGACTTACCTGCTTCCAAGTTTTGTCCTTTTTGGACAGTTGAAGCAAGGGGATTTTCCTGCCAAGAGATGGGCTTGCCACTAATTCAATCATCTCCCACTGGAGATTCTTCGATGCTCATCTTCTACTTGGAGTAGAATAGGGGGTGCTGTCAGGAGCTGACATGTCTTGATATAAAAAAAAATCTAAATTAAGAAAACATCTTTGAATGCATATTCTGCAGATCTCTTGAGGTTTTTGAAGAGGCCCTATCTATCTCTTATCTTAGGATATGCAAATGTTGCCTGTCTCTTAGCAACTTGATTTCTGATTAGCTTAGAAAATAACTATAATAGACTGTCATAGTACCTAACAGAATGACAGGCTTACATGACTATTAGTTTGCATTTCTTAATTATCCTAAACAGTTTATGACAATTAGTAGGGCTGGAGAGATGGCTCAGCCATTAAAGGCTAGGCTCACAACCAAAAATATAGTATGATTTCTTAAGACTGATCTCCAGTTAGGCTTTTACCTGACAATTTGCTTTTCCAGATGTTTCTTAGTAGCCCCAAGGTCTGCTCTGTGGTATGTGATTAAGCATCTTTTAACTCTAACCTCTATGTTTCAGGACACTCCATGGATGGGACAAAGAGTCCCATCTGTCCCTTTAGCATCTAAGATTTCTCAGTTTTGAAGTCCTTTCTGGGTACCTCATTGCAGCTCTTTATTGACTAAGAATAATGGCCTGGCAACTTTCTGAAGCAAAAGGAAAATAGAAAAGGGAAGAAAACTTGCCAGGATTCCCTTGTTCTTCTAATTTTTATGGGTACAAGTATTTATATGAGAGACTGTGCATTTCCTGTGTCCGGGAAATGACACAAGACACACCAGAAAGAGGCATTATGGCAGACTAAAGTAATGCTTGCACCAAAGACACACTTGGTGAACCAGTGAGGTTTTATTGTGGCTATTAGCAGGAAATATGTTTGAGGGGTTCCTTACAGGGTCAGGGATGGCTCAGAAGAACAGCTGCATCACAGAAAACCCCACCCCAACGCTAGTGAGACTCAAGAAGGCTGGAGGCCTGGATCTATGTGGGGTTTACAGGCAGCTTCAACAGTCCAGTCCTAGCCATCTCTCTACAGCTGGCCTTCCCACAGTCTCCTCCCCAGCCTTACTGTCCCTGGCGAGTGACCCTGTGTTTACCTCCCAAGTCTCAGAGACGATCTGGACAGAATGCTTCCATCTAGAATCTTTGCAGCATATGCGGGGTGCACATACAAGAAGTGCGTATACATATGGAGGTCACAGGTTGATGCCATGTATTTTCCACACTCATAGTCTGCTTCATGTTTTGAAACCTGGTCTTGAGTTAAACCTAAAACCTACCATTTTCCAGCTTGAATGGAAAGCAAGCCCCCCCACTCTGCCTGTCTCTACCTCCCCAGCCCCGAGATTACAGAAATAGACCACTATGTCCTGCATGGTGGATTACATGGGCTCAGGATTTGAGTTTAGGCCCCCGACTAAACCATCACCCCAACCCTCCTCTTCGTTTCTCCTGTTCTCAACACAAAGTAGTGGGGACAGAGAAGGATTGATGGTGTGAATGCAGTGAGGCTGTGGGAGGTGTAGAATAAATATCCTCTCAGCTCAGGGGAACCACAGCTTGCCTATCAGCAGTAAGCATCTTCCATAAAGCTATAGCAAGAACCTCCAGAGGTCAGAGGCAGCCCAGTGCGTCTTTCAGATCTGCTGTAACATAATAAGATGCAGGCTGTATCATTCAGGAACACATGAGTGTGGGTGGCATTTCTAGTCTGAATGGAGCTCATAATTTCTGTTCTTATGATTACCAATGTGCAGGATGCTGAGCAAAAGCCTGAGCTCTAATTCTGACACTGTCACAATGAACTATGTGACACTTACCTCAAAATTCCAAATCCTCCAACGAAAAGGGAGATTAAGAGGCCCTGTCTCATAAGGACCTACTAGGGCATAAACTAATTATGTCACATGCCCAAAGACTGGCCCATGGTGGGGTTCATTCCTTGACAGTTGTCAGTATCCTAACCATTGGTATGCTAGCTTCAGCACTGTGTGTTCCATATTTAGTATGTCTTTCAGTGACCAGTATGGTTGTATTTATGTTCCTAGGGAAGGTATACTAAACAGAAAAAAGAGAGGCAACGTTGTCATGACCTTTACTCTAAATTGGAGGAAAATGTTTCAGAAAGTTCAACATTTCAAAGGAAATCTATCTCCCGGCAAATTTTGCAGATCTACCTAATAATATTGCCCCGCGTTGAAGATAGAAGTTTATTTGGGACAGATGAATTGATGGAAGGAAGTAGATTGGTGTAGCAACAGAGAATAGAATCTAGGTTTTAATCTTGCTTCAATAACTTGGTTCCTGGCATTTGAGAGGCAATTTTAAAAGTCAGAATGCAAGGACAGACAGCTGGAATTGAGCATTTGGAGTGGTAGTGGTGTGGAAACCTAGTACAGTGGAAACTACCTGGAATCTATGAGGGTTACCCTAGTGCAGAGTCCTAGTAATGGAGGGTACCAGTCTGAACTGGCCATCTTTTGTAGCCAGGCAAAGCTCTCAGTGGTGGACCAGAGGATACAGTTGTTTTAGTTGTAAGCCTAGGGGATCCAGTGAAGATCCCTGAAGATCCCTAAAGAATCCAGGATAATGCTAGGACAGAAGCTCAGTCTCTGAAAACCGACACAGGGGGTTGGGGGGGGGGGGGTTTGGCCATTGCCAAACACAACGTTCACACAGCTCATTGAATATAAAGTAGTGGAGCTGATGCAGCTTTCACTCCCGTGTTCTAGTGTCTTTGGCAAAATGGTTCCTAATGATATTCTGCTAATGATACTCATAAATTGGTACCTTGTCCAGTCATCATTTGAGAGGTTTCCTCTGGCAGCAGATGGGAGCAGGTGCAAATACCCACAGCCAGATATAATACAGAGAGAGACTCTATTGGAGGTCTCCCTTGGCTCCCTCCCCTCAGAAAATTGGGAACCCTGTGGAAGAGGGGGAGGAAGGGTTGTAGGAATCAGAGGGGATGGAGGACAGCAGGAGAACATGGCCCATTTGTTCTCAAAGAACCCAAAAAGGCCCACAAGAACAAAAGATAGTGCGTATGGGTTCACATAAACTGAAGCAGCAAGTCTAGGGCCTGCATGTGTCTATACCAGGTCCTCTGCATATATGTTATAGCTGTTAGCTTGGTGTTTTTGTAGGATTCAACAGTGGAGGCAAGCGTGTCTCCAACTCCCATCAAGTTCTCTTGTCCAGCCTTGATATGAGGGTTTGGCCTTGTCTTACTGTATCTTGTTTTGTCCTGATTGGAGGTAGTTTCATGGAGGCCTGCTCTTTTCTGAAGAGGAAATGGAGCAGGAGTGAATCTGCGGGAGAGGGGAAGTGTGTGTGTGGGGGGGAGGAGCTGGGAAGAGTGCAGAGAGGAGACACTTCAGTAAGAATGTATTGTATGAAAAAAAAAAAAGAGAATATATTTCCAAAAGAAAAAAAAGTCAGTGGAGCATGAGTATTAAAAGCGTCGCCTGTCCTGTGTGGTGATGGGTCAACCGGCCTTGAACACTTAGTGCTATCAAAGGCTGTCCAAAAGAACAAAAAAGCATCCATGGGTGACAGACGCTCTCTTCCCAAATCTCTTTTTTTTTTTATAAGTACTTTATTTTTTTTTCAAGTTACATCTCAGTCACAAACCCTTCCCTATTCCCCCTTCCTGTCCCACCCTTACACCCTCTTCCCCGCCCCCCAACAGCTTCTCTTTTCATTCCAATAAATGGTTCTTTCTCTTATAACAGTAAATTCTATACAAAACAGCAGAATTAAATATGCTACATTTATGAGAGTTAAATGGCCCAGTATACCTTCCCAATGTCCAGTTCATACATATTTGGCCCCTGACTTTAACCTTCTACCTTCTAACCATCTCCATGAATTTAAAGTTCTATAACTGACTTAGCTTTCATACAAACTTGCATCACTATTATAACCATCTTCTTAGATCTAGAACGCCCTCTTGATTCCTAAACAACTCAAAATTTAGCTATGAGACTCAAGCTGTCTATTCTTCAACCACCTCAGAGAGCTGAGAAGGATAAATATAAATGATTATATAGGAAGTGCAGGGCCTGCAGCTTCCAATACTAAGAAATGACAAACCAGTGACTACCTGGACAGTTCCCATTTTCTCTCCATACATTCCAGCATCAGTCTTCAGCCTTTTGGTCCTGTTTCTCTGACAGACATTTATTGTAGAGCAGGGATTGTGAAGGACTAACCTACCCTGTCTTGGCAGAGCTAGGCTGTCGACTTCCCTGCTACCAAGTTTTGTCCTTTTTGGACAGCAGTCTGTCTGCAGTTGAAGCAAGGAGTTTTTACATGCCAAGAGATAGGCTTGCCACTAATTCAACCATCTCACACTGGAGATTCTTCGATGCTTTTCTTCTACTTGGAGTAGAATAGGGGGTGCTGTCAGGAGCTGATATGTCACGATATCAAAAAAAAAATCTTAATTTAAGACCACATCTTTGAATGCCATATTCTGCAGATCTCTTGGGGTTTTTGAAGATGCCCTATCTATCTCTTGTATTTAGATAAGCAAATGTTGCTTGTCTTTTAACAACTTGATTACTGAGTAGCTTAGAGAATATCTGTGATAGACTGTCTTAGTAGTTAACAAGGTGACATGCATGCATGACTGGGAGTTTGTTTTTCTTAACTATCCTAAACAGTTTAAGATGGTTGGTATCAAGAGGCCAGAGCTTCACATTTCATTTTTAAGTATCTCTAGGTACGATACCATTAGGAAGCGTTACCTTAAATTTTGTATCAATATACAAAGATCTATTCAAATGTGGCTAAATATACTCTTAATTTTGTATCAATATACAAAGATCAATGCCTATGCGGCCTAATACAATCTTAATATTGCGTCCATATACAAGGGTCAATACCATTGTGGCCAACTATAATCTTAATTTTGTATCAATATACAAATATCAATACCGACGTAGACCAATACAATCTTATTTTTGCACAATAAACAATGGTCAATACCACTTTAGCCAAATATACTATTAATTTTGTATCAATATACAAGGGTATAAGGGCATATTCAATAATGTGACCTTTCTTCTTGATCCTTCCTGTGCTGTCTATGTTTCAAATCTCTTGCTAATGTCTGTGGAAATCTTCCTCCTTCTCACTTCCAACTTTTAAAGAGGAACATTGTGCTGCTATGCGGCCAGGCTATTCTTCAGTTTGGTCTCTGCTTCCCAACAAACTTGTGCAGCATCCAAACCAAACCTTGCACAGGACCCAGAGTGGAAGAAGTGATTCAGTAGGCCGGGCCTCTGCAGAGAAATGAGTAGTGAACCTGCTGTTGGTTGAAAGCAAACAGTATTTACCAAGTTAAAGTTCAGCCAACAGAGCCAAGACTGGGGGCATCAGCACCTTGAAGAAGGCCTGAGAAGTAAGGAGGGAAAAGACATGGAAGAACTCCATCAATTGATCTACCAATCATTTCTAAAGCACCCTTGAAAACAATGGGCAGACTCTTTGCTTAGATAGTCTATGTATCTCAGAGCCCTGGCAACCCTACAACTAGACAGCCACCAATACTGAATGTGACAGTTAAGGAGACCAGCAGTGACAAAAGCAAAAAAAAAAAAAAAAAAACCAGGAGATTTAGTCAATGTAGCCACATTGGAAAAGGAAATTAATAAGGTGTTTAAGTGACTCTTGAGTCTATCTTTCAGCTCTTGGCTGTAGTTTTAGGGTTAATCAGAGACCATAGCCAAATAGTGATGGGGATGGTGGGTTCTGCCAATCATTCATCCATCATTGAATCCCGATCTTTCCAGAATTGTATGAACTTTCTTCCTGGGGTAGCATCCACTCCCCCAGCTGTCACAGAACTTTAGCTTCTGTCTTCCCCCAGCAGGAGGTTCTTCTGGGAAAGTCCAGTTCCACAAGGTTCTTTGTTTGATACCTGGGTGACCAAAGTGGGTCAGATTACTGCTGCTTTTACTGTGTGCTTACAGGATGAATGCTGAACATTGTTATTTAATAAAAGACACAGGGAAACATTCTCAGTTACTCAAAGGCTAATACCTACTCACAATGATCACATTTTATTAAGGAGCTCCTATCTCCACATTTAGCATTGGCTTGTGTCTCTCCCAAAGGTCTCCTGAGTTTTCAAAGCTTGTTTCTGGGAATATGAAGAGTTAGAGCTTTTAGACATGTAAGAAAACTTCAGAGCCAGAAAATCCCAATACAAGCTTACCTTTTGGGCCTCACTAAAGCTAATAAGAGGGAATTGATACAAATGTGCACAGAATTCTTAGCATGCTGCAAATCACTGTGTGATGGTCTATAATGGGGCATTCACATCTTTAAACAGTAATTCGCTTGTTTGCAATGCACAATTTACCGTATCTTTTAAAGGGTTTCATAAATTTCTTGCAAGTGAGAAAATGAAATCACACCCCTGTATCATTCAGAGGAGTTTTTCAGGTAAATAAATGTAAAAGCCCCAAATTAGGAAACATCCTATTTTATCACAGTTTATTGATGTAATGCAAAAAGGAAAGCTATGCCATAAATAAATACTTAGTGTCGATCACCAAGATAGACACAAACTTTTCTCTCTGGTTCAACAAATTTTATTTGCTTGTTTTGGGAAAAAGCAACATACCACATTTTAATATTTAATTGGCATTTTGAATGTGTGGGGGAATGTTGATGGATTTCTCCCAGAAGTTTGCTATTTGCTATTACTATGAAACCTTTTCTTTTTGTTTTTCTCTTCCAATTTTTAAATACCATCAGATCAATCTCACATGCTTTCTGAAGGAGGAATAGATATTTTCAGGATAGCCAAAAACCAAAAGAAAAAGAATATTAACAGCAGAAGGCACACTAGTAAGGATTTTGTTTTGTTTTCTCATTTTCTTCTTGCTGATTCTTCAATATTTCTGGTTTAGTCACGGATAGGAGAAAAGGGAAACAGAGAGTGAATAAAATGCATCTCCAATTATGATGCAAATAGAATGTGACTACTAGATAGAATAAGTGTGCTGAATCCCCTATGGGTTGTTGAGGGATTCTCTTCTGTTCAGATGTGAAGTGGATGAGATATGCTGTTGCTTTATTAAGGGGATTACCTCAGCAAAGTTGTGGAGGAACCTGGCACATAACAGATTCTAGTTGAGAATACTCTCTCATCTCATCAGACCTCCTTCTTTCTCTCACTCCAAGCTGGCTTTACATCTTTCTTTCCTTCTTTCTAGAAAATGATAGATCTTGTGCACCTTCCTCTCATGTGGTTGAGTCTTATAGCTTTGATATATTGAGAGTTACCTGCATGACAAACTTACCCTTATATTGAAACAGACCTCATTAGTAATGTGTTTATACCATAATTATTTACTTTATTTGTTTTGAATTGAAGCATAAAAGCTACATATGTGCATACATTCATGCATACATACCCAATTCATGTGCGTATTATGATATACTTCAATATATCTATACCTTGTATAATACTCAAATTGGAGTGTCTGCTCTGTTCTTAGGGATCAGACTTTTGGTGAAAACATTGAAATTGTTTCTTGTAGATTTCAGTGAGCCAGGTATGCAACATCATGTGTATAGTCATCCTACTATGTGGCATAACACCGGAGTTCATCCCTCTAATGATAATTTAGTTTCTATCAGCCTGACTGTGTCCTCCCTTCCCTGTAGGCTCCCTAGCCTGTGGTTTTCTCTGGAATGAGTGAAAACATAATGGCACCCATCTTTGGCCTTTACATATCTGGCTTGTGTCATTTAACAAAATGACCTTCCATTATTATATCTGCACTGAGTGGCCAATTAGGAGTTCACTGTATACATCTGTCCCAACTCTTTCTGTGCCCACCTGTCAGCCATTAGTTGTTTCTATCTCTTGACTACATTATTGCTATGACAATGAGCACAGGAGACTTAGGTAGCTGACTCTTTCAGCTGGTGGTTTTCCCTCCAAGGGTACAGGTATCCAGTGTGGTGATTGGGGGATTAGACAGTAGTTTTGCTTTTAGTTTTTGTGAGATTCCATTTGCTGTTTTCCCTATGGCTGCACCAATGTGCATGTCCGCCAATTGTGTGTAAGGCTTACATTTTGCCTACCAGTGGGGTGGAAGGCTTCTGTTTTACCCTTTCCTCTAGACCAGCAATTCTTAACCTTCCTAATGCTGTGACCATTTAAGTACAGTTCCTCATGTTGTTGTGACCCCCTCTACCATAAAACTGTTTTGTTGGTACTTCACAAGTGTAATTTTGTTAATGTTATAAATCATATTGTAATTATCTGATATGCAGGATATCTGATATGTGACCCTTAAAGGAGTGACAACCCACAGGTTGAGAGCCACTGCTCTAAAGCATGCATAATATTTGTTATGGTCATTCATATTGGGATGAGGTATCTCTCACTGAAGTTCAGTCTAACCTTGCTCTGGGTTTTGAAGTGGAGAGTTTGTTCTGTATCCCTTGGCTCTTGTGTGCCCTCCTTTGAAATTTGGCAATTGAGAGCATTTGTCAATTTTTAGATTTTTCTCTCCTGTTTGATTTTCTCATATGTCCTGGATAATATCTCCCTGAGAGATCTCTTGCAATAGGATGTATCATGCTGTTGATGATCTCTGCTGTTGCTGCAAATAGCATTCCTGGTTTATTTACATGTGTGCATGTGGGTGTGTGTATGTGTGTGTGGTGGTCTGAACAAGAATATCCCCCATAAGCGCATATATTTGAATGATTGGGAACATTTTAGGAAGTAGGAGCTGTGGCCTTGTTGGAGGAGGTGTGTCCCAAGGGGTGTACTTTGAGGTTTCAAAAAGTCTACAGGATTCTCTCTCTCTCCTCTCCATTTCTCTCTCCCTCTCCCCTCCCTCACTCTCTCTTCTTCTTGCTTGTAATCAAGATGTGAGTTTTCAGCTACTGCTCCAGTGCTATACCTACCTGCTTACTACCTTGTCTCCCTACCCTGCCTTGATGGTCATGGACTCTAATCCCTGGAACTGTGAGCCTCAAATGAAATGTAAATTCCTTTTATGAGCTGCCTTTATGCAGTGTTACCACTGTAATCTAAAACTAACTATGACCAGTGTGGTGGCTTTTGAGACAGTCTTCTGTAGATCAGTCTTACTATCAAATAATGACTCTTTCCTAAGATGCCTGATATTGAGAATACATATGTTTGCCATGCCTGCCTAGTGTATTCACATTTAATTTATAAGTAATAAATGTATAATTTATAGACTGCAGTGAGATATTCTAGTACATAAATATAACATGTGATAACCAAATTAGGAAAATTGACATTGAAACAAATTCCTTTCTGCTAGTAATATACAAGAACATCCAGATATTTTAAAGCACTAGAGTCCTTATGAACTGTAGTGACCCTTGTAGTGTCACCCTAGCACCATTACTCCAGTTGACTCTCTTTGCTACTCCCCTCCTTCTATGGCCCTTTGTCCCTTGCCTGGAACAATTCTAGCCTGGGCCACCAGATCAGTACTTTTAATTTCTGTAAACTCAACTATGATAGCATATCTTTTCTTCTGTATAATGTTGATGCCTTCTCACATACCAGAGCTTTCTGGCAAAACTTTTAAAACTGTTCCTTTTTCAAACATTATATTCAATTACTGTTTTTGCCTTTCCCTTCTGTTCCCTTGTGGGCGTTATAAGAAAGATGCATAAATGAAAATGAATGGCTGCCATCCTTTCTGGCTGGCTGTGGCACCTACGTGTTGAATACCAATCCTGTTCTCCTTTTCAGCATCCTTTGTATGGGGCATTAATTCCTTCAAAGAAACACAGTTGTTCTTAGAGGAAAAGGAACATAAAAGGAGGGGTGGGACACTGATGTTCCTTTAATCTTTGCTTCCCCCTCACCATCCCCCTTTCTTCTGCACTGCCCAGCACGGTCGGCATGCTTAAAGCCCCTATAAATGCTTGTTGGATAAATGGCTATAGACATTCACTAGCCTGAAAGGAATTCTTGCATATTTTTATTGCTCAGAGTCACTAAATCCTGGAGGATTGGGCACAATTAGAGCTATACGATGCCTGTACAGTTTTTATCATCTCAAGGGCTGACCATGTTGTGAACTGCTAAGGGAAGTCCGCCTCCACTTGGTAATAGAGCACAGATATGGCAGCGTGGATGTGGATATGACCATGGCCTCAGTGAAGCTTGGTTTGCTGTCCTCTGTTGTTCCACGTGGTCAGGAAATCAACTTGGCTCTTAAAGCTGCTTTATACTGGGACAATTGAAATCAAACTGTACAATAATATAGGAATTTGATATAGATTTTTTTAAAAAATAGGTTGTTACGAGAAGAAGTCTGCTAACCCAATGCACGTGAGAGTAGAATCTCAGTCTGGAGGAACACAAAAATTCCAGAAGCTTCCAGAAAACACCAAGATTTTAATATGTTAGTTCATGAGGTGTCTTCTTTCAACATACAGATAGATATCCAGAATCTAAGGGAATCTGATTTTAAGTAACTGTTAATTTTGATATTTTCTAGAGTAAAAAGATTTCTACACAGGTAGTCTGAGAACTTTGAGCACTTATCTGCTACTTAGCCCTTGCACACGAGGAGTAGCGTGGCTTGGTATCTGCGGTCTCTGTCTCAGCTGGAGCATGAAGGTCGGGACATGGGAGCGTTGAAAGGCTTAGGCAGAGATGTGCACAGTTACAGGTGTTGGGCAGGTGCAAGGCCACTCCTCTGGAAGTTGCTCACTGGTCTCTCTTCCTCTTTACCTTCTTCTCATAAAGGGCGTAATTGTCAATCAGACTGTTTTTATGTGGCGTTGACCTGTTCATATCTGGTTTCTCTGGAGCCCTCTGAGAATCTTAACATTAAGCAGGGCATTTAAATGCTGGTCATATTTTCAGCTCTCTAAGATGGAGGTAGGGATCAGGAAACCAAGATCCTCCTCTGATACATAGTGAATTGAGGGTCAACCCAGGAAACATGAGAACCCTCTCAAAATTAATAAAAATTAAAATGGAATGAATGTAGCATTAGAATGAAACTTTAGAACACAAACACAAAAATTGTGTTCTGTAATCCATGTGTGAGGAAATGAGTTCTTATGTTAACAAAGTGCCCATCACCCCTGCCCTGGCAAGTAAACAGCCACCGGAAGCTGCCTATTCCCTAGACAGGCAGCCATAAGGTTGCTGAGCCCCTCCATGGCCTGGGTTGTATAGACTCTACCCACTTGTATTCCTCACCCTTACTGAAATGTTTAATAAGAATTTGAAAAATGAACAGATAAAGAGTGAACAAGTTCTCATATGTCTACATGGGTATCTGTCCCTTTGCAGGCTCAGCTACATTGTAACCATGTAAATGACCCAGAGACATTTCTTGTGAAGAATGAAGGACCCAGGGCCCCCCACATAAAGAGAAAGGTGGATGTAACTCACTCCATACCCAAGTGGGGCAAATAGGCTATGTTGGGAATTATAGGAGACTGATTCCACAGTGAAGCCATGCAGTGGTGACCTCTGAAAGACATGAGTTCGTGGTCATGGGCGTGGCCTTGTGAGGATCCAAGGGGGCTTGAAAATGCATAACTCCCAAAAAGAAAACTGAGTGGTGCTCATGACTATGTTTTTTTTTTTTTTTTTTTTTTTTTTTTACATTGAGTTCTGTGGAAATTCTCCTGCTCTTAATTGGTAAACAGAGACAAGGTGTTAAGTTCAAAGGCCCTCCCCTGTGATCTGCGAATGTACCCATGTCGAATGAAGCTTTAAAAAGGCTACTGGTACTCTCAAGCCACCAGTTGGCCTTCCGCGTTTCAAACAGAGATGCTGCAGCCTTCTTCCACACTTAAGGGTAGAGTGGGGTGGTATCTTTAATGCCTTTCTTTCCCTAGCTTTATATAGTATGTCTTGTGAATCACTGTCAACAGTAGAAAATCATGCTGTGTGGGGTTATTTTTCCCACCTTTTCCTCAGGTCTTCCTTCAGCTTTGGCTGTTCCCCAGCTGTAGAACCCTAAGGAAGTCAAAAGTGCCCACTGTCTTCAATCTTTTTACCTATTCTCTCCCAGCCTCTCCTGAAGCCTCTGCACTTGGGTGATGCTGATATTACTTCTGGGGCCATCACTGTGTAGATCATCTAGGATCACATTTCTGAGTATAATGACCACTTCTTTACTCAGCTTTGCTTTGCTTGGTTGTTCATTTTGTTTGTTTGTTCTTTAGAGAGTCTCATGTGGCCAACGCTGGCTCTATCTTACTAAGTAACAAGAGATACTCCTAAAATGCTTTGTTCTTAATTTTCTCCTGCTTAACATAACCTCATCAGCATTATTACATTTTAAAATCATCTTTCATTGATCTTATGTGACCCCCAAGTCTCCTAACCCACCAACTCCTATTTCTTTTCTTATTTCAAATACTATCATGACAGAGGCTGGGTATCCTTATGTCCTTTTTCCTCACTTCCTATATGATTTTTAAAATCCAGATCCTTCTACTTACAAACACCCTCCAAATCTCCAGGATTTGCCATTCTTTGAAATCCAGATGCTCATTTGGATAAAATTGTGGAGATATGACAGGTGTTGATGTTACTTTACTCTTGGCAGATTTAAGTCAAACCCCCAATGCTCCCTCTGCAGTGACACCCCTTATTAATCTCTGTTAATGCCAACTGCTTGCTTCAAGGTGTTTGAACTACATTGGTTAGTTTTCATCTCAGGATAGCATAGGCACTTAGGGATGTATGTCTCCCAGACAGGTGAACATTTCAATTGTGTACAACTTGAAGCCACCATAAACAGGCCTGTTTAAGTTATTATTCTTCATATATTAAATTATTTCACTTCAGCCATATTAGCTACTGAAGATTTTCCTAAAATAGGTGGTTCTTTGAGTTTTATTTGGAATAGGTAAGGGAGATGCTAAGTGGTTAAAAATCCGAATAAAGACAGACTACTTGAGTAAGCTAATGACTAGAAGACCATAGATTTGCTCAATACATCCTCTTCTTATGTTCTCAAAATGCGGTTGATAGGAAACTCAAAATGGTCCTTGCCTTTAGAAATGTCTAGTCTGAAATATGAAGCTCCCTTTCCAGTGTCTGAGACAATGAATCAGGACCAACTTATTTTAAACAAGTCCTTTGAAAAAAGAAAAAAGCAAAACCCTACGATTAGTTGCATACCTAATCATACCTAACATAGATACTTTATTTTAACCCAAAATACAAACATGCATTATACCCACATGGCTTTAAATATCTGGTGCTGGAGATCTGGTCAGCTAGAACACTGCTACTACAGGGTATGAGTATAGTTTCCTGCACCCTCAAGTGGCTTAGAACCACCTCAAATTTCCATGGATCCAACTCCCTCTGGTGGCCGCTGTGGTAACTGCACCAAACACACACACACACACACACACACACACACACACACACACACACAAGACACACTTATGCACATATGGTTGCATACACACATAAGAGGGAGGGAGAGAAACAGAGAGAAAGAAAGAAACTGAATCTATGAAAAACAAAGCTTTAAAAGAAAGGTCAACTTTACATAGGCATGAAATCTCATGTATGTATATGTGCTCAAATTCCTTTGCATAATGTACAAGGAAATGGTATAAAATGTGATTTAGAGAAAAGAAATAGAACATGGAGAAAATGGCCTCAGGTCAGACCCAGAAATTTGTCTTTGGCCTTGCTAGCTATTAATTTTGAAGTGATGACTAGAATTAAAAACATTGTGTGGATATCAGGGATTAGATAAGATCAGTGAAACAAACTAGGATGTTTTTGATCCACAGATGGTGCTGGGCACTGTTGTGCATATAGATTTTTGTATATAGATATCAGAGTTGTCCATTGAGTTGCTGAATCAACACTCAGATGATAGGTAACCCCTTTCTTCAAGCGTCTAGCTCTTCCATACCTCTCTTCTTTGTATCCAGTCTAACCCCACAGAATTATTTGCATATAGGGTTTGCTGATGAAAATGTGCAAGCTTCAACTGGAGAGTAATTGTTTCCATGGTGACCTCCTTTCACATTCTTTGTGTATCTGCTTCTGTAACTCTTGGTTAAATTATTTAATTGCTACAAACTTAGCTGATATAAAGTGGTTTAATATGGAAACAGTGACCCTTGGCTGTGCAGACTGATGCTTCTCAGGATAATAAAATACCATAGTCTAGACATATGATGCAAAAACAAGATGCATTTCTCATAATTCTGGATCCTGGGAGTACAGGTTGAAGGTGCCAGGAACTCAATCTATAAGGGCTGGCTTCAGAGTTCATGTTCACACCCTTTTCCTGCATGCTATCACAGAGAAAAAGGGAAATGGAACACTCTGGTTCTCTCTCTCTCTCTCTCTCTCTCTCTCTCTCTCTCTCTCTTTAAAAATCAAGACACTACCATTAGGGATTCCTCCTTGTGAATTCTCTATTTAGCTCTTTCCCCCATTTTTTGATTGGATTATTTGGTTTCTTCGCATTTAATTTCTTGAGTTCTTTGTAGATTTTGGATATTAGCCCTCTGTCAGATGTGGGGTTGGTGAAGATTTTCTCCCAGTCTGTAGGCTGCTGTTTTGTTCGAATGACAGTGTCCTTTACCTTACAGAAGCTTTTCAGTTTCATGAGGTCCCACTTATTGATTGTTGATCTCAAGTCCTGAGCTGTTGGTGTTCTGTTCAGGAAGTTGTCACCTGTGCCAATCATTTCGAGGGTTTCTCCCATTTTTTCTTCTAGTAGATTTAGTGTGGCTGGCCTTATGTTAAGGTCTTTGATCCACTTGGACTTAAGTTTTGTACAGGGTGATAAGTATGGGTGTAACTTCATTCTTTTACAAATGGACATCCAGTTGGACCAGCACCATTTCTTGAAGATGCTGTCCTTCTTCCATTGTGCCGTTTTGGCTTCTTTGTCAAAAATTAGGTGGCCATAAGTGTGTGGGTCTATTTCTGGATCTTCAATTCGATTCCATTGATCTACTACTGGTCTGTTTCTATACCAATACTACCATGCTGTTTTTACAACTATTGCTCTGTAGTACAGCTTGAAATCTTGGATGGTGATACCTCCAGATGTTTTTTTTATTGTACAGGATTGATTTAGCTATTCTGGGCTTTTTGTTGTTCTTCCTATTTTGTGTATCATTTGTCTCACCATTGTGTATCTACTTCCTCTGACTGGGGAGAGAAGGGAGTCTCTTAAAACCCAAGGACTAAACAGAGCACACAGGGCTCAGGAAGTAAATAAATATCATATAGTCTCAAGAAGTTCCTGAAACTTACAAGATGCATAAGCCTCCCCTCCCCCCTTTTTGTTTTTGTTTTTGTTTCTGCTTTTTTTTTCAGACAGGGTTTCTCTGTGTAACAGCGCTCTGTCTGTCCTGGACTCTTTTTGTAGACTAGGTGGCCTCAAACTTACAGAGATCCACCTGCCCCTCCCCCCTGCCTCCCAAGGGTTGAGTTGAAAGGCATGCGCCACCACACCCAGCACGCCTCCCTTCTCTAAGCAGTGAAAATTGTTGGGACATGGAAAGAGTCTCCACAGGGCCAGATGCTTGGAAAATTACAGGGAGCTCCAGAGATGCTGGAGTGGGCTTCTTGGTGATAAAGCTTTGAGTCTTCCATGACCCTGTAATTGATCCCAATAAACTCACTGGCTCACTAAAAAAAAAAAAAAAATCAAGACACTAACCATAGTCATTAGAAACTTTTCCCCATGACTTAATCTCCTCCTTCTAATTCATTAACATCTGATATAGCAAGATTTCAACATATGGTATGGTGGGATAGAGAAACAAACATTCAAACTAAGGCATCTGCTAATTAGAGTTCAGTCAGTTTAGAGGTGGCCCATGACTACTGATTATAATTCGATAATTTTTTTGGTGGATAAGACATTCAGCTGACTTCTAATCCCACCCTATTAACCTGACTCAGCAAACAGAAAATTCTAAAGATGCCTTGTTACCCTACTTATAAACTAGTTCACTTACTTTCGTTCTTATTGTAGTCTGTCCCAGAGGGGTCTCATTTTTCTCCCAATTATCTCACCTATATACTTCTGCTCAGCACAAATATATAGTTCTCATAAAAACTCACTAAATATTTTAGCTCTACCTATTTGTATTCCTAATAATAAGTTTAAAACTCAACATGTCTTAGGTATTTATTATCCAATTCCACAGTGGAAAATCTATGCATAAGCCTGATCTTTCCTATAGAGCTAAAAATGGGGTCAAAGGTTGCAATCATATCTTCACTAGGTTGAAGTGAAAGTTACAAGAGGAGAAGAAGGAATAACAGGTACACTGGGGAGGAAGGGCAGCCCTGGACAAAGAGAAGAAGGGGAGGAGGAGGAGGACGAAGAGGAGTAGGGGAAAGAAAGGAGGAAGAAGAGGAAAAGGAGGAGGGAGGAAGCGGAAGAGAAGAAGAGGAGGAAGAGGAAGAGAAGATGGAGTACTGGGATTAGGAACAAGAGTAGGAGAGGAACAGGGAGAGGAAGAAGAGAGGAGGAGCAGATAGAGGAGGAGGGGAGAAGAAGAAGACAAGGAAGGGAAGAGGAAGAGGATGGGAAGGAAGAGGGGAGTAGGCAGGGGGTGGAGAAAGAGGCAGCAGCTGCACATAAGGATCTAGAGTTTCTATTCCACGGAGCTACTGCTAATAAGCCCCAGAAGTCTGAGCTGTCAGATGCAGAATACCTTGTCCCTCTGATTGGCACTGGATAGATTCCTTGCAATGCTCTGACCATAGTCTCTCACTTCAGAAAAGGAAGCAGAGCATGGGAAGTGGGCTTAAGGAGCACAAAGCCCCAATGTACAAATACAAGATCCATGAACTATAGTGAAAGGGTGCAGTACTCTATTTTTAATCACTGAAAAAAAAAGTATCTGGTCAAAATAAATGTCTTTGGAAGATGTAAAAAGCTTAAAAATAAACACACTACCCACCTTTCCTCCTTCACCACAAAGAATCGAAGAAGGGCAGAAAAAGTGTAGAAAGTCAGGGGAGTCCTTGCAGATTCAATTATGTGATTAAGACATAGATGAAAACCTCTGACCCCAGTACAACTCAGGGCTCTTCCCTCTCTCTGACTTCTCCCCCTCCTTGTGGACCTCATCCTTTATTTTCATATTATGTCTTTCTGTGCTGCCCAAGCTAGACTTAAATTCTTGTCATTCAAGAGATCCTCTTGGCTCAGCCTCCTATGTAGCTGTTTGAAAATATTTTTAAAACATTTATTTATTAATCCAAGTTACATCTCAATCACAGTCCCTTCCCTTCTCCCCTCCAAGTCCTACCCTCCCACCATCCTAACCTTCTCTTTCAGTGAGGGGGGCCCCACTTATCAACCCCCCTCAGTTCATCAGTCACTTCAGAGCTAAGAGCTTCCTCTTGCTCTAGGCCTGACATGGCAGCTCAGCTAGGGTAAGTGTCCCACTAACAGGCAACAGAATCATGACTGAGATCTCCCTCACTTGCTAAGGGAACTGTATGAAGACCAAGTTGTCTATCATCTATATTTTTATAGGGGAGTATAGGTCTAATCTAAGCTTTCTTCTTCTTCTTCTTCTTCTTCTTCTTCTTCTTCTTCTTCTTCTTCTTCTTCTTCTTCTTCTTCTTCTTCGTGTTTCAGTCTCTGCAAGCCTCTGGGTTGGTTCTATTTATCTTCATGTGCTGTTCTTGACCCTTCCGTTCTCTGTAGTCCTCCTCCCTCCCTTATATACAACTCCCAGAGCTCCACCTAATATATGACTGTGTCTCAGCATCTGTTCTGCTCTGCTGCTGGGTGGAATTTCTTATAGGATAGTAATGCTAGGTTCCTGTTCCTTTGAGTCTGTGGTTTGTAGGGTAGTTATTATGTACTATATGGCTAACATCCAGTGTAAGTGAATACATGCCGTGTGTATCTTTCTGGATCTGGGTTAGCTCACTAAGAATGAGCTTTTCTAGTTCCATCCATTTGGTTGCAAAATGCATGATTTCCTTCTTTCTGATGGCTGAGTAGTATTCCATGGTGTAAATGTACCACAGTTTTTCAATCCATTATTTGGTTGAAAGGCATCTGGGTTGTTTCCAGTTTCTAGTTATTACAAATAAAGCTGCTAAGAACATAGTTGAGACAATGTCCTTGTGCTTTGGTGAAAAATCTTTTGGATATATGCCCAGGATTAGTATAGCTGGGTCTTGAGGTAGAACTATTCCCAGAGATATTGCCAGACTAATTTCCACAGTAGTTGTACAAGTTTGCACTTCCACCAAAATGGAGAAGTGTTCCTCTTTCTCCACAACCTCGCCAGCATGTGTTGTCATTTGAGTTTTTTATCTTAGCCATTCAGACAGGTGTGAGAAGGAATCTCAGAGTCATCTTGAATTGCATTTCTCTGATGACTAAGGATGTTGAGTATTTCTTCAAGTGTTTTTCAGCCTTTAGAGATTCTTCTTTTGTGAATTCTGGGTTTAGCTCTGTACCCCATTTTTGATTGGATTATTTGGTTTCTTGGTGTTTAATTTCTTGAGTTCTTTGTAAATTTTGGATATTAAAATATCTATTTATCTTAATTTTTTATGTATATGGGTGTTGTCCCCATGTGTGTCTGTGTACCATGTGCATGCAGTTGACCTGTGGAGTCCAGTAGAGGGTGTCAGATATCCTGGACTTGAAGTTGCAGAAAGTTGTTAGCTGGCAAGCTGGATACTAGAAATATGTGTATACTAGAAATATGCAGAAACAGATACTCTGGAAATTCAACACAGATACTCTGGGAAGATGCCATATTGATCATGTGTCATGTATTACCAACCTTGCTTTTCCCACATGGGATATACATATGCTACAAGTCAGTGACTTGACATGGTAATGATGTGAATTCCCATTGTAACCAAAAAGATCCTTTGAAAGGACATCCCTGTATCTGCATGGGGTACCAGAATCAACTCTAACTATTAATTGGTCTTATAGGCCATTTGAATCTGCTAAGGAGTGTTAAAAGACCTCCCCTGGGACATGAGCCTAACCCCATCACTGAAGTCAAAAAGATTCTGGCAACGGAAGTAGCACTCAGAACTATGTTAGCAATATCTGGGCCATTCCATTCCTATCAAGCACACAGAGGATACTGCAAGGTGTTATTGGCAAGATTGCCAACATCTCCAAATAATAAATAGTTCAGACCAATGTTTTTCCATCCCTTGTGATAATGTGGTCTCTTAGATACAAAAGCCAGGCTTTAAGCTGTTTGAGACTCTGAAAGAGATATCATGTACTATATAGCTAAAATCTGACTATAAGTGAATAGATGCTATGTGCATACTTCTGAGTCTGGGTTAGCTCACTCAGGATGAGCTTCTCCAGTTCCATCCATTTGGCTGCAAATTGTGTGATTTCATTGTTTCTGATAGCTGAGTAGTATTCCATTGTGTAGATGTACCACAGTTTTTTATTCCATTCTTTGATTGAGGGACATCTGGGTTGTTTCCAGTTTCTAACTATTGCAAATAAGGCTGCTATGAACATAGATGAGGAAACTTTCTTGTGATTTGGTGAGGAGCCATTTGGATGTATACCCTGAAGTTGGCATGGCTGGGTCCCGAGGCAGAGCTGTTCCAAGTTTTCTAAGATATCGCCAGACTGACCTCCATAGTGGTTGCACAAGCCTGCACTCCCATCAGCAATGGAGGAGGGTTCCCCTTTCTCCACACCCTCGCCAGCATGTGCTGTCATATGAGATTTTGAACTTTCCATCTGACAGGTGTGAGATGGAATCTTAGAGTTGTCTTGAGTTGCATTTCTCTTATGATTAAGAATGCTGAGCATTTCTTCAAGTGTCTCTCAGCCTTTAGGAATTCCTCCTTTGTGAATTCTCTGTTTAGCCATTTTCCCCATTTTTTGATTGGATTATTTGGTTTCTTGGCATTTAATTTCTTGAGTTCTTTGTAAATTTTGGATATTAGCCCTCTGTCAGATGTGGGGTTGGTGAAGATTTTTTCCCAATCTGTAGGCTGCCAGTTTGTTCGAATGACAGTGTCTTTTTCCTTACAGAAGCTTTTCAGTTTCATGAGGTCCCATTTATTGATTGTTGGTCTTAGGTCCTGAACTGTTGGTGTTCTGTTCAGGAAGTTTTCACTTGTGCCAATGAGTTCAAGGGTTTTTCTGACTTTCTCACAATTAGTTATGAGCATTCCAGTAGATTTCTTAGAGAACTGGGGTTTCCAGTATCCTACCATGCTGAAGAGGAAGGGTGTGGCCCTTCCCTGCACTTTTCAGCACAGTTTCACTGTAGACCGTCTGAAACAGGACACAGGTACAGGAAAATGGTCTGTTTTCACTCACAGTTCTATTGGTTTGACCTGTGATTGATTGGCTTGTTTGCTTTGGTGCTGTGAAAAGCATGAGTATGCTTCAAACCAAAGCCTCCCCTCCTGTGGCCAGGAGGCAAAGGAGAGTGAGGGAAGGGCTAGGGTCCCACTTCTTCAAGACGTACCCCAATAAGGTTATTGGCTTTCCACCAGGCCATAATACCTAAGGGTTGACCATCCCCAGTATTGGCAGCTTTGGTGACAAGACATTGATACCTGGCCCTTTGGAAAACAGATAGCATATCCAAACTGTACTAATAGCTGTTGAGAAAAGCATGCTGGAAACTGCATCTTTAATTGGAATCCCTATGGTCAGTCTGCTTTCACATGCTCACAAAACTGTCTCATCATTTTATAAAAAAGTGGAAAAATGGAAGGAAAAGTAGAGGTGGTAAATCTACAATGTTTTAGTTTTAGAACAAAATGTTGATGGTTGTGGTGACTCAGCTGCAGTGCAAAAGCTAGTGATGCTGAGGCAAGAGGACCTGCGGTCTAAGGAAGCCTGAGCTGCTCAGTGAGACCCTGTCAAAACTAACTAAACAAGGTTCTGAGGGATTTTCAGTTGGTAAAATAATTGTTCAGTGAATATTAGAAACTCAGTTTGATCATCAGAATACGAATAAGAAATCTGAGTGAAGCATTATGGGTACCTGTAATCCAAGCATTGTGGACAGGTCCCAGAGAGACAGGACCAACCCTGGGCTTGGCTGGTCAGCCAACCTAGACACAAGGGAGGCTCTAGGCCAATGGGAGACCCTGTCTCAATAAATAAGGTGGATAGGCAGCTCCATAGGAACAGCACCTCAGGTTGGCCTCTGCCCTATACGTATGCACACATGCACACACATACCACACACATACACAGGCACACATGCATGCATACACAAAAATACACAACCATATGCTCACACACATATATGTGCCTAAGCACACACAGACATACACATGGGTGAACTTGTACACACATGAACATACAAACACAACAACAATTAAAGAAAAATAGAGCACGAATTTGAAATAAAAGGCAGGCAATACATTGGAGGGCTTAGAGGGATGAAATGGAAGGGGGAAATTATGTATTCTCAAAGAGTATAAAACAATATCAATAATACCTGCTGTCTTTCATTGTTTTCTTTTGTGTAAAAACTCCTGAGTGTAAACTTCACACTCCAATCATTTCCAATGCAACAGTCACTTTTTTTTTTTAATTCTGGGGGATACTTTTCCCATCTTTATTATATTTGAAATTTTTATAGTGAAGCATATGTCTGTCATGCTCTAAAGTAGAAATGCCACTAACTCTTATCCAAGTTGAGCTTGCTATCATAGTATATGCTACAATGTTGTTCCTTACCAGAACTTATGAACATGAGTGCTGGGTTTGAAAACCTGACAATTAATTGCTTTTATCCAGATGCCCTATTTAAATTTTTTCAGTATTTTTTAGAATATATATATATATATATATATATATTCTAAATACCTATGTGAAAATTTCATCTTTTTTGTCAAATAGTACACATGACAGGACAATTCTATCTGCATTAACGAGAGTCCATGAATACTATGGGTACCTGGATATCATTCTCAGTATAACAGTATTGAAGTACATAGACTTCAAGTTATTTATGGACCATATGAATATTACATTTGAATCTGTTATTCATATATTCAGTCCTATTTTAAAGTATATCTATTATGTTATAAGAAAAATAGAATAACTAATATATTCTACTGAACACTAAAGCTTTCCATGCAATCAGCAGTCCTGCAGATGATAAATACACTCCATGCCATTTGGATGGAGCTGTGTGAAAATGAGATACAATGGTATTGATTATCCAAAATGAAATTACATTGCTTCAGTTTCAAGTTCAAGACTTTGCCTGGAGACTTTGGTGATCATTAGGCAATGGATGGAAAAGCACCAGAAGCAAGTATGCTTGGCTTCTTTTTTTTGTTTTTCTTCCAAGCAGAAACTACATTTTGGTTAGGAAAATGACAGACTATGGGGTTTCACATAAATGCCAGTAGATATTTCAAACAAACAACAATGAAACAAACACCATGTTTAGCCCTGGTCTTGCTGGTCTTGCTGTGGCAGAACATGGCATAGAAGGAATAATAGTCTTGTTCCCTCTAGCCAGGCAATGACACCTTCCCAGGTGAAATACTTCAATCTTCCTTTAGACAACTGTGCATCAGCAAAGCCCCATTCCTGGGTAGTTTGTTCTGGGAAGGGCACAGGAGGACCTATCCAGATGTGTAGTGGAGATGTTGCTTTCTAGAAAAAAAATTGAAATATTTATTTATTTATTTATTTATTTGTTTATTTATTACTTTGTTACATCTCCATTACTACCCCTTCCTTCCACCCCCTCTTCCACCCATCCTACCTCTCTAGTTTGGGGTGCCTTCATGTATCACCCGCCCTCTGTTCATTGGTCATATGAGGTCTAAGAGGGTTTCCTTCCTCTTGCACATGGGGCATGTATGGCATTTCCAGTAGGGTGGGGTGTCATACTAACAGGTAACCAAGTCCATGTTCCTGATCTTTTGGGTCTATTGATTGTTGGATGGTTATCCTCTACTACATGGCTAAAATCCAGTTATATGTGAATATATGCCATGTATATCTTTGTCAGTCTGAGTGAGCTCACTCATCATTAGCTTTCCTAGTTCTAGCCATTTGGCAGCAAATTTGTATGATTTCTTTGTTTCTGATAGCTGAGTAGTATTCCATTGTGTAAATGTACCACAGTATTTTTATCCATTGGTCAGTTGAAGGACATCTGGGTTGTTTCCAGTTTCTAGCTATTACAAATAAAGCTGCTATGAGCATAGTTGAGGAGATGTCTTTGTGGCTTAATGAGGAATCTTTTGGATATATATATATCCAGGAGTGGTATGGCCATCTCTTGAGGTAGAGCCATTCCAAGTTTTCTAAGATATCACCAGAATGATTTCCATAGTGGTTGTGCAAGTTTGCACTCCCACCAGCAATGTAGGAGTGTTTCCCTTTCTCCACAACCTTGCAAGCATGTGTTGCCATTTGAGATTTTGATCTTAGCCATTCTGACAGGAGTGAGATGGAATCTCAGAGTCATCTTGAGTTGCATTTCTCTGCAGAAGAATGCAAATAGACCCATGTTTATCACCTTACACAAAACTTAAGTCCAAGTGTGTTAAAGATCTTAACATAAAACCAGACACACTAAATCTAAAAGAAGAGAAAGTGGGGAAAACCCTTGAACTCATTGGCACAGGAGACAACTTCCTGATCAGAATACCAACAGCTCAGGCTCTAAGACCAACAATCAATAAATGGGACCTCATGAAACTGAGAAGCTTTTGTAAGGCAAAGGACACTGTCATTAGAACAAACCAGCAACCTACAGATTGGGAAAAGGTCTCATCCAACTCCACATCCGACAAAGGGTTAATATCCAAAATTTATAAAGAACTCAAGAAATTAAACACCAAAAAACCTAATAACCCAATTAAAAAATGGTGTACATAACTAAACTGATTCACTAAAGAGGAATTTCAAATAGCTCAGAGGCATTTGAAGAATGTTCAACATCCTTATTTATTTATTTTTTATTTAATGTATACGTATGTGTGCCTGCATGTCTGAGTACTATGTGCATGCAGTACATGAGGAGTCCAGAAGAGGGGTTCAGATCCTCTGGAATTGAAGTTAGTTACAGAAAGCTGTTAGCTGCTTTGTGGACACTAGAAATTGAACACAGATCCTCTGCAGAGGTATTTCTCCAGCCCCAGCTTTCAGTTTTGCAGCCTGTTTTACACTCTATTCCTCTGCTACTGGTGCAATAATGTAAGCCTGTTGAGCACTTCCACTATAATTTCCAAACAAATGTCATTTGCTTTACATGTTTCTATTCTTCTTTTCACAAAGCATTTATTGAGATAAAAGGTTCTCCCCCATGGGTCATGACCTCCATTTAATAATTGGATCATACAAATAAGTCATTTCCCCATGTTTCCTGCTTGATATGTCAAATTTTTCAGTTCTGAGAGATGATGTCTTTACATGAGTTTATCTATTTTCTTTCTTTGGAGACAATGCTCCTGATTGCTGAGAATTGATCCTGGTTATTTGTGTACTGTAATGAGATTGTCTCCAGCAAGCTATCATCACAAAAATTTAGTATCACTAACAAATGGAAAGATAGTAGATAGATGATAGACAGACAGACAGACAGACACATAGATAGATAGAGCAGCACATAAACATTTTCCCAAATGCCCTTCAGTTTGCTTAGATATAATGCCAGTTACTTCCCAGTGAGTTACTGGAAGTCTTCTAATGGACCCATTCCCCACAGTACATTACAATAGGTCCTAAGGGTGCAGATGCACCAAGACTGATGCCTTATGACCTAGAATCAATGCCAGTCCCATGCAATTGTCCAGAGGACATAGGTATTGTTGGACTAGGATATCATACAGTCACCTCCCTTGACCATCCGAACAGAGGGAAGTAAAGAGAGAGATATGGATAAGTTTCAAGTGTGGGTGGTCTACACTTGAAACTCCACTAAGTTTAGCACTGAGAACAGAAACTAGCCAGGCCTTCGCACTCACAGGAAACTCTGGGTTCTTCTTTTTGGCTGACATTTCCAAAGCGACCCTGAGCTTTGTAGTGATGTAGTCAAGAGGTTTAGGGAAACAAGCATTCCTGAAGTACTCAAGTGGCTAAATTCAAATTATTGTCATCTACTGGGGTGAAGATTGCTAATCACTTTATTCTGGGCTGTTCAGTAGATCCAATTAGGGAGGGCATTTTGCCCAAGGCTGAGGCAGTGGAAGGCTGAAGTGATTAGTCATGCTTTCGGGTCCTTCATGCCCCCACCCCACCCCCCGTTGGTCCAGAATTCTTTAAGGGAAGAAGATGAGAGTGTGTGTGTGTGTGTGTGTGTGTGTGTGTGTGTGATGCACCTAGAAAATGCAGAGCACAGCTCTGAAGAATCAACAGCCCTAACAAGATTTCATAGAAGTGAGGCAGAGTGACTTAGACAGCAGCAGTCCAAGGACGCATTCCATTGTACTGGAGAGCATAGGCTTCCTTTATAACTTCCTGGAGTGTACAGTCCTGGAAGAAGTATACTTAACCACTTACTTTGAGAACATTAAAGTCTGTGTGGATATTAGATGACAGGCGCAAACATGACATCTCATGCTGTGCTTTTCCCTCTAAGACCGGTTTATTTCCTCTCCTATTTAAGGTGTGTAATATGATACTTTGAAATATGTATATCATGAGATAGGTGGAAGCCCACATACTATACTGTTATTCAGCCAAGCAAAATGAGCAATCGGTCACCTCACACAGCTCCTCAGTGGTAAGAGCACCGGACGTTTCTTCTCAGCAAACTTTTAATGTTAACATTATTTATTATTCCAACACTGAACATAAGCTCTGCAAACCTTATAAATAATCTTGATTACATTTTTACTTGCTTTTACCCATTCCTCAGTGCAATTTTTGGCAAGCACCTCTGTCCTCCATGAGTCTATGGATTCATATCTATTTTCCATTCAACTGGGAGTGATGTCACAATGTGTTTGGCTTTCTGTGCCTGGACTATTTCACTTGACCTAATTTCCTCTGGGTACATATGTTGCTAATAAAGATTTCCTTTCTCTTGCAAGGAAGAACATGTTCTTTTGTATCTCTACACATTTTCCTCCTTTACCCATTCGTCTGCTGATAGACTTTAGGTTGTTTCCACAAATCGGTTTCTGTGATTACGGATTCTATGGTGAACTTGGAGTGCAGATGTCTCCGTGAGGTATTGATTTCATTCATTATATGCTCAGGAACTACTATTTTGAATTTATAAAAACATACCGTGTTTAGTAATGCCCATAACAATTTGAATTTCCACTAATAGTGTAAAATGATTCTGTTTTCTCCAACGCCTTGTTCCAAACTTGTTATGTCTTATCCTTCATTAGTGTCAGTCCTAACAGTTGTAAGATGCTGTCTCATTTTGATTCAGATTTCCATTCCTCTGATGATTAGCCATGGGATAAATCTCTGAAACAACTTACATATTCTGTGGTGTTATGTCTACATGAGCTGCAGCAGAAAGATTCGTGCTTTCGTCCATTTAATAAGGCTTGATTTTTTTCCCGCTTCTTAACAGGCAGTAGACTAAGAAGAGAATGTTCTTCTTATTCAAAACATTCAAAAATTCAGTTGTGGAACTATGAGATCAAATGGATTTATTCTTCCAACAAGTCAAATGTAATATTAATTGGGGGCATTTATGCTAAGGGAAAACATGGTCTCTCTGAGTAGTTCGTTGGTAAAGGCAAGTCAAAGTGTTAATAATTTGACAATTTCATTAGTGTTTAGCTTCAAGAACTATGACTAGCAAAGATTTCTGCATATTTCCCACATAAGCCTTATCTCATTCTTAAAAATATTACTATATCCTGATGTTAAAACAATGAGCCTTTGATTTGTTCCTTATTGAAGTTACATTGAGATGAAGCTGCCTTCAGGTAAAGTAGCCAAGGCCAGTTTTATAGATGGCAACTGAGGTCTATCAATAGGGTAACATCTGCTCATAGCAACTAGGGCATTGTTCTCACTGATTAATAGGGGATGTTGGCATAAGTTCCATTTTTAAATTTCTACTGTCCATCATGGCTCTTGTTATTTTTTTTAAAGATGTGTGTGTGTGTGTGTGTGTGTGTGTGTGTGTGTGTGAGACATGGATGCAGGTGCCGATGGAAGTAGGAAGACAGTGATGGAAGCCCCAGAACTAGAGTTACAGGCAGTTGTGAGTGGTCATGTGAGTGATGATAACTAAGCCCAAGTCCTCTAATGCTCTTATCTCCTGACTCATCTCTCTGGCCTCTTGTAGATTTTTGATGGAATTTTAAGTCACACCATTACCTTGGCTAGCATGAACTTTTAGAAATGTCACATACTCCTATAAAGAAATTATTTGAGTCTTATGTTTTGAATGTGAGGTGTCAGATGCTGGTTTAGCCTTGAGTTATGGTTACTGGTATTTTCTTAAGAGAATGTCCTATTTCACAGCCTTCTACAGAAACAGTGCTGCTTTGAGAAGGAACAGTATGACTCTTCTTCAAATAGCATTTTAAAGAACTCTTCATATTTTCAAAAACAACAACAACAAAAAAACCATGTTAAGCTCTCCTTAGACATAATTACTAAAACACAGCAAGGGGTGAAAATTCCATTCTAAGTATGTGCATGTGCCTAGCATCAAGACTTCAGAATCTCCAAACTCCAGGCCAAGGGGTGGTGTTTCCTGCTATAGAGAATTTTAAGCTCACCACAGGGATCTCCTCTTTAAGACATTTAATGATCTCTAAGCAAGCACTTAAATTTTGTGGGAATGCCTTACTATTTTTGCAGGTAAAATCCAAAAACAGAGAAAGGGTAAAATGGAGCTTTTACTACCTATCAATGATTTTGAAAAACCAGTAAATAGTGGAGTTGAATGTACATACTTCATACCTATCTCTAGTGTTATGTTTTCACATGTTGTATGATTTTAATGAGATAAAATTGTATTTATGAAAGTAAGAGGCAACCATTTGGACTCTCAAAGGAAAATAGTAATTTATCCATTCAGAACTGCAAGTGCATGTTGGGAATGCTTTAAATAATTTAAAGCTCCCTGGCCTTTACTGAAATTTATAAATCAAATTAATTTCATCTGGGAGCTCCTAGTAAATGAGAAGTTAGCTTTTGAGCAAGTAACATAAAAGTGCATCCCATCTCCTAATTCTGTAAAGCAGGGCAAAGATTTTCATAGTTCTTTTTTTTAATAATTTATTTTTTATTTCTTCAAGTTCCATCTCAATCACAATCCCCTCTCTACTCCCCCCTCCAGTCCCACCCTTCCACCCTCCTCCCCCTCAACCCCCCCATCCTCTTCCCTTTTTTTTTTTTAGTTTAAGGTATTTATTTTTCCCCCCAACAGCTCTCCCTTTCAGTCCAAATAATGGTTCTTTTTCTTATAACTATAAATACAATACAAAACAACAGAAATAAATAGGCCACGATTATAAGAGTTATATGGCTTAGCATACATTCCCAATGTCCAGTCCATATGTATTTGGCACCCGACTTTAACATTCTACTATCTAACCATCTCCATGAGATTTTCATAGTTCTTAAGAGAGATTAAAGAAGTAGGCTGTTGAAGTTTTCTAGTGGGTTAATTTACTTATAAAACACGTGAAGAAAATAAGAGGTTTTTTTCCTAGAAGAAATGAAACGGGAGAAGGGTGTGTGGATTCTGAGGCAGTGAGAACAGCATGGAACAACTGGGAGAGAATGAGAAGCCTGGAGTGGGCTCAGTAACCTTCCTCAATGAAAGGTCCTTTCTTTGCATGTGTCAGTTCTGGAGACACCATGAGCACAAACACAGAAATTAAAGCCTGACTCAGTGTCCATTTCTCACTCTGTGCTCTTCTCTCTCCTACCCTGCTTGTGGTGTGCATTCTCTCTCATTCCTGTGTCACTCATCTCTCGGAGCTTCTTCAAGATTTCCTAACTGAGATTAAATGAATCCTAATTCCTCTTCTTCAGGTTTCATAAATCATGTTTTCCCCCTCTACAAATGTGTGATGAAGATAAGTTTTCTTTATATCAATAAATAAGTTTTATGAAGTTGCATAATCTTTAAAAATGTATTTTCATTGTTTATGCCTTGGTATTTTGTAATGTAATATTTTCTTCAATTTGAATTTGAATATATTAGCTATATCTATTTATATGTCTGTCATGTGTCTATATCTATCATTTATATCATCTCTCTACCCCCTCCTGTGCTAGATAGTTTTATGTCAACATTGACACAAGTTACCATTATCTGCAAAGAGGGAACCTCAATTGAGAAAATACCTCCATAAGATCTGGCAGTAGGGTATTTTCTTAATTAGTGATTGATGGAAGAGGACCCATCCCATCCTGGGTGGTGTCATCCCTTGGCTGTGGTCCTGGGTTCTATATGGAAGCAGGCCATCGGGGAGCAAGCCAATAATCAATATCCCTCCATGGTCTCTGCATCAGCTCCTGCCTTCAGGTTCCTGCTTGTCCTGCCTTCCTTCAAAGATGGAGTGCAGTGTGTGAGTGTAAGCCAGATAAACCCTTTCCCCTTCACCTGAAGTTGGTTTTAGTCATGGTGTTTAAATGTAGCAATAGAAACCCTAAGTAATATCCCATCTATGCTTTATCTCTATCTATCTGTCTTTTCTCCTAACACTATCATTTATCTTTCTCTTTCTATAATATACATCCATCATCCATCTACTTTCCTATCTATCTATGTATCTATCATCTATCTAATCTATCAAACTATCATCTATCTATCTATCTAATGTATCTATCTACCTATTACCTATCATCTATCTAGCTATCCATCCATCTATCCATATCTATCTATCTTATCTATCTATCATTTATTATATATCTATATATACCTATTTATCATCTATCTCTATCTCTCATCTATCTTATCTATCTATCATCTATCTATTATCCATCTGTCTGTCTGTCTATCATCTAACTATCACCTACTTCCCCTCATACTGTAGGCTTCTATTGCATGGGAAAGATATATTCACAGAACCTTCTCACTTTTTTCCTCAGGAGAGCTCTTTTTATGATAACTTATTTTCTATTAACTTACCAAATTATTTCTTCTTTCAGAGACATTTTATTTGGTTTTCTGGTATAAAATCCCACCATGAAGAAAAAAATTGTGGCATCTATTTAATCTCTTTTTATTTTCCTTGTACATTTTGTTTCCTTTTTTGTTTCTGTCTTCCTTTGTAAGCACATCATGTAATATAATTCATAAAATGCAGACATTAATATGTTCATTTAAGTATTTCTCCTGTGTGTCCAGGGAGATAGGTGGAGGTTGGTATCATTTCATGGTTATGGAGTCTATGGAGTACAGGTCTAATCACAGAAGTACCTTGCCATGGTGACAGATGGGACCTTAGTGTGACCTGGGTGTGACACAGCTCATCCCAGGTGTCTGTAGGTCTCCTGACCAACCACCACATGGCACACTCCAGGCCCCTGCCCCATTCCATTTCTCATCCAGTTGTCACATCTTTTCTTGCCTTCATGATTTACTCCTCTCTGTCTTGTTGGTCCTTAATTAGATCCGAGCAATTAGAGGAAGACCTGACAGACACTGTGCAGCTGTAGTTGGAATGGGAGCTCTAGCTAACCTCCTGCTGAAAATAGATTCCACAGGGGACAGGTTTCTTAGAAGTAAGGACAGCCTTGGAGTTCAGCACCTGAGGTCCTGCAAAGCCTATGATGCTTGGTTAAGGGTCGAGCCACAATGGTACCCAAAATGTGCTCCTTCTTTGGAAGGCAAGGACTTCACAATGAGCTGACAGGTGATAATGGCCACGTGACAGAAAGAGATTCGGCCAACAAAATGGTGTCTCAATCAAGCTCCAGAAAGATGAAGAATGAAGATGTCATAGTTAAGTGCAGAGGAACACGATTTTGGAGATTTTAAAAGTGGGGGCACTCATCTCCACACATATGAAGTGTTAGGTGTCTGAGAGGCATGCACACAGACTCCAGATCAGAGCCGTGGGAGGTCTGGGTTAGACATGTGAGCGTGAGAGCTCTCTGTGTGTTTGTTGGGCTTTAACCAAGAGATCAGATGCAATTGTTCCAGTAGTGTGAGCTGAGAGGAGCAAGAGCCAAGGGACGTACAATTTCTTATAGATTCAGCATTACTTCTCAACCAGGCATTATTTGAGAGTTTGTGAACTCATTTGCACAGAACAACATGGAGTTAAGCTAAGTTGGCCCGATTTACCTTTAGTTAATTCCACATATTACAGGTAAATGAATTCAGATTAGTTATGAGCTGAAATCCAGGAAAATGGATGGATGTTATATTACTTTTGTGTTTCCAGGTAAAACTGTAAAATGTCAGAGCAGGGCCGGCCATGCTTGCCTTTGTTGTGTTGGGTGTGGTACTGAACTCTTTGTGCTTGAAGGAGTGGAACAGCTTTGGGTTGTTTGTTACAGTCACTGAACACCAGTCCCTGATAACACAAGAGTTGTGCTTCATACGTGACAGTAATACAAAGTCTTTGTTACACAGATGGAAACAAGTTTAGTTTTCAGTCAGCAACCACAGTTCTAGATCCTTCCCCAGCATTCTGGACACCATAGAAAATGTTACCCTGCCACTGGATTGCATAAGGCTGGTTGTATTTTTAATTCTCACATATTTTCTTCCTTTTATTTGGCCAGGATTTAAGTGGCCTCATATATATAACCTTATTTTCTTTTACATGAAATTGACTCAAGACAATGTCATCCTCCTGGGGAAAGCCTTGCTCTTGACTTGAGTGGATGTGACTTTGAATCCTATTCCGTATATGATCCTATATGGGTTTATGAAACTCTTATCACAGCCTAGAACACAAGCTCTCTATTATGTTTTACAGAGTAATATTATGACAAATTATTTTAAAATTAATTAAGATAATCCTCATGATTTAAGACTTTTTTTTTAATTGAGGAGGCTGATGAGTTACCTTTTCCTCCATTCTGTGAACACATTTATTTCTTCTTCACCTATGTACACAGTACTTTTGTATTTTCAGCTTTGGTGTTCTGACTCTAAAGACAAAACTTAATCCAATATTTGTCAGCATCCATTCTCTCAAAGACTTAGTGATCCTGGAGACTGTATGTCCTCTCTGAGGGTGTTAACCCCACTGCTCAGCTAGAATCTGCTTCAGTCACCTATCTTGGGAAACCAAGGGCACTCTGCTCACCCAGACTGGAACCTCTTTGCCATCTCCACTTCTTTCTTAGAGTTGTTTCTAGGCTGATCTGGGAACCAAAGTGCCCCTGTAGGGCAGAGGCAGGGGGACAACATTCTCCCTCCAGCTGGGATCCACATGAATACTGACGGCTCAGAGAAGAAGGGAGCCACACATTCACTTAGGGCCAGGTCTGCCTCCTGCCTCTCAGGCAGGGCTGAAGTGGGTACATGCCTGCTACATACAGAAACCAGAGTGCTTTCTTAGGGTGCCAGCTCCCACTTCTCCTTGCATGTTTGCCTCCTGCTACTACTAGATAAAGAGGTGATCCTCAAATCATGATGAGGCCAATGTCCTATAAACCTACCCTGAATGATAGACACTGAGGTTGAAAGTGGTGGCCTGTCTAAGCTGCCAAACATTTCAGTTTGGAATGCACAGGCTGTAGAGCCGGGAGTGAGCCCTCATGACCTCCCTGCTGCCTGGAGCTGGGTCTCCTGCCAGAGTTTCCCGTCAAATGTGACTCTAGGGAAAAGATCCGAATTCTACTGCATTCCCAGCATTTTCCCTCTTTAAAACCAGGAAACTGAAGATCAGGACCCTGTGTGTATGCAGAGACCAGGAGAGTGAAGGAAAGCCATCTAGGCATTGCCAGGCATTCCCACTCTGGCTCTCAGTATGGCACCTGGGCCAGGCTAGGGGTGCAGGACACAGGGAATGGAAAGTTGGTGGTCTGGCCTTGACAATGGATTGCCTTCATTGTCAATGGATGCTTTCCAATATTTGATGTTAGAAGGTTACATTTTATTTTATTATGAAAACTGAAGCCTTGAATAAGATTGCCCAGATACAAGAATTTCTGACCATGCTTGTGTCTGTCCACTGTCTTCCCGAACAAACTGACACCACCCTGTCTGGCACAGCCTACCTTTGATACTTAAGTAATTGGTTAATAAATCTGAAACTAATTTGGTCTAAAGTGTTAATGGCTGATAATGATTTAGTGTGTTTCCCCACCCAGGGAACACATTTGCATTTTAATAGAGGTCTTACTGGCAATTTTCTTAACTCAAATGAATGACTTTAATAGTGGACATCTGAGGTGCAATAGGGACAGATCTGGGTAGAACTTTTCTAGTGTCCTTAAAAAGGATCAGGTATTCTAATCCCTCTTATGCCAGAGCCCAAGGATTCATCTTTGGGTTTTTATTTTTAATGGCTTTGTGAGAAAACTGAATATAAACAAGGAAGCGCCTTTGAGAACATGAGAACAGTGTTCTGATCTATCCCTCTGGGTCTCTCTTACTCTGTATCTGCATTGCACTATTCTTAAAGTTTTCATTTTATTCAGACTTGTGTGTGTGTGTGTGTGTGTGTGTGTGTGTGTGTGTGTGTGTGTCACATATGTGTAGATTCCTTTGGGAACGAGAGGACAGCACTGGATTTTCCTGGAAGTGGAGTTACAGGATGAACTTCCCATTGTGGGTGCTGGCAGGCAAACACCAGTCCTGGGCAGGACTAAGGAGCAGTTAGTAGCTGAGTCATATCTCAGCAGCTACACTACGACCATGGACCCCAGAACTATATAACCCTTTGTCAATCAAAAATTTAAAAAGAAAGGTGCTAAATAAAGGTGAAGAATCATCTTCAGTATCACAAGTTAAAACACCACAGCCACTGTCATCATGCAACAGTTCAAAATTTTGCTGGTTGTTGATTTACAGAAAAAAAATGCTGCAATTCTAATAAATAGAAGAAAGTGGTGATTGCAGTGGAGTTTTAGGGTTCTCTAAGGAAACAGAACTGATAGAATGGACACATATAAATTGATTAGAGTGACTTCAAGATGTGGTCCAGGCAGCCCACAAAGGCTCTCTCCCAATTGAAAGACCAAGAATCAAGTATTTTTTCAGTCCACAAGGCTGTATGTCTCAGCATTTCTGGTGCTAAAATCCCAGGGAAGTCCTAACGGGCTGCCAGTTTTCAGTTCACATTGGAATCTTGAAGAAGTAAGTTATAATATCATTGAAGGAATGGCTCAGGACACATGAACTTGCCAGCAAGTGTGAGGGTAACAGAAAGAAAGTACATGGCCCAGATTAGAGATGTGTCTTCTCAGTCAAATGATGCAGTCAATAAAATCCCTCACAGGCTGCCCAGATGCTTGGGTTTTAGTTGATTCCAGATGTTGTCACTCTGACCATCACTAGGACTCTGTAAGGGTGACTTTAAACTATCCCTCTGACATCCACCTTGCAAGTCCTGGGATTGTAGGTGTGTACCACAAAGCCTGGTTTTCTGCCTGATTCTAAACAGTGTGGGTTATCACTGAGGGGCTCTGTCCTTCCAAGCATATTGTTCCTCTGTTCATTTCTGGTTACTTAATTGATCCCCTTTCTGGGCTATTATTTTGTTTTTTTGTTTTTTTTTTTTTTTATAAATACTTTATTTTTTTTTTCTTCAAGTTACATCTCAGTAACAAACCCCTCCCTATTCCCCCTTCCCAACCCGCCCTTCCACCCTCTTCCCTCCAGAGGTTTCCCCTTTCAGTCCAACAGCTGGTTCCTTCTCTTATAACAGTAAGTATTATACAAAACAATAGATAAAATTATGCCACATTTATGAGATTAAATTGGCCCAGTATACCTTCCCAATGTTCAGTTTATACCTATTTGGCCCCTGACTTTAACATTCTACTATCTACCCAACTCCATGAGTTTAAAGGTCTATATGTGACTCAACATTCATACTATCTTGCAACACACTTTTAAGAGTATCTTCTTAGATCTATAACACCCTCTTGATTCCTAAACAGTTCAAAATTTAACTATAAGATTCTATCTGTCTATTCTTCAACCACCTCAGAGACCTGAGAGGGATAAATATATTTGCTTATATAGGAAGTGCAGAGCCTGCAGCTTCCAAAACTAAGAAAGAACATACCAGTAACTGCCTGGACAGTTCCCATTTTCTCTCCATACATTCCAGCATCAATCTTCAGCCTTTGGGTCCTGTTTCTCTGACAGACATTTGTTGTAGAGCAGGGATTATGAAGGACTTACCTACCCGGTCTTGGCAGAGTTAGGCTGTCGACTTCCCTGCTACCAAGTTTTGTC
>CAJQZJ010033660.1:3905411-3952458 GCA_907164525.1 Lophiomys imhausi | reverse complement strand
GGCCCCCGATGGAGACAGCTATTGAGGAAGTCTGCCAGGCAGAATCAACTGGGTCACTCATCCTCCTTGGTGCCTAATGGGCTATTATTTTGTAGAACAGAAAAACAGCTGGGCAAAGAGTTGATGGTCTTGGGTCCTGTCACATTTTCTAACTTAGAGATTGTTAACTAAACCTTGGCATGCCATGCACTACATTAAGTTTGTTAAATATTAGAAGAAGGGACTGTAATCAACCATATATATATTTGTAGGCTTTCTTATTATGATTTCCTTGCATGTTGAAACTTTGATTCTTTCAAGTGCCTTCATTATAAACTTCTGTGTGGCAGTTCTTCTGTTTCTAGTCTGAGGTCTCACTCCCTGGAATACTGAGCCTGCTGCCCAGAAGCTGCCAGCGCCCAGCTACCTGCTGCATTTCTACTCTGCAGGGTGTGTCTAAAGCAGCATAAACATGTCTGTGCTGAGGTCCATGCATTTGCTATTTGCTGGCCAATGTTCACATTCAAAGTCTCGTCTAGGAGTCTGGTTCCAGAAGCTATAGAGAATAGAGTTGTTGCCTCCTGCACCCCATGGGATGCCAGCAAAGGTCTCTCCTTTCTTCTTGTGATGTATTCTTCCTTGATGCTCCTCTTATCCTGTGAACATTCCAACAAGTGTCTGGTTTGTGATCAGGGTGGCTTTGAGGACCTAGGACTTTGTTGAAAGTCCTTGGTTCCCCATTGCTGTAAGGGCTAGTATAAATCTCTATTGCTGCTTCCCAGAGAGAGATTTGATCCCAACACTATAATACCTGGCTCTTTATGTGCCATGCAACAGTGGGACAGCTCAACTTCAGCCTACACATTTCTGTAGATCCCCTGTACTCCTGCCTTCCCACAGTTAGAAATCCCTCATCATTTGCTGTCAGTTCAAACTGTGCATATAAGTCTATGTTGCTGTATGATACTCTGATTGTATTACTTCAATTTCAAGGTCAATTCAGTCTGCTATATTGACAGTCATATTCAAGTGCTTGGGATCCATAGTGGAGCACCATAGGTGTTGTGGCTCACACAGCAGAGGTAGCTTCCTCCCTTGTGGGGCCCATATGTCTGAGATCAAGCTATTGACAGGGCTGATTTATTTAGAAGTTCTTTTCTGTGGTCCCCTTGTGTCCTCACAGGGATTCTCTTTTCTGTTCATGTCCCAATCTTTTCTCCTTACAAGGATATAGGTTCTGTTAGGTTGGGAGTCACTTTAATGACCTCATCTCAACTTGATCAAGTCTATAAAGGTGCCAATTTCAAATGCAGTCACACAATGAGATCCTGGGAGTTGAGACGTTTATAGGAGGTTTTGAGGGACATAATTGAGCACAGACCCTTGAGAATGTCTTTCATTATCTTTGTAAAAGTCAGTCTGGTTACCGTAGTATCTAAAACAAAATTGCAGGAAAGCAGTGATTCTGTGAACACTGTTTACTGGCTTCTGAGATTAATCATTCAAAGGCACCACTGTGACATTGTTAGTGTTCTAATGCTACTTTTTTCAAAGACTGACAGGGCTACATGAATTATTTCTTAGTCACCACAGTGTAGGTTTTACTTCTTATGATCCTCATATCTCACCCACTCAGGAAAGTTTTACCTCTGTATCTGTGTTCCAAATGCTGGGAATAGAGTGACTAATGACATACAGTCCATAGCAAGTTCTTTGGAATTTGTATGACACCAGCAGAGAGAAAAAAAGTACATTCACACATGTATGAAAACACCAGTCGTTTCTGTCCTAGAGAGAATGATACCACAGCTTCTCTGCACTAGAAACTTGGGTTAGTTGGCCATGCACACTGCCTCTCCTTAAATCCTGTAGGTATCCTTTGCTGCTCTTGCATTCAGACCTCCAAAGTCCTGGCTCTGTTCTAAGACACAGTCTTGGCCTTTCTTGGTAAACCTGATGCAAAACATGCACCCGCATCCAGATTTTCATTGCAGAACACTTCACTCCTGTTTTGTGATATTTGAGAAATTAACTTCTCAAGACTCTGGTATTCTCATATGTAAAAAGGATCTCACATTACCTACTTGATAGGATTACAGTAAGAATGAAACAAGACTGTGCCTATAAAACCTTGACCAAAGAGTGCCACTATATCTACCTGCACTGTAGGAGGAAGATGTTAGGTTGCTAGCACTTTGATTCCCATCTCTGTAATGTGTCTGTGTGTACATTTTGCCTGGTTTATTTCCCTTGAAACTGCTGGTGTGATCTTTCTAAAGCTCAAATCTAACTGTTAAGTCCCAAATAAGATCCTTTGATGACGTTCCTCAAACTTCAAGAGCAAGTTCCTTTATAATATCGTTCCTCTCTCACCAAGTCAGGTCCTCTGCAAGTTTCAGTTGAATGAATTACTCATTATTTCATGAGGTTATAGATCTTCAGACCACATCTTTAGTCATTATTGGGTGGCCCTTTTTATGTCTAAGACACTTAGTCCACAGCTCAATTTGGTTAGTTATGTTCATCTTCCAAGGCATAACTTCAACACCTTCCATATAAACATCCTTCCCATGCTTAGCATAACTTCAACACCTTCTATATAAACATCCTTCCCATCTTTTCTTGGTGACTTTCAACTTCTTGTCTTCTTCTTCAAGGGAAGCTATCAGAATAGTTACCCTTTATTTCTTAACTCCCAACATAATAATTTTACCTAACTAGACACTTATTGAATGTTGAAACTGATTTAGATGTGTCATCAGATGATTTGACTGGCAAGAATATAACCATATTTGTTTATAACATGTGTTGATTTGAGTAAAAGCTAATATCTTCTTTCCTTTTTCTTTGTTATAGAGGTGCTTGTGAATTAGGGGAATCTTCCATGAAATAGTCTGCTACAGCAATTTTATGATTTATATATATTTTTGTAGATAATAAATTGGCAATTCAGCTCAATTCAGTATGGAATAAAAGAATTTCAAGGGTCATCACATGGAAGAAGTATTTGATTTATTTCTTATTGTTCCACAGAGTACATGTGAGGTAAAAGGGTAGGAAATAAAGGAGAGTAATTTTACATAAAATATCTCATAGAACTTCAAAAAATTAGTACTGCATAGATATTCCTCAGTATAATAGACTCGTCTCTGAAAATAAATAGATTAAACAAGGATTCTCTGAGCACTTATTCAAAATTTATTGTAGAGATTTCTCTGTTCATCATGCCATTCCACCCCTGGACCGACTGAGGCTAATTTTGCAGCAGTGAAATCATGGAGCCTGTCCTCTCTTACACAGCTAGAGCACCAATCAAAGTTCATGTCAGAGCAAAGCCCAGTCTGCCTGTGATAGAATTGCACTGAATTTTATTTTCAATCACAATCCAAATGTGATTAGTTCTAATGAACTGATTATCAGAGTGTATAGTTTCCAAAATGAAACATGACTTATATGAAGGACAGGGCAAAAACATTTTGCATCGTTGCGGAAGGTGATTGCACTTTGACCAACATCATTCAGACTGGGAGTGAGCAAGCTATTCTCAAGACACACTTCCTAAGCTGCCAAGGCTGAATGTCAGAAACCAGCCTGTTTAGTGTTTCCCTGTAATCTTATGTTTACACAAAGCCTGCTGGAAACTGTCTTCGCTCCCACCTGATCCTTCTGGATTCTGCTCTATTGAGCTCTGTCCTCAGAATATGACACTACACACGCCATTGGCTTTGCAACCCGCTCTGCTCTACTGGGTTGGCTGAGATACTGGTTCTGTCACCACCATCAAATTTACAGCTTTTCAGCCTAAATCCTGAAGTTTTGGTGCTCAATCATAAGGAAACTTTATTGAGAGAAGTGCATTGATTGTGTAGTTAGAGGAGCTCACCAAGTAAAAGAAGATTTCACCTATCTTTTCTAAAGACAGAAATTGTGGCATTTGACCCATTCAAAATCATTGGCAGCAAATATTAGTTTCATGAACTACGGTACTTGGTGCTGGTGTATTTTTAAATGAATTTATATTTATTCTTGAGAATTTCATGCATATATGCATCTTCACTTTCCAAAAATCACCTTTAGGACTAAAAAAAGAAAGGGGAACCACCACACAACAGTCCATATACTATACTACTCATAGCTAAGTAGGTAACAGCCAAGGTAACCTCAAAATTCTTTGAGTGGGCATCATACATAGTCATATCTCCCGAGGTCGCTGTTGGGGGTGTATGCTTGTGTTCTATCTCTGCTTACATTTCAAGGCATCGGGTGCAAACGGAGCAGTGTGTGTAGCCCTCTAGGGACTGAGGACAGGGAATTCACTAGACATTAGGTTGTCAGGGTCAGCTCTGGGAGCACATGATCCATTAGACCTTGAGTTGATGGTACAGAAACTCTCTGATCTACACTTTCACCTTCCTAACTTTGGAAGAGGAGAAAGGGGGTGGAATGGAGGTAAAGAGATGGCTCAGTGTTTAACAACACTGGCTATTCTTCCAGAGGACCCACTTTTTGTTTTTCCCAGTACCCAAATGGCAACTCACAATCCTCTTACCTCTCAGTCCCGGGGAGAGGGAAGCGGGTGGGGATCTAACAGTCTCTTCTGGTCTCTAAGGACATTGCACACACACAGTGTTCAGACATTTATTCAGACAAAACACTCATATATATAAAGAAATAATTGAAAGACACAGAGTTAGGCTCCTGGGACATAAATGGAGGAAGATGTGTGTGTTTCCATTTGCGGGGAAGTATAACACATTTACAGGTGACAGAAGACTGTCAATGAGAGAATAGAGAGGCCATTACCCCCTGGGCCAGGAGAGTAAGCAACATGCAGACAACTTTTATACCTTTCAGTGACTCTGCACGCTTGAGAGAGGGAGGCTTGGCTGTGTTAATCCCTGTTTTCTTAATGTGTGCTCCTATGTTAGAACTTACAGAGTCTAGAACTGTGTGTTCTTTGGAGGCTGCTGCTGTTTGCTTTATTTTTTCTTTTAAAGGATTTTGATGCTGATTAGGCTTAAAATAAGATTTGACTAAGGTAAATTATGCAGCTTTCTTTACCATTAGCAGTGATGAAGCTTTTTATCTCTCAGCTCTGGGGTTTTGCATCTCACAAAAGTCCATGAAGCATAGAGTGATAAAACTGAGCCTTTATCATCCTGCTTCCTCTTTCCCTTTTCTGCTGCACAATGCACACTTGTCAGGGGGAGTTCAAAGGATAAGAATTCTATTAGGTACACATCTTGGGAGAAGTGTTTTTGTTAAATACACACAAGGAGGGAAGAATAATTGAGTGTATAGATTTAGAACACGTGGAGGTGATCAATGTGGAGTGTGCTGTTGAAAGTATTGTATAATCAATAGTATTTACAATCTCTATATTATTATCCACAAAACATCAGATTTGAAAAGGAGAAAAACCAGTGCTGAAATCTGATTTTCTGATATTGAATTTCATTCATACAAATATTTATTAAAATTCTGTTCTCTTGTAGACTGCATAATAAACGAGTAAGTAAACAGATATGCTTCCCATGAGTAGGATTATGAACCACGATCCTGTCCCAGCATGCCAAGTGCTGCATCAGTTACTGGTGTGAAGGACTTACCATTTAGGAAGGCGTTATATTGTTATATCCTCAAGAGGCCAGGTGGGTCACCTGCAGACACAGTGAAGCACTGGGTACTGGGGGAATGCAAAGCAAAAGAACACCCATGTCCTCCCTGTGTACCTGGGGAGCAGCAGGGGTGGCATGGTGTGAATGAAGTGGGAAGCAGCATCAACGTTGATATCAGTGAAAGGTGTGAAGCTCTGCTGTGTTCTAGAGAATCATTCCAGAAACCTGGGCTTGAATTGTCAGCAGCTCTTCAGATCTCTTCTTGGCACAGGAGCCTTTTCTATTTGCATTGCTTGAGTTTTGTAACTCCACTCTAATTGTTTTTTCTCTAGATCTTTCAACTTGGTAGAGGAGATGTTTGATACTTCTTGTCTTCTATATCACTTTAAAGGTCTTTCCTTTTATTTGTTCTTTGAGAATTTCATGCAGCATAATATTTTGATCATTTCACCTGTACTGTCAACTCCTGTCTTACCATCTGTCTATTGCTTCCTTACCTGTCCAACTTGGGTACCATCAAGTCCACTTAGCATTGTCCGTGTACTTTTGGGTATGTGACTTTCCCTTGGACCTCAGACAACTCACCAAGTGCCACACACTTAAAGAAAACTGACTTACCCTCTCTCTGCAGCAACAACTTCTCAGTAGCCCCTCAGTGTGAGCTGGGACTTTGATCCCACCTCCACTTCTGTGCAGGAAGTTTGTCTGATCTGAGTGTGCATAGTCTTACACATACTACCACTGCTTCTTTTAATTTTATTTTTTTAATTCATCGAAATATCTACTCTGAAGTAATTGAAATATGTCCTTAACACTAAAGATTTATCCTTCTTTTGTGACTGTACCACATTTCTAATTCAGATAGCATTAGGAATATACATTTTAATAGCAGACATACGTCTAATAGTTACAGATGTATTTACTTTTGTGTTGACCGGATTGGCTCTTCCTGAAGTCTGAGCACAAATTACAAGTAGCTGAAATAGTTTTAGTTTGTTTGTTTTAAAATATAGATTTTTTAATTAATTACATTTGACCTTTGATATTTCCATATATACACACAATGCATTGATGTACTCTCTCCCCTAACCTCTTTTATATATCTCCCTCTCACCCTGTAAACCTCCCCTCCTATGCATCCCTTTACCAAATCCATGTCTTTTGTTTGAGTTAGTGCTCCACTGAATTTGCCCAGGGTCATCTGTGTAATGACAGGTTTGAAACTGTTCTTTGGAACTCGATGCTCTCCCCAGTGGGTACTAGACTAAGGGCAATTCCCCCTCCCTAGAACATTTCAGTCACTAGTGATTTTGATCTTGTCACTACTTTTCTTACCAGTAGACCATCAGTGGAAACATAGATCCTTCCAAAAAGGACTGGAGAGCAAAGTGCATTTGATAAAGACCTTCAGAAGCCTGTGATAGGCACAGGACACCTGGGCCATCCAAATTGTCCCTCTCACTTCAGCACCTACGATATAGGACAACTGTCTATACTGTGCAAGTTCTTGAATCGGTTGCTGAATTTTGTAAAGAGAGGTCATATCTCTTTTAGTAGAAGTTACTTTTCCATCTATAATTTACTTTAGCTTGAGGATATATAGTACTGCACAAACTGTAGATAGTAACTAATAATAAAAAAGTCACAAAATCTGATTTTTGGAAATACAACGATCACAAGGTTATATTCAGATTGCCAAGTGAGCATACTTTTCCTAAGAGCACATATTTTAAAAAGTGTATTTTATAACTATATGAATAAAAGATAAAGTTTACATCTTAAAACATTTAAGAAATTATACAGTGTTGGCTAGAAACTCATAACTACAATAAACACAAGTAAATTCATAGTTAATACAAGGTATTCTGAGATGACAATATACTTGTTTTAATCTTACCATTAATTAAAGTACTAACAAAAGAAAGCCTTGTATTCTTATGGAAATTTCTTCCTAAGAGTTTTCTGTGAAAATCTGGACATTCTCTCCCCAAAATAGATAGGAAATTCCAGCAAAATATTTTTGATAGTTAGCATACGATATATGATTGTGTTATTGATTATGGGAAACCTTTATTTGTGGTTCTCATTTTCTGGTGACTGGATCAGGCTAGTTTTGTAAGGAATGACCTGCCTTGATCCTATTGGAAGATCCTTACCTTGTAAATATTCTGTGATTCTTTTGGACACTGTAAACAGCTTTAGTTTTCATGCTATTGCAGACAATTTTAACTGGATAAGAGAACTTGGAATGTACTATGGAAAAGTGTAAGAAGATGGGGTTCTTGACAAGATTATTAAAACTTGGTTAGGTTGTTTGTTGGAATGGTATCTCCAAAATCTGGGAGTGAAATTGCTACAGCACCATCCTCCAAAAAAGGCACCAAGAGACATCTAGGCTCTGGGAGCAGCAAATCCTTCTGAGCGTGGTTGGGGTTTTATGAAGCTTTTCAGGGAATAGGGAGTTTTCACTAAGTCTGGCCAGAAGTTCTTACAATGTGAAATTAATGTTAAGTAGATTTTGCAAAAGCAATCTTCTGCCTTGTCACCATGCTGTGTGTGTCTTTTTCATTTGAGGAGAAAACTGATCTTGAGAGCCATAAGAACATAAGTTACTTCACAGGTCTATGTGTGCTCATGAACTTCTGTCTTGGAACCTGATGAAGACCATGGGTGTGTTTTTTCCTGATGAGGAATTGGGCAGCCATGATGTTTTACCATCATCTAGTATCCTACTTTCCTGCTAGCTTTGGAGAAAGCTTGAGAGATGGAGACTCTGGCTCCTTCCTCCTAAAGAGGAACCCAGGGAGTAGATAATAGAGGGTGATTTCTGGTCCTGGAAGATGTCTCTGATGCCAAGGAGCAGTCAGTTTATTTCACTAGAGTTAAGAAAAAAAAAATCCAAGAAAGAAGTCAGACTGTGCTCAGCAGGGAGTGGTTCCCAGAACACAGAAATATACCAAAGGAGGTTTTGAGGGTTCTAAGCGGAGAGTCAGTGCAGAGAGCACACCCTTAAGTGGTTCCTCCACCCTTTTAACCTGTGCCCAGACACTGAGCACTCAAGTTAGGGGCTCCACTCTTGTCATATTTTGTTCTGTCAATCACCTTACAGAAGTGTGTCCCCAACATTTCCTGTGTTCCTCTGTTCCTTTCCTTCGCTTGTCCCCCATTCCCTACTAAATCCTGCTGCCTACTCTTTTATTTGCATCATATGCCAGGTATCCACCCACAAGTTGTTCTTGGCTTTTCTATGGAAGGGACATTTCACTGTAGAGAACATATCTGACCAATCTTTGCACTCCTGTGTGCTTGTTTTCAGTATTGCTTTTAACCATTAATAAGAGTATTGCAATTGAAACAGAAATAGCAGAATGATTACAGATAGTTTTGGTTCTTTTAAGAAAAAATGTACATTTAGTTATCACTCTTGTGTGTGGTGAGAGCAAGCATGTGGCCTGGTAAACATGTAGAATTCAGAGGACAACTTGCTAGAATGAGTTCTCTGCTTTGACTATGTAGATTCTGGGGGACAATATTCATGTCTTCTGGATTGGCAGCCGACACCTTTACCCAGCAAGTCATCTTGCCAGCTCTACTTCAGTTTTAAGGAATCAATATTTATGAGCATAAATTTTTCCATTGTTTGTTAATATTATTGTGTCATGGTTAAAATAAATTACATCTCACTTTAAATAAAACCCATCATCTCAAACAAAATTGTATTTAATAACATTTTTAATAGGTTTGCTTATTTTATGACACCAAATTTATATTACATGTGAATGCTATAAATAAATTTTTAAAGAAGTATGTTCAAAGCTTCAATTTTGTTGATACTGTTTATAAAGAGAATCATGTAAATAGAAATGGAAATTCATAAACATTCTTAGACATCTCATAGAAAGAAAGCTGCTGTGAGGAAATAAACATGCCTAGAATAGGGAGACACCTTCTCCTTGTTGCTGAGGCAGGGGCATTTGTAACACTATCACCTCCAGACAGATATTCTTAGTGAGGAAATATTTATTAGTTTGGTGAAAGCAAAGTTTTCTATTGGAAACTCGGTAGGAAAAAAAATTAATGATCATTTTCCCATGTGCTGTTCACAGTCAGCATTATTTATCTTTGCATCTCTCTACTTTGTTGATGCTAACTGCTCAGAAGTGTTCCTCAGGAGACAATGCATGTTGCCTAGGAGTGTGTGTTTTCCACATATATTTGAGAGTGATTAATTGCCATTCCCCTACTTGTGAATATTTAGAGTATAAACCCATGAGGATTGCTATGTAAGATTTATATCCACACAACTTAAATTTCTAAGCAAAAATAAATACACACAGGTACGATGTTGGGTGTACAACCCTGACCATCACAGGGAGGCATGGGGTTGGTGAAGTCATCACAGAAAATAGCCTGTGTCTGAAGTCAGGTAGCAGAAGTGCTGGAGGTGAGAGGTCAGTGGGAGGTGAGACTTGAAAGTTGTCTCAGATCTGTGGGAATGCAGATGTGGTAGAAGTTTAGCAGACTACTATGGAGTACTAGCAAGACACTATGCTCCACAGGGAGCTCAGTTGAGTCAAAGCAAGAATCAAGGCTGGACAGCATTTGGCAAACTGTTGGGAAGTTTTTCTTTGAGCCAGGGAGCATGTTCTATTTTGGCTATTTTTTATATAGCCAATTTTGAGTGGGTTTTTAGGGCCTAGATGAGAAAATGGGATTATTTCTTTTAAAACCCAGCTCTCCAGAGTCCTTGGCTGGATTACAAGAAATCAAACAGCTGGGGATCTGGGAAGGCTTACCTATTTGTGTTCATATTTTCCCAGTAGCATGGGCATGTATTCAGCTGATCCTCTCTTTGATGAGACAAATAGTGGGGTGTTGAGTAGAACTGTTAGAGGGTAAAATTGCAGCTGTGTGTGGGGGTGAGCACTGGACACAGATCCATAATAGAAACAAGGCAACCCACTTGCATCAGGTTTCTTTGCTTGGATGGAGAGACTTGTTCTTCAAGGTAAGGTGGTAGACATGAATGGCTCTCTCCCTGGTTGACACTCAGATTCTAAGCCAATTGACCCCTCAGGGTCTTCTAGCTGGAACTGGAAAACCAGAGTTTAAGGGTGTCTCGTGATTAGTTATCAAGGTTTCTTTCCCTTGGTGTGCTGTACAACTCCAGGTTCTGATTCAGGATTCCACCCTTCCATTCTGGGCACATAAGCAAGTAGTTGTCATTTGGGTTATTACCCCACATCTCCCTACCTCTTTACCTTTAATATTCTTCCACTACTGCTCCTTTTGTGCATATTCATGATAGAATGGAATCTCATAGTCCCTAATAGGAGGTGTCCAAAAAAGGAAGGATAGCCACAGGTGGGATGTGAGATATTTGTGCAGAGTGTGTAAAGTGTATTTCAAGGCTCCTGGGCAGATGACACACATTAGTTACTTTGGAGATGGGGGGTACAGACAAGTGTTAAGAAAACTTCCAACCATGGAATTTCTGGCTTCCTGACCCTTCTCAGAAACCGGCTCTCACAGCCTTGCCTGTTGCCTGTGCTTCAGGGTTTTTAATATATATACACCAAAAAACCCACATGGTATGGGAAAATTGGGGACATCTTTGAGAGCAACAAATCTTTTCTCTGTTTTTTGGTAGATTTGGAACTTGGGAATTGGGATGCCTAAATTACGTGGTCACAGCAGATTTCTGCTGAGCCACTAGCTTTCATGTTTTTGTCTTGCTATTCAAAGAATGAGGTTCACATATCACAGGCAACAAGTACAATTATTTCATTAGAGGGAGCTGAAGAGAAAGAAAGGTGACAGAGCTTTTAGATATCAACAGTGGGTCCACAGGAGTGGGATGCCATTGAAGACCATTGACTTGGAGCCTATAAGGTTTTATTGGGTAGTAGCATGGAAAGGGAGGAATGGCCAATCCAGTTCCCATATCATATGTCTAGGTGCTTCCCAGCTTCAGTGCCATTCTCATATATGGTCTCCAGAAAAGAGGAAAAGATTAGGAAAAATCAGACCCCTTTCTAGAATGTCTAGCTTCTGGCTAAGAACCAAAGACATTTTGACTTAAACACAAATGGCATCTCTGGCCTGTGACAAAGAAGAGGTTATTGACGTAACCAAGTCACTTTAATGAAGGGAAACAAAACAAAACAATTTACTTTTGTGCCAATGTTTATCTTCTGTTCTCATCATGCTTTTAACACAAATACACACCACACACAAAGTTACTACACATATGCAGCACACACTTTATATAGTCAAAGTTGTGATTTTATGTGTGCATAAACCTCAAACACATCCACTCATTCTCCAAGCCACAGGTTCACTCATGTACACAACATCTCATTCATGTATGGACAGCATCACTTACCATAAGCATATGCGTATGCATGCACACACACACACTACACAAAAGCTATCTTCAACTACAAACTATATATATGCTACAATTATATATTTAAGAGAAGATGTAAAAAAAAAAACAAAAACTTAGCAGCATGGGCTGGAGAGATGGTCCAATAGTTAACAGCCTTTGCTGCTCACCCAAAACACCCAGGCTTAGATTTCAACATCCACATCATAGAGTTCATAGTGATTTTAATTTCAGCTACTGTACTCATGGGTGCAGAAACATCCCCCACACACTAGTACACATAATTAAAAATAAAATAAATATTTAAAAGTAGTTTAGCAGCTCTGTCCTTTGATTGGAGTAGTCTCAACAAGAACTTTTTAACTAGTAGCTTCTGGGAAATATGCAGTTCACATTTATAGATGCAGTCATGTTTGTCATATCTCAAAAGGATGAGAATTGGAAAGTACTTATGTTTAGTTCCAGGACTGGAAAAAACCCCAGAGACATACATAGGGAATGAACCATTCAAACCACAAACTTAGGAACTAGTTTTTATTTAAAGTATTTTTGAAAGTTTCTTAACATGTTGATTAAATCATCAAATCATTCCAGATTCATGATCTTGATGTTTCTGTGTTCTCCTCAATGGCATGATATAAGTTATGACTTGTGGGTAGTGAGACCATAGATTGAAACAACACCATCCATTGTGACAAAATGGGCTTTAAACATACTTGACTGTCTGGTGCATTCTCAAACTGAAAATGGAACCTCAGATATCATGCAAAGTCATAATCATTTGAGCCTGGTGTTTCTTGTTTGCAGGATATGAATGTGTGTGCTCATCACATTGCATTAAAGCCAAATGACTGATATGTCCCTTACGTGTGTGAAGCAATTAAGAGATACACATATTTCACCACTAAATATCTGGTAATTAAAACTGTTCATAGCAATAATGTCATCAGGCACTCTATGGGTCCCTGGTGAGTCACCTTTGGTCTCACCATGCTGAACTAGTTGACTGAGCGATGGTCCGTAATAATTTGGGTCTGAACAGCCTGCCGTAAGAAAAAAAGACAGGGCATGATATTTCATCTCAAGCTAAGGAAGGCATCCTGGGTGATGGCTACTTTTTCTTCATTTCCTTCATTCATTTTTTTTCTCCAGGAGCAATTCTTTGCATGTATCTTTTTTTCTTATGTCTTTACAGTTTCTTTAAAAAATATATTTTAATTAAATTTATTCACATCAACCGCCTCTTTTCTTTCCTACATTTAACATCTCCCTTCAACCCCTCCTATGTACCCTCCTCAATTCAGTTCTCTCTTTTTTTCTCTCTGTTGCTACTTCTCCCTCCCTCTGTGTATTTATGTGTGTGTGTGTGTGTGAGTGTGTGCCTATGTGCGCGAGCGCTCGCATATGTGTGTGTGTGTGTGTGTGTGTGTGTGTGTGAATATGCTATGTGTGGATGTCCTTGGAGGCTAGCACAAAAAAAAAAAAGGCCAGAGTCTGCTGGAGTTACAGGTGTCTGAGAGCCACTCAGTATGGATGCTAAGAACCAACCACAGGTCCCCTTAAAAGAGCAGTATGTGTCTAAACTGGTGAGGCTTCTTTCCAGCCCCAGACTTTTTCTTCATTGAACTTGTCTGGCTTAACATATAGGAGCATTGTAAACAAGCTACTTTTGTTAACCACTGAAGAATCAAGATAAATGCAGCAATGTAAAGACTTTCAGGATACAAGTTGGAGTTTGTTTGACAAGGGAGCTAAATGCCAATCCCAATTCCATGTACACTCCAGCTTTCTTCATATATCATGCACACAATATGGTTCTTTTCTCAATTTTTTTTCTGACTCAAAAGAATGAACAACGCTATTTATCTGATGTATTTTAAATGTGAAGTCTCCAGAGACAATTTTACACTATGTTGATGTTAAAATTTTGTGATGCTTATGAAATGAGCAGTCATAATTCAGGGGACTCCAAGTTTGGTGATTTAACCACTCAGTCACTCAGCACTCATGGGAGGCCTGTGCCACACTGATGTGTGTTGGGAGAAGGGCCAGAGACATTTGTTACCCTGGTGGGATTTCTCTTTTCTTTGAGAAGATAGAGATAGCAAACAATTAGAGGAAAGTTGAGTGGGTGAAAACTGGGGAATCATATCGTGTGGATAGTGAGGAGGATCTCTTTAGCCTAACGTGACTTCAGCTTTCTCTGCTGTCGTGGGTTTCTTCAGTTAGATGAGATTTTAGACCCAGATAAAACATTCATTCTCTTTGGAGAGTTTTAGAGTTATTATCTGTCTATTTCCTTTAGTACATAAATAAAATTTACTCTGAGACTGAGATATCAGAGGGAAGGGAATATTTTGGTGACAAATGGTTAAAAATTCTCTATCTTGGAAGGCAGTTGTCGTTGTGGTTTCTAGCACATGGGCCATAAAGATTAGATCTGTGAGGTCTATGTCAGAGTTCTATTGCTGTGAAGAGACACTGTGCACAAGGTAGTTTGTAAAATAAAGCTTTTATTTGAAGGCTTGCCTACAGTTTCAGAGGGTTAATTCATGACCATGACAGGAATCAGGCAATCATGGAGCTGGAGCAGTAGCTGAGAGCTTCTGTCTTATTAGCAAATGGAGACAGAGAGAGAAACTGGGCTTGTCATGGGCTTTTAAAACCTCACTCAGCTCCAACAATGCCATACCTCCTAAAGTGTCACAGGAAACAAACATTCAAATACAGGAGCCTCCAGGCCATTCATTCAAACCACCACACTTGTCATTACTGTTCCAACAAATAGGCATGCAGAGTGCTCTTGGATTTTCTACAACTACCAAACCTATTTGTGCTGTGTGCCCATGGAGCAGCAGCCATTTGACAGATATAAATATTGAAGCATTTTCTGGACTGCACAGCAATCCTTCACTGAGTGCATAAGGCATGAGACAAAACCTGTGTGCTCCATGAGCTCTGAGGGAGGGACACATCTTCCTCAAGCTTAAGGTGTAACATGAGCTAGATCAGCTTAAGTCCCTCTTTCCAAGGGGGAGATTTGGTCAGTAGGTATGATTTTAATGAGACATGCATCACTCCCCAAGAACCTAAATCTTAATCCTAATGTAATTAATTTATCTATCAGTTTGACACATCAAGAGCTATAAGACTCTCACTGAAGATATTGGTGATAATCCAGTGAAACTGCTTACTTACCCCATGTATGTGCATATATGTGCCATATACATGGAGTAAGTAAGCATGTATAGGGTACATACATTGGGTTCTGAGCCTGATGTCAGCTTAGCAATGGCTGCTCTTGCTTCTCGTTGATATCCTCCTGCCTGCCCCCTCCCTTTCATTCATACATCAGTTTTGGAGTTTGCTATGTTCCCTCTGGAGTATCTCTATGCTATGTTCCCTATGGAGTTTCTCTATGCTATGTTCCCTCTGGAGTTTCTCTATGCTATGTTCCCTCTGGAATATCTCTATGCTATGTTCATCTCTGTAGTATCTCTATGGTATGTTCCTTCTGGAGTATCTCTATGCTATGTTCCCTCTGGAGTATCTCTATGCTATGTTCCCTCTGGAGTATCGATATGCTGTGTTCCCTCTGGAGTATCTCTATGCTATGTTCCCTCTGGAGTATCATCTCTATGCTATGTTCCCAGCACAACCACAAGCTGTGAGGATAAATGTCAGTTTTGCCACAAACAGTTTCAGAACTTGTGTCTGGGAAGCGCATGGATTTTTATTTTTGTTTATATACTTTTCTGTATACTAAACTTCCCTCCATTTGTGCATCCATTTCTTGTGATGAAGACTAAGTGGATCAAATACCTAAACATAAATCTGGACACACTAAATCTAATAGAAGAGAAAGTGAGAAAAACCTTGAACTCATTGGCACTGGTGAAAACTTCCTGAACAGAACACTAATAGCTCAGAATCTAAGACAAATGATCAATAAATGGTACCTCAGGAAACTAAAAAGCTTTGGGAAGGCAATAGGCACTGTCATTAGAACAAAATGGCAGCCTACAGATTGGGAAAAGATCTTCACCAACCCCACATCTGTCAGAGAGCTAATATCCAAAATTTACAAAGAACTCAAGAAAATAAACAGAAAGAAAACAAATAACCCAATCAAAAATGGGATACAGAGCTAAACCAAGAATTAACAAAAGAGGAATCTCTAAAGGCCAAGAGACACTTGAAGAAATGCTCAACATCTTTAGTCATAAGGGAAATGCAACTCAAGAGGACACTGAGGTTCCATCTCACACCTGTCAGAATGGCTAAGGTAAAAACTCAAGTGATAGCACATGCTGGTGAGGTTGTGGAGAAAGGGGAACATTCTTCCATTGCTGTTGGGAGTGCAAACTTGTACAACCACTATGGAAATCAGTCTGGAAATATCTTAGAAAACTTGGAATAGCCCTACCTCAAGACCCAGCCATACCACTCCTGGGCATATACTAAAAGATTCTTCACCAAGCTACAAGGACATCAGCCCAGCTATGTTCATAGAAGGTTTATTTGTAATAGCTAAAAACTGGAAACAAACCAGATGTCCTTCAACCAAAGAATGGATTAAAAAAAAAAAAACCTGTGGCACATTTAGACAATGGAATACTACTCAACTATCAGAAACAAGGAAATCATGCAATTTGCAGCCAAATGGATGGAACTAGAAAAGCTCATCCTGAGTGAGCTAACCCAGATCCAGAAATATACACATGCATGTATTCACTTATAACTGGATTTTAGCCATAGAGTACAGAATAACTATCCTACAACCCACAGACTTAAAGGAACAGGCACCTAGCATAACTATCCTATGAGAAATGCCACCAAGGAGCAGAACAAAGCAAAGGCTGAGACACACAGTCAAACATTAGGTGGATATCTGGGAGTCCTATACAAATATAGATGCTAGGCAACTTTGTCATCATACAGATCCCTTGGCAAAGGGGAGGGGCAGTCTCAGTGTTGGACTTTATTACCTGTTAGTGGGACACTTTACCTTAGCTGAGTAGCTATGTTGGACCCCAGAGCAAGCGGAAGCTCTTAGTCCTCATGTGACTGATGAACTGATGATGGCTGATATGTGGGGCCCCCACAGTGGAGGAGAATGATAGATGGGAGAAGGAGTAGATAGAGGGTTGGAGGATGGGACCGGGATGGGAAGGGGAAATGAGATGGAGATGTAACTTGAATTAATAATAAATGTTACAATAAAAAAGAAAAAGAAAAAAAGAAATATGCATCTGCAAACCTGATTCCCAGATGCTGGTTTCAGGTACTCACATAAGCAGCTGGGCATGGTAGCTTCCCTGTGGAGTTCTGGACTGAGGCTTATACCATGTAGGGATGGTACAAACAGAGACAAATACTGGGCTGGGTGGCAGCCTCCTCTATGTGTAGCAGTATGTGTGCATCCATTGACGAGCCTTCTAGGGTAGGAGGCACTGAACACAATGATTACTGCAGTATATTCCAGATGAACTGAATTCAGCAACTCAGGTGAAAAGCTTCCTGATGGAAGTCCATAATTTCTACAGAGATATGGTATAAGAATATTGGATGATTTGACGCTTCTTCAACTTCATTATCATGGAGAGATCTGAGCAAAGCCTTAACGGCCACAAGTTTAGAATTTGATGTACACCATGCCAGTATAGACCACACTGGCCTTAATGAAATCAGACTGAAAATAAAGCAAGTTGAAGATGGCAGGAGACATCCCTTCCTTTCCACTCCTCTGGATTACCTTAACAGGCTGATAAGGTCTGTGGAAAGTCAGTAATTCCTGCCTCTGCCCTGAAGAAGTGTGCAGGTCTCCTCAGATAAAATAACAAATGGTATTTGCACAACAGAAACCTCATCAGAGAACATAAGGTCAGAGGGGAGGGGAAATCCAAATAGCCTCTGCAGACAGAGAAGTCCATCAGTGATAAGATTGTTAAAAAGGAAGCCATCAAGATGGACACAATTACTAAACACTGTGCAAACAGTGGCTGCTGTTGTAATAGGTGTCCCTCTAGGTGAGCTGGTGGGTGACTTTGAAATAACTGACTGTGGTAGAGGTTATCAGAGAAGAAAATTAAAGTAAGGCTTACTGCCAAGGCTCGCCCTCTCCACCTATTCATTCTGCTGACAGGTTTGGTTTTTCGTTTAATTTCTGCTTTGCAGTACATCACTCCGAGTTTGTTGCTGATTTGTGGTTTCAGCTGCTGAGGTTCCTCATGGTTTAGCCGCCTGCATTTGAAGTTAAAATGTCCTGTAGTATTTTATACTGTCATACAGATGGGAGAAAAATCATTAAAATTTTTTCACATACCATTTCAAAGGTACATGTTTCAAAGCATCATGTAACCACAGCTTCAGGTTGCAGATTCCTTGCAGAGAAAAAAAATTATATAAAGAGTTTGTTTGAAAAGTAGAGCCACAAATGGTAGGATTTAAAAAATAATGTCCTGAAATAGTTACCCTGAAAATGTTATACATTATACACTGTGTCTCAATCATGTCCATTTTCTACTGCTCTCTTATTCTCCCCAGGAATCCCTCAGACACATCTCCCTTCTCCTTTCATATCATTTTAATCAATAATTTTTTTTAATTTTTACTGTTTAGAAAGGACATTTTCTTGACAGACAACCACCTGTGTGTTTTAGGAATGAGTACAGCTTTGCTTTTACATTATCCCTTGGCTTAAAACTTGCATTTTAAAAAATCTGGAATGTTATTTCATTATATATTTTAATTATTTCAAAGAAACTTGAGTTCTAAAATTTGAATTTAAAATTTAATCCATTATCCTATACATCATATATTATAATATATGATGTATATGATATATTTCACACATTTATCACACATGCATATATACATATATACACACACATATATATGCATAACACACACACACACACACACACACACACACACACACACACACACACATATATATATATATACTAAGTATACTTCCCAGGATAGATAATTAACTCACTGGATTAGGACTTTTTATCATATCACAAAAAATAGAATAAACTTTGTGGGGAAAACAACAACAGCAACTGTATTATGAGAACAGATGTGAGTCTGGCAATAAGTTTTGCTGTGTGTAGTGACACTGGTTGGATAGAAGAATAGACTACATAGGACTCTTCCAATCCTGTCCATGGGCATTTATGACACCCCAAGCTGTCTGTTCTCTGGAATGCAGTTTCTAGGGCTATCATTGCCTTATGTTTAGAATGGTGGCAGTTTCAAGGACTCTCTCTGTCTTATGTTTTACATAGTAGCATGTGTCCCAGTGCTAAAGGGGAGCGAGGGAATGTGCCACTTTTCCTCAGTGGGTCTTCCCTTTTCACCTGTGTAATGGTTTGAGTTATTTGGCTAGAAACAGAGAAATGAGTGTTCAAGGTGACATGAGAGAACTCTTGAGACTCCATAGAAGAATTAGGTTTGAGTTATAGCTGTACCATATTTACGGAGAAGTGGGGTTGAAGATTAACTGTTGACAAAGATGGCTTGTGGGACCTTAGGTGGCAAAAAGCAAGCAAAAGGGGTGGGCAGTGCAGATGCTTGGCTTGGGGCCACAGCCCCAGTAGGCTATATTCTCTGGTTTCATATGAAAGTGCAAACAATTCAAGATGATATAGTCAGGCACAGTTTATGCAAAATCCCCTCCACTCCAGATGATTGTAGGATGAAGACTTCAGATTGGTGAAGTTTATTTGCTGTATCCAGGAATCTGAAGATAGACAACGGAACTGTTTGGTTGAAAGCAATCTTACCGCTTCAGATTGGATGCACACACTGGTCCAAGTATGATGCTTAGTTGACTAAACAACTTTGTAAGTGTGTGAAGAGTCAGTGTGTGTGGTTCGAGGCACAGCTATTGCTCACTCAGAGAGTGCTCTAGTACTAGCCATGATTTGTGTTATAAAGATGGTGATGCAAGTCGAGAAATTGATGCCAAGTCCTATTTCACCCACTGAAGGCACATGATGCAGGAGACTGCTTATGACATGTATAGAGCCATTTGCTCAAATAATAGAGTTTGGAGATTCAGGCTCTTTCCCAAGCTCCCTAATTGACTCACCATGTGAGGTAGTAAGATGATATTTGTAAAGTGTGGTGTGGTTCTACAAAGAATAGAACTATGTAAACAGAACACATTGTTATTAGTTAAATCCCCTCCACCCGCCCCCACCCACAAGTCATCATGACATTCAGTGGAACAGACTGGAGGGGAAGTTCGCATTTTGATGGCAGCTTAGCTGGAGACCATTTAATTAAGAACTATTTTGTAGGAATTTTCCCCTTGGCGGTTTAATGAAATTCAATCCACCATGCTTATTATCACAGTACTGGTGCTTATGCCTGTGGGCAGCAGGGAACCCGGGTGATGGCCCCTCCTGGTATGCATTGTAGTGGTGCCTCGTTAATTAGGACATGAACAACATTACTGATCAGTTGTTGCAGATGTTAGAGTTGTGAGTTGATACTGAAGAATGTAAATAAATAAGTAAAAATCAATCAATCAATCAATAGAACTAGGGAAGAGAGTGAACAGACCTCAAAATTGATTATCTCCTTAAAATGGACCTCTGTCTTAAGTGAACATCCCCTGGAATCAGCAGAAGAAGTGATGCTTCATGTACACCAGGTGAATGTGGAATCAGCAGAAGTGGTGCTCCATGTAAACCAGGTGAATAATCAGGGTATGAGGTCAGGGCCATTGTAAATTCTGGAAGATGCACACCCTACCAGCTGACTACTCCAGAGGGATAGTGGGAGAGATAAGTGCATACATGCTCCTTGATGTGTGTTCATGTGTGTGCAAGGCATTCATAGAGGAGAGGGCATGAGGTATGAGCTTAAGATGAGTCACATCTGCAGATGTAGCTGAGGTGGAAATTGGGGGATGACTCTTCCTTGTGATTATCTTAGAAGACCCAAGCACCTGATTCTGGCCTGCACTCCTGTAGCTGTAGCAAGATAATTCATCAAAGTATTCATCACAGAGACAGTCTCTGTTGTTCAAATCGTATGCTGCTTTCAGGGAAGTCCTGTGATTGCCCCCCACATGGCCTGAGTGCAGTAGCTGGGTCATGTCCACAGCACTTCCTTTAAATATGACCAAGTAGAGTTAGTGTTGACTGAAATTATCTTGATTGTATTAAAGGTCTTTATTTCCTTCTGTCTTACTGGATTTTTTTTTCATATAATGGTTACAGGATACAGCACATTACTTAATTTACTGAAATCCAATTAAATCTAGCTTCACCATCATCTATCAAAGGTCGTCATAGATTTTTGCATACATGATCCTCAGAGAGACAGCTTCTCTCCTTTACCTGTTGGAGCAGGAGCCTGTGACTCTAGGACCAAGGGGCTGGGTAGTCAGAAGGGCAGACTGCAGTCTGGCTCACACCACGCAGTACTCCACGTTTCAGAAGATGCTGATATCCTTAGCCTCAGTGCGAATAGCTCCCATGGGTAAAGCTGCTTGCATGGATATGGAGACACCTATAGTTCAGCTTTGGAAATTTGTGATATGAGTGCTAGGACCTGTCTAGTATGGTGTCCACCTGCCTCTCTGTGAGCTTCCTAAAGTTTGACATGGGGCTTTCTACCTCACTCCTGCTTTCCAGTTGGCTTAATTCAGTTTCTGACAAAGGGATTTCCTTCTTTCACTCAATCCACCTTTCAGTGTCTGCATTCCAAATAGAACTCGCAAGAAAGAAGAAATCCCTTATCATTTTACGTTCATGACTGGGGTGCTGAGGGCAGAATAGGGAAAGGACAGGATGGAAATGATTGTACATTTTAGGCTATGTTTTCCTTAGCTTCACATAGAAATGTGGAGCCAAAGCAGTAGGGAAACATTATTAGATTTGATGGAGAGTGTAGGGTCATTCAGGAGTGGTATTGGAAAAAAGGTGCGACCTAGTGAAGGTAACAGGGCTCATAGAGCTCTGTTCTATCAGGTCTAGGATCTGCCTCATGCAGAAGAATGTGGACTTAGCCGTGACTGTTAACATTTTCTTTTTTTCCCCAAATGGCAAGGAGAATATTGGGCAGAGCTTCTCTAGAACACCACCCCTAGGGAAGATATGATTATGTGTGCCCTCAGGCTTAGGTGTGTATGTGTTCATAGGCATTCATGTGTCCTTGTGAAGAAAGCGTCCTACCTCCCACCTGTCTCCATAGACTCATAAAGGAAAAGCTGAAACTGTCCAGACAGAAAGCTTGAGGGGATGGGAAGGCCTAGACTACTGCTGTAACCTCATGTAGTGTAGAAGGGTCAGGGTCTCCATGGATTCTTCTGGAAGAAAGTCCAAAGTAAAATATGAGTGGGGGTGAAGACCAGGTAGACCTGGGAGCTTATTCTCTTCCTGTGTAATTATATAGTTTTTACAACTTAGCTGAGGAAATAGGGTTTACATCAGTGGTCCTTGTAGCTTTGTTTTGAATTGCTTCTGCATTCATAAAGACAGCTCAAATCCCCCAAAGATCTATCTTGAGGTCTTGAGCTCCAAGGAGCTGAGTTTCCTACACCAAAACAGCACACACAGATGTACATGTGTGTACATGATTACACATACATACACACGTATTCACACACACACACACACACACACACACACACACACACACAGACACACAAATACTTTCATTCTCATCAGTTGAGACAGAATCCTTAATAAAATCTGTTCAGTTTCAGAGTACTCTTCTCCCTTCTCCTAGACCTTCCTTCCCATTCAAATTTTTGAGTTCTTACTATTTCTTTCTTTCTTTCTTTCTTTCTTTTTCTTTCTTTCTTTCTTTCCTTCTTCCTTCCTTCCTTCCTTCCTTCCTTCCTTCCTTCCTTCCTTCCATCTATCAGGTCCCATTTGTGCGGCCCAAATGCACATAGGTATGGGGCATCCCCTGGAGCATGCTGATCAACAATACTCTACATTCTCTCACCAGCTATCAATTGACAATAGCCCTTCAGCTAGGGCTAGAACTTAATGCCCACCTCTCATTGCCATGATGGAATTTTGTTTGGTTTGTACCTCTTTGTGAGTTGTGCATGCTGTCACAAACACTCAAGTTCATATATACAATGGCACAGTGAATTCCAGAAAACACTATTTCCTTGAATTCATCTGCCATCTTGGGCTTTTGTATTCTTCTAGCTCCTCCTCCTCATTGGTTCCTGAGCCTTGAGAGAAAGTATGTACTATAGATGTTCCATTTAGGGCTAAGCACTCCACAGCCTCTTATTTTCTGACCAATTGTTGTACTCCCACAAAGTCTTTGCAAAACATTGAAATGCAATTGATTCCATTATCTCACTTCAATAAAAAGTTCAGACATTGAAAAAAGGAAAAAAAGAAAAGAAAAGAATGAAAGACAGAGAAACTTAGGAACAAATGAAATATCCAAGTTTCCTCCTGGCAATCATGAGGCCTGTTTTCACATGCACGCAGGTTTGTGCTTTCTCTCACACTGTGGGATTTCTTATTTGACATCTGACCACTCAGGTTTATTTGCAACACATGCTGTACACTGAGAATTTCAGTTTTCTTTCCCCTTATGTGTTTGTCAGTATAGAACGCACTAGCCCTGCCAGGTAACTGGGGGGCTATCAGAACCCTAGTGCCTGGAGCTGCTATTTTCCTCTGTGGGTCTGAAGTCTCTGTTCTATGTCACTATCACACATTCCCCTTAGAGGGAAATCAGCTTTTGTAAGTCAGAAAGGACATGATTATCCCTGAAGTTTACAGCCCTGAATGTGACTGACTGTTTTCAGAAAAGAAAAAAAAATGGTAGCTGGGCTCTGTAGCTGTTCTGTTCATTAACACGGCTGAACAATTTATTTTTAACTGTGTCCCGGAATTGAAAATGAAAAGTTATATTACAATTAGTGAATGGTCATCTGCTGTGTTCAATAATTTTGTATTATTATATTATCTTCACCTGGAGGTGAAAACAGGTGGATACCAAGGACCTTTACCTTTGTTCTTTCATTGACTTGCTTCAACAATTTCTACATTCACAGAATATAATGATATTATTAATGGACAAGAAGGCTTTTATTACACAAATGAGGACACAAGAGCAGTCAAAGAAAGTTTGGATTTATAACAGCTGTCAATCTTGAGCTGGTTCCTTCTTTAGGGAACCCACTTATTTAATCCTTAGGAAGCATGCATTGTGTATGAAGCAAGAAAAGGGAAAATTATTGATCCAGTCTAAAATGCAAAGATTTCAAAGAGCATGTGTGATGCTGGAGACATGACTGGCATTTGGAAAAAATAAATCAGATGGGGAAAATGGGTAGATTATATGCTGTGAGATAAAATAATTTTTTGATTATTGTTTTATCAGATAAGATGTCTCATATTTTGTAAATATTTATTTATGGCTTCACGTTACATCTCCATCACAGTGTCCTCTTTCCACCACTCCCAGTCCTGCCCTCCCACACTCTACCCCCTATCCTTTCCATCCCACTCCTCTGGAATGGAGTGTCTGTACATAACAGTCCCTGCCCCAGCTCAGCAGTCATATGAGGGACAAGAGCCTCCTCATTCACTGGGGGCCTACAAGGCAGCACCACTAGGGCAAAGTGTCTCATTGATGGGAAACAAAGTCTATGTTCCTGTTCCCTTTGGTGCATTGGTTGTAGTATAGTTTTTCTGTACTTTATGGCTAAAATCCGACTATAAGTGAATAGATGCCATGTGCATACTTCTGAGTCTGGGTTAGCTCACTCAGGATGAGCTTCTCTTGTTCCATCCATTTGTCTACAAATTGCATGATTTCGTTGTTTCTGATGGCTGAGTAGTATTCCATTGTGCAGAGGTACCACAGTTTTTTTTTAAATCCATTCCTTTCTTGAGGGACATCTGGGTTGTTTCCAGTATCGAGCTATTACAAATAAGGCTACTATGAACATAGATGAGGAATCATTTGGATGTATACCCAGAAGTGGTATGGCTGGGTCTTGAGGTAGAGCTATTCCAAGTTTTCTAAGATATCTCCAGAGCCAGGCTGATTTCCATAGTAGTTGTATAAGTTTGCACTCCCACCAGCAATGGAGGAGTGTTCCCGTTTCTCCACAACCTCCCTAGAATGTGCTGTCATTTGAGTTTTTTATCTTAGCCATTCTGACAGGTGTGAGATGGAATCTCAGAGTTGTCTTGAGTTGCATTTCTCTGATGATTAAGGATGCTGAGCATTTCTTCAAGTGTCTCTCAGCCATTAGGGATTCCTCCTTTGTGAATTCTCTGTTTAGCTCTGTTCCCCATTTTTTTATTGGATTATTTGGTTTCTTGGCATTTAATTTCTTGAGCACTTTGTAAATTTTTGGTATTAGCCCTGTGACAGATGTGGGGTTGGTGAAGATTTTTTTCCCAATCTTTAGGCTGCTGTTTTGTTGAATGACAGTGTCTTTTGCAGATGATATGATACCATACATAAGTGACCCCAAAAATTCCTCCAGAGAACTCCTACAGCTGATAAACACCTTCAGCAAGGTGGCTGGATACAAAATTAATTCAAGAAAATCAGAAGCCCTTCTTTATACAAAAAAATAAATGGGCTGAGAAAGAAATTAGGGAAACTACACCCTTCACAATGGCCACAGACATTATAAAATACCTGGGGGTAACTCTAACCAAGCAAGGGAAAGACCTGTATGACAAGAACTTCAAGCCCTTGAAGAAAGAAATTGAAGAGGCCATCAGAAGATGGAAATATCTCCCATGCTCAAGGATAGGTAGGATCAACATAATAAAAATGGCCATCCTACCAAAAGCAATATACAGATCCAATGCAATTCCTATTAAAATACCACCACAATTCTTTATAGACTGGGAAAAGCAATTCTCAACATCATATGGAATATCAAACAAACAAACAAACAAAAACAGAATAGCTAAATCTATCCTGTAAAACAAAAAAAAGAAAAACATCTGGAGGTATCACCATCCCAGATTTCAATCTGTACCTCATAGCAATAGTAATAAAACAGCATGGTACTGGTATAGAAACAGACCAGTGGATCAATGGAATTGAAGAGCCAGAAATGAACCCACAGACTTATGGTCACTTAATTTTTGACAAAGAAGCCAAAACCATACAATGGAAAAAGACAGCATCTTCCACAAATGGTGCTGGTCTAACTGGATTTAGACATGTAAAGATATGAAATTAGACCCATACTTATCACTTTGTACAAAACTTAAGTCCAAGTGGATCAAAGACCTTGACATAAGGCCAGACATCTAAATCTATTAGAAAAGAAAGTGGAGAAAAACCTCTAACTCATTGGCACAGGTGACAACTTCTTGAACAGCACACCAACAGGTCAGGATCTAAGACCAACAATCAATAAATGGGACCTCATGAAACTGAAAAGCTTCTGTAAGGTAGATGTCTCATTTTTGTGTACTTAAAAAAATATATATATATATGAACTTATTCAGATAATAAAAAGAAGGTCCATGTGTCCATGGGCTGGGCTTCTTCAGTCTTTGTTAAGGTAGGAATTGTTTTCTCCAGACTCTAGAGGAAGGTTTCGGAAGCAAGTCTATGAGCAACTGTCAGGAACCAGCAGGGAGTTGTCAAGTTTGCCCTTCTTATCTCTGACCTAGAGAAGAAGCCTGGCCTCACAGTGCCCATTCCATATTTCTTTGTGCAGCACCTGGCCAGCATGTCCCTGAGTTGGAGGCAAACTTGATAGAAGATCTCGCCTTACAGAGGGGAGAGGGCCACTGGTCTAGAGCCTTTTAACCTCCTGTCTGGAATTGGTCAGGCCATCCTGCGTCACCCATTTGACCTGTACTTTACTCTTTGTGACGCCAGGACTCTTCACATCTATTTCAGAAAAGAATTTTTTCTTCTCTATTTGTTACTTTTCTCTGTGATAAAATACCAAACATGCTACTCATCCATCAGAAACAAGGGAACCATGCAATTTACTGCCAAATGGAACTAGAAAAGCTCATCCTGAGTGAGCTAACCCAGACCCAGAAGGATGCACATGGCATCTATTCACTTATAATTGGTTTTAGCCATATAACACAGGATAACTATCCTACAATCAACAGCCTGAAAGGAACAGGAACATAGATTTTTTTTAATTGTTAGTGGGATACTTTGTCCTAGTGGAGCTGCCATGTAGGCCCCCAGTACAAGAGGAAGCTCTTAGCCCTCATATAGCTGCTGAACTGAAGGGGGCTGATATGTAGGGCACTTCACACCAGAGGAATAGAATAGGTAGGAGAAAGGGGAGAGGGTGAGAGGGTGAGAGGGGGGCCTGGGAGGGGTGGAGGGCGGGGGAAAATACCAAGCACAAGAAACTTAAGGGAAAAATGTCTACTGGGTCTCATGATTTAAGAAGGGTCACATCCCAACTTGGGAAAGCCCAGAGGCAGGAACATGAAGCAACTGGTCATGCTATTTGGTGATGGCCCTTCTTCCTTTTTTCCTTTTTATTTAAGTCTTGGACAGTTTGGTGCCATCCTCATTCAGGATGGGACTTTCCTTCCCCTTGAAACCTATCTGGAATCTCCATCACAGGCACACCGGGAGGAGTGCTCTCAAAGTGCTTCCAAACCCATTCAAGTTGATCATAAATACAAACCATTACAGGGACTGCAGGGGTGTGCAGCTATGTTCTTCAGTAATACTGAATTGTTTCATGAGCAAATGAAATTTATAGGAAACTATTTTCAGATCAGAACTTACCATTCTAATTAAAGATTTACTTATTTTTACTATATGTGTATGAGTGCTTTGCCCATATGAATACAAATGCACTAAAGCCATACAGTGACTGTGGAGGCCAGAGGGAGGCAGGACTCACATCCCCTTGTACTGTGGTTACAGCTGTTGTGAGCCACTGTGTAGATGCTGACAATCTAACCTATGTTCCCTGCAAGAACATTAAGTGTTCTTAGTCACCAAGACACCTCGCTAGCCCCAGAACTTGACCATTCTAAAGCAGTTTTTGTAACTCCCGTTTGCTTTGACATCTTGACTGTATTTATTTTTATTCCACAGAAGGGAGAGAGCCTGGCTGTGCATATAGTTTGGGTAAGATAGCACTTGTTTCTCTAAGAAAAAAATTGAATCACCTTTCTCTGGAAACTTATCAAATTTAGTACAATACTAATGAAAAGTACACCTCACATTTATTAGCCTATGAACAGAAACATTTTAATATGCTTAACAACACAGTAAACCAAGTTATTACCCTCATTATTCATTGAAATGCATTTATGGAAGTGTTTGAACTGTGAAGAGAGTACAAACTGGACCATTTACAGAATTAAAATGTCATTTCTTCAGATTCAAAGCAGCACAATGTTGTGATCTATAGTATCGTAAAGTTAAAAATTAAAAATTCTTCCCAAAGGCCATATGCTTTATGAAACCTTCCAGATTTTGTAATATATCCCATATAGTATCTTTTTGCTGTAAACACAGCTGTGGGAACTAAATGCCCACCAGATTTTGAGCATGCATGAGGTCCTAAGGATGGTTCTGATTAAAAAAGTATTAAGTGCCACTTTGACAAGACTTTTAAGCAAATAATTCAAATGAAGCCTTCTGATAAAACATATACAGGCACACAGAGATCAGGGAGTGAAGGAGGGATAAAGGGAGGGAAGGGGGAGAGGGAGAGAGAGAAGGGAAGGAGGAAGAGAGAGACAGAAAGGGAGGGATGAGGTGGAGAGAGAGACAGAGAGAGAGAGGCAGAGAGAGAGACAGAGACAGAGAGAGACAAAGAGACAGAGAAAGAGACACAGAGAGAGAGACAGAGAGAGAACAGGCCAACTGAACCAACATAAGAATTAAATTTTGAGTTGTTTAGGAGTCAAGAGAGTGTTATACATCTAAGAAGATACTTTTAAAATTGTGTTGCAATTAGTATGAATGTTGAGTCAGATATAGAACTTTAAACTCATGGAGATGGTTAGATAGTAGAATGTTAAAGTCAGGTACCAAATACATATGGACTGGTCATTGGGAATTACGTTAAGCCATATAACCCTCATAACTGTGGCCTAATTACCTCTGTTGTACTGTATTGTATTTGTTATTATAAGAGAAAGAGCCATTTGTTGGACTGAAAGGAGAAACTGTAGGGGGAAATAAGATATACCTTAAACTTAAAAGAAAAAAAAAAGGGAAGAGGATGGGGGGTTGAGGGTGGGAGGGTGGGACTGGAGGAGGAATAGGGAGGGGACTGAGATTGAGATGTAACTTGAAGAAATAAAAAAATAAAGGAAAAAAAAGAAAAAAAGTTCTAAAACACGCAAGTGACTAAATGACTTGAGTTTGGGGAACCTAAGCTCCGTGTTAGAGAAAGTTCACCACTGGATTCGTCTAGCTGAAGAGCTGGGGTTCTGTTACTAAGGGAAGTAGATACGAGGAAGAATTAATATTGCAAGGATATTGAAGTTACCCAGCTGTTGGGGTAACTTCAGTTTTATAGAGATGTGTTCTAGCATCTCCATCAAAGGCAAGAGTTAAAAGAAGATAGATTTCTTGCTCCAGCTATCTGTAATCTTACTTTCAAAATGCTATTCAGCCCTGTGTACAACAGGGCTGCATACAACCTTTATGATATTTATTGGTGGTGTATGTCTGTATCAAAACTTTCTCCCCCTTATTACCTTGAGGAGATATTAATACTAATGACTTTGTCACTATACAAATTCTATTCTGAACTCTAAAACACATAATTAATATGTGGTAGAAGTTAGGCATATTTAGTGAATTGGTAGGCAGTTCAGATTATTATCTGGTAGTACATAAGGAGGAGCTTGACGTTCCTTTAACTTGCTGAAATGGACAAAGCCCAGTTGTGACCAGACGACAAGCCCTGTTGAAGGAGCATGGCTAAGAAACTGCAAGCTGAGCAGATGATGTCAGTTGTTGTGAGAAGCAACAGGATTGCTGGATGTCACAAGAAATTTCGTGAACCCTCAAGACCGCCAAGGATAGAAAGATAATGCAATATATATAAGCCAGAAAACTCAGTGCTGTGCTCTCTTCCTCCTGCTCTCATTGAGAAGTCACACTGGAGAAGTGCATAGCAAGGTACGCCATTAGCAGAGTTTAGGCTGCGATAGCCCAAGGCAAAGGCAGGGAATAACTTGCTGAGAGTCCCTTGAAGGTGTCTGCCTTGGGGCTCCAGAGCACCAAAGAAGTGAGCAAGGTAAGTGAAGTTCAGAAGCCGCTTGGAGAGGCTTTTGGCTGTGAGGCTTGCCTGAGCCAAGGAGACTGTGGAGGCGAGTCTCAGCTGATGCAGAAACCTGTCCTCAGTTTGGTAGTTGGAACAGACTGACTTTATAAACCGGCCGCAATTTGGTGGTTGAAATAAATTGGCCTTGTGAACTGGAAAAGTAAGGCTGAATGGACTTTAAACTTAAAAGATACTACCTGATGGGACTGCCGTAAACCTAGTCACCCTGCATGGACACAAAGAATATTAATATCCTTTTAAGAAAGTTAAAATAGTGTTAGTTAACTGTTTTTCGACAGGTATTAGAGTGTTCTTAGATTATAGATTTTTACATTATAGATTTTAGGTTATAGGATTTAGGTATTTTATAATATTTCTTAAGTACTAAAAAATATAAGTGATTATAAATAATAATAACATTCTGTTACATTAATGTGTGGGTTTTTCTTATATCACGTGAAGAATTGTTGTAAAATTTCACATTCCCTCTGTGCTGTTGGCTCATTTCCAGCAATTTCCTCCATCCACCTAAATGCATCCTTAAATGTGATCTTTAGTTTAATGTGCTTGCCAGGAGCCACTCAGGGGAAAACAGTCTATGAGGAAATGTGGCTTCAAAGGGGACAGAAACCTCACCTGCAGGGAGGATGTCCAGGTGAATTACTTGAATCATGCTCTAAGACCTGCATCATTTTCTAGACTCATATTGCTAGAAAGACTCCTCCTTGCAGAATCATATATGATGGTGTATATTTTCCAGGATTTGCTACACACCAGCATCATGTCTTGTATTTTCACAGTGCCCAAACTGATCCAAATACATCCCTAAATGTGAAGCCAATTCCTACTACAAAACCATGTATTTCTTTGCTCATTTCCCAAACAGTACAGAGGTTCTAAATGAATTCTGAGATGTATTTAAACCACGCAGGTACTTTCTTTTTTAATTCACACCATTTACAAATGTGTAATGGATATATGTAAGGATAGGTTACTTCAGATATCCTCATATCAATTATAGGTGTTTACATATAATACTTTGAATCAGGATCTTAAATCTGCATTATTATGGCAAGAACAACTACTAATGAATTTGAGGAATAGTCATAGATCTTCAAAATCACTAAGTGATCCTCTCAACTACATTTGAAATTTCATTTTATGTTATTTATACATATATTACTTCTATGTAAAGCTCCACTTAAAATATAAGTAGTTACAGTAATCAATATATTCCAGATCTTGCAAATACTTAGTGGGTATCTGGACTCATTTAGATCATACTGTTGCATCCTTCTAACCCCTCAATAAGATATTGATATACAGATATTATCACCCAAGGAGGAACTAAACTGAGAGGACATATTACAGTTATTTGATGAGAAAAATTTCCAGACATCCAACACTGGCGTTTTAAGCCAATGCCATAGGAAAAGGCTAGACTCCTCAACCATAGAATGGGAGATAGGTGTGCTTTTAGAAGAGATAGATGGCCAGGTTGATCTTCAGCAGAAGTAGTTCATGACTTTGATTTCTCTGGCAGCGTACCTGCTACACTTTGAATGAAAACATCACCAAAGAAAGGCATAACATCCGTGTGTATCAAAAGTGGCTAGGGAGCTAAAAATTGTTTTGAAGCATTGTTCTGGAAGAAGACTACTTCTCCAGAAGAAACAGTTGGAAAAGACATGGGCAAAGGTTCTGGGTGTGGGTGAAGAGGAGGGGTAAATTTTAGTGTTCACTTACACAGTAGTATAACTCTGATGACAGCAGTTAATAGGATATTTCAATATAGCTACTACCGAGACTTGTGAATGTTCTCAATGCAAAAATATGAGAAATGCTGAAACTGATTGATATACCAGCTACCCCGACAGTTACTACATACCTAGACGTAAATGTCACCCTGGGGCTTTAAATATGACAGTTCCTATGCACCAACTAAACACATACATTTTAAAGGAAGAAGGAGGATGCTGCCTAGTTAAACATGCTTATGCCAGAGAAGTATGTGCGATTATAGTAAGGACCTGCTCCCCAGGTGCTCACTTAACTTCTAAGAAGCAAGGTTGTCTCTGTCCCGGGGAGTTCCCTGGGCTCAGGGAGATCAGTACAGTATGTTCTGGGAATATTTCAGTAGTACCAGTCATGATCCAGGCCTTAGGAGAGTTTGTTTGGGTAGATGCCTTCCACAGCAAGAAGGAAACATGTTAACAGAGAAAGGGAACTAGGCAGGCAATTGACTATTCACCCAACAGAAGGATGGCCTTTCAGCCAAAGAAAACTCCTGTGGATGTCTTTTAGTAACCCCCCAAAGCTGACCACACTAGGGTGGACTTCTGGCTCATTGGGTAGGACTGGAGTCCACATCCTGGAAATATTGTCACCATTGGTTTTCCTGGTGCAATCCAAGTGAGTGTCTCTAACTCTCCGCTGGTTAGTATTTTGTTCACAAGACACACACCACACACCGGAGTCAATTGAGAGAAGGGAACCTCAACTAAGAAAATTCCTCCATAAATTCAGCCTGTAGACAAGCCTGAGGGACATCTTCTTGATTAATGATCGCTGTGGGAGGGTGATCCAACTGTAGGTGGTGCCACCCCTGAAGAAGTGATCAAACATGAGAGCAGCACAAAGACTAAGCAGTGTTTCCTCATTGCTTCCAGTTCAACTCTTACCTCCAGGTTCCTACCTAGCGTTCCTGCCCCGATTTCCCTCCATGGTAAACTATGATGTGCAAATATAAGCAAAACAAACTTTTCCTTCTCCAAGTTGCTTTTCATCGTGAGTGTTTGATCACAGCAGTAGAAGCTCTGATTGAGATAATCTCTCTGTTTAACATCACTATTTATTGATGTCACCATGGCAGGCTCTTAGGTATAGTGTTGAGATGGGGACAGGGGGTACAACACTAAGCAAATGTAGACCCTTGATATGCCTGCATTTAAAACAACTGGTCACAGTCTTCTTGCTGCTGGTGTTACTGTGAAACTAGCATGTGTTGGTAACAACAAGTCTTTTTAAAAATATATTTCCTTCTTATGGTCCATGTTGAAACACATCCTTTCCTATATTTCAGAAATGAACACTCAAACAACACACATCTTCATTCTGGCATGGTGAACTGTACATTGAAATACATTTATTCACTTGAATTTCTTGCTAGATGATCAGACCCCTTCAATGAATTCTTTTAAAATGCATGGAGCATGGATTTTGTTTCTATTTTATTTTAATGTGCGACTGTTTTGCAAGCATGTATGCATATATACCACATGTGTACAGTGCCAGAGGAGGTCAGAAGATGGTGTTGGATAAACTAGGACTGGAGTTACAGACAGTTGTAAGGTGCTATGTAGGTGCTGGGAATGGAACCTGGGTTTTCTGGGTGATAAGCTGTTGAATATCTGACTCATCTCTTCAGCCAAATTTCTTTTTATTAAGGCTCCTAATACATACCAGGTGCCTGGACATACAACTGATAATGAATAGATGATAGGCCTTAACTTAGTAAGTAATAAAATTCTGCTCTGTGGACTTTGTCCATCAGACCAGTCAAATGAAGCCTTTTTTTTAATTTCAGTCCCTCCCCGTCTGTCTCTTTTCCTCCCTGTCCCCTTCCCTATATGTGTGTACACTGTAAATTCATCACAATCTCCACATGGTTTTATAGTCATTGGTTTATCACTCTCTCTTACTACCCAAAGGAACAGAGGGCACATTTCAGTCTATTCCCTTATGTAATCTCTGGTATTTTATTTGCAGAAAACTAAAACATGGTTAATTAAGCACATAGTTCTATAGAGCATTGAACATAAATGAGTATATAATTATTTTATTTTCCTCTCTTCCTCCAACCCTCCCCCTCCCTTCCCCCTTTCCTTCCTCCCTCCTATTTCCCTTCCTTCTCCCCTCCCCTCTTTCCCATAGCCACTTGATCATCTCCCCAGGTGACCCTGGTGTCCATCATCAGTACCAATCTAGACAACAAGGAACTACAGAGTAGACTGTGTATATTCTTCCTGATCTTTATACTTTGTATACAGATTTTTGGTCAAACACTGTTATTTCCAACCCTTGATAATTCTGATTTCCACAAGAATTCTCAAGTTCTGAAGGATGACTGGTATATTTCTATTCAGTGTGGTTTTCATAAAGTTGTTCCTTGAGTTGCTTATCTGTGCACAGGGTGGACTCTATCTCTTCTGAGCCTCTCTACATGCCCCCTCCTCTGCTAGGGTTGAGATGTCCATCCAGGCAGCAACTTGACCATCTACACTCTTCTTTACTTTCTTCCTACCTAAGGCTTCTGCTCCTCCATCTTTCTTTTTTCCCCTTCTTTATTGCCTTCTATAATTCTCTATTATCCTAATTTTAATTTAGGAGTTTTCTATTTTATCATGTGTACCCTGTCATACACTGTGTGTGTGTTTGTGTATGTATGTGTATGTGGTGTTTACATGTCATGTGCTTTGTGTTTCTTTCTGTATCAGTCAACATGTGTGTGTCCATGTGTTTGCTATGTTATTATGTATGAAATGTTTGCATGTATAGAATTTGTCTTCCCTCTTGTGCAACTCTAAATTTTCTGAGTATCCATTTCTGCTCATCTTCAATCTCCCTGCATACTAACATGCAAATTTCAGAAGGGAATCTGTGATCTCACCATCTCTGTTATTGGCTCTCTGCTGTACAGGTCCATATTTCATTTTTAATGACGTCATTAAAGCATTGTTTTTTTTAAATACTTTATTTTTTTTCTTCAAGTTACATCTCAGTCACAAACCCCTCCCTATTCCCCCTTCCTATCCCGCCCTTCCACCCTCTTCCCCACAGAAGTTTCCCCTTTCAGTCCAACAGCTGGTTCCTTCTCTTATAACAGTAAGTATTATACAAAACAACAGATATAAATATGCCACATTTATGAGAGTTAAATGGCCCAGTATACCTTCCCAATGTCCAGTTTATACATATTTGGCCCCTGACTTTAACATTCTACTATCTAACCATCTCCATGAGTTTAAAAGTCTATATCTGACTCAACATTCATATTAACTTGCAACACACTTTTAAGAGTATCTTCTTAGATCTATAACACCCTCTTGATTCCTAAACAACTCAAAATTTAACTATGAGACTCTAGCTGTCTATTCTTCAACCACCTCAGAGACCTGAGAGGGATAAATATATCTGCGTATATAGGAAGTGCAGGGCCTGAAGCTTCCAAAACTAAGAAATGACATACCAGTGACTGCCTGGACAGTTCCCATTTTCTCTCCATACATTCCTGCATCAGTCTTCAGCCTTTGGGTCCTGTTTCTCTGACAAACATTTGTTGTAGAGCAGGGATTATGAAGGACTTACCTACCCTGTCTTGGCAGAGCTAGGCTGTCGACTTCCCTGCTACCAAGTTTTGTCGTTTTTGGACAGCAGTCTGTCTGCAGTTGGAGCAAGGGGTTTTTTCATGCCAAGAGATAGGCTTGCCACTAATTCAACCATCTCACACTGGAGATTCTTCGATGTGGTATTGACCCTTGTATATGGACGTAATATTAAGATTGTATTGGGCTACATAGGCATTGATCTTTGTATATTGATACATAATTAAGAGTATATTTAACCACAATTGAATAGATCTTTGTATATTGATACAAAATTAAAGGTAACGCTTCCTAATGGTATCATACCTAGAGATCCTTAAAAATAAAATGTGAAGCTCTGGCCTCTTGATACCAACCGTCTAAAACTGTCTAGGATAGTTAAGTAAAACAAACTCCTAGTCATGCAAACATGTCACTTTGTTAGCTACTATGACAGTCTATCACAGATATTCTCTAAACTACCCAGTAATCAAGTTGTTAAGAGACAAGCAACATTTGCTTATCTAAGTACAAGAGATGGATAGGGCATCTTCAAAAACCCCAAGAGATCTGCAGAATATGGCATTCAAAGATGTTATCTTAAATTAAGATTTTCTTTTTTTTTTGATATCGAGACATATCAGCGCCTGACAGCACCCCCTATTCTACTCCAAGTTAAAGCATTGTTTTATGGCGGTAGTTCAGCCTGCATTTTCTCCCCATCCTATAAATTCAGGAGTAGATTATTTTACATTCAGTGCATGTATTTTTCTGCCCAAATCCTCCAGGTCTGCTTCTAATTTAGGAGTGTTGCCAGGCTGTGCCTTCTTTTTCCTCTCTCCAGCCAGCTCTGCTTGGGAGAGGGCAGAGATTCTAGGAAGGGGAGTTTCCTTCGGGGGTTCATATGAGATGGAAGTAAAGACTCCTGAGATGTATACTATAAACAATTCCAGATACTGTGCAGATAACCCCTGGAGATTTCTGTGTGGTGCTCCTCTGAACCTTACAAGGCTTGGGAAGTGGTGCCTAGCAAGTGGCTATGACACAGGCTGCAGTCAGGGACCTTCAGGCACAGGAAGCATCAGTGATCAGGCTCCATCCTTACAGGACCTCTGCATCTTCCAGGAAAGTATCACCCCCTACACAAAACCTGGCTCTTAGTGTTTGGTGTGCTCCTTCCCACCTTACCTTGTCTTAGATGTTCCAAGTAGGACACATGGTAGCTTCCTGGGCAAGTGCTACCCCTGCACAGAGGGCTGAGTGTCTCCACAGTTCAGCTCTACATCTACAGGATGCTTTTATCACTGTGCTTTATAGTCCTCTTCTGTGTGAGACAGGGATGGAATCTTTCAAGAGAATTCTTTCCACTGACACATTTGGGTTGGTGGACCAAAATGTGTGTGCTTGTGTGTGTGTGTGTGTGTGTGTGTGTGTGTGTGTGTGTGTGTGTGGGTGTGTGTGTGTGTGTGTGTGTGTGTGTGTGTGTGAGTGTGAGTGGGTGTGTGTGTGTGTGTGACGTTTTAAAAGGATAGCTAACATCAACTGGTGTTAAGAGCATGCACAACTGCTCATTCTGTATATGAACCACTTTGTACCTAGTATTGGACCTTAGAAAGAAGATAAAAAATGGCTCTAGATGGATGGATCAATTTATTTTTTCCATAATGCAGCAATGCTGAGAAGAAAAAAGCAAGCAGGTTCATGCACTTGCTAGTTTATGCCAAGGTAAGGGGGAACTTCCAGCCACAGATTCAGGCTTGCAACATCCCTCTTTTCAGTATCTGCTATTGTTATGTTAATACCCATCAGAAGAGGACCTTCTGGTGTCCAGCACAGAGGACTTTTCTATGAAGCCAGGTCAGGAGCAGTGACAGGCTTGCATGTGACTCCTTTGGGAGCTTCTTCGCCCTGTGTAAGATTTCTGTGCTTCAGTGCCCTCCTAGTGTGTATCATCACATGCATGCAAGGTTCCGAAACAAGAAAGTCTGTTATGCAGAGCCAAGACCATATACAGTGTCAAGAAAAGCAAGGAAGAGCTGAGGCACTGGGAAGAGTGGTTGACGTACAGGGTTCTGAAAAGAGGGCACAAAGTGGTAAGAAGAGGATTTTAGTTTTGCCAAACTCAGTTTTGTTTCCACAGAAAAGACCAATGACCCTCTATCCTTTTGTGTACTTGTAGCTCATCTTGACCCACCCAAGTTCCTTGGATGCAGAATTCCCATTGGCGGGAATTCCATAAGACAGGGCACTGCCTTGTAACCACCACTACTAATGCTAAACAGCTTTCCAGTGTGAGAAGGGTGGGAGAAAGTGTCCCTATCTCTTCTAGCATTTCTACTACTGTGGCAATTCAGCTTCCACCGGACATTATTTGAACAATGTTCCAAATATGTCTATCTCAGTTTCATCTCTAGAAGAAACCCTAGGTTTCAGCCTCTGTAGGAGGGTAAAATCTGTGGAAATCTGACAAATTATTTTAAGAAGTCATTTTTTTAATAGGTTGAATTTGGTCTTTTTCTTTTCAACATTTATTTATTCAAGTTACATCCTAGTCACAGCCCCTTCCCTCCCAGTACCACCCTTCCACCATCTACTCCTTCTTCCTCCTATCCTTCTCCTTGGATGAGGGGGATCCCTCACATACAAACCCCACTCAGTTCATCAGTTACATGAGGGCTAAGAGCTTTCTTTTTAACTGGGGTCTGACATGGCAGCCCAGCTAGAGTAAGGTGTCCCACTAACAGGTAACAGAGTCCATGACTGAGACCAACCCAACCCAGTGCTAAGGAATCTCTGTATGAAGAGCCAGTTGCTTAATATATATATATAATATATATATATATATTATATATATATATATAATATATATATATATATGATAAGTCTAGTGGTCTAGTCTAAGCTCTTTTCTTTTCTTTCCTTCTTTTTTTGGGGGAGGTTAGTGTTTCTGTCTCTATAAGCCTCTATGATCCTAAGTTGGTTGGTTCTGTTGATCTTCACATATTTTTCTCCCAGAGCTCCACTTAATGTTTGGCTGTGTGTCTGAGCATCTGTTTTGATTTGCTGCTGGGTGAATTTTCTGGTGAGATATTTGTCCTCGGTTCCTGTTCATTTGGGTCTGTGGGTAGTAGGATTATCCTGTACGATATGGCTAAAATCCAGTTATAAGTGACTATATGCCATGTGCATATTTCTGGGTCTGGGTTAGGTCACTCATGATGAGCTTTTCTAGTTCCATCCATTTGGCTGCAAATTGCATGATTTATTTGTTTCTGGTAGCTGAGTAGTATTCCATTGTGTAAATGTACCACATTAAAAAAAATCCATTCTTTAGTTTAAGAGCATTTGGGCTGTTTCCTGTTTCCAGTTTCTAGCTATTATAAACAAAGCTTCTATGAATATAATCAAGCCAATGTCTTTGTGGTTTGGCAAAAAATTTTTTGGATATATGCCCAGGGTGGTATGGCTGGATCTTGAGGTAGAGTTATCCCCAGTTTTCTAAGACATTGTCAGATTGATTTCCAAAGTTGTTGTACAAGTTCCTCACCAGCATGTGTTGTCTCTTGAGTTTTTGATCTTAGTCATTCTGATGGGTGTGAGATGGAATCTCAGAGTTGTTTTGAGTTGCATTTCCCTGATGACTAAGGATGTTGGGCATTTTTTTAAGTGTCTCTCGACCATTAGATTCCTCTTTTACGAATACTTGGTTTAGCTCTGAACCCCATTTTTTGATTGGATTATTTGGTTTCTTGAGTACTTTGTAAATTTGGGTATTAGCTCTGCCAGATGTGGAACTGGCAAAGATCTTTTCCCAATCTGTAGGCTGATGTTTTGTTCTAATGACAGTGATAGTCTGATAGTCATGTTTAAGTGGAATTTCATGACTTAAATTGAGAAGCTTTGTTGAGAAGCTTAAAGCATGTGTGAAATAGATGGTGTCCGCCAGACTTATCCAGAGTGCCTCTCTGGAGAGGATCAGTAAAGGTGTCTGAAAAAATATCACTAATGTTTTTCAGAATCTAAGAAATGGGGAGATGGTAAGCAAAGAGGACTTTCTGTGGTCCTCTTTATTCTGAGTGGTTACCATGGAACTTTCCAGAAGCAGAAAAGTGTCCCAGTAAATTTACCCAATGAAAAGGGGTATCTACAGAAACACTGAACCCCCTAAGTAACCTGCACTGGGCTCTCCTTCCCGGCACATTTCATGTCTCCTATGTGGAAATTTTATCACACACACACACACACACACACACACACACACACACACACACTTACACTTAAATACTATCATTCAAATTTGTATGTCAGGACAATAGTCCTTAAGCAGTGATGGTTAACAAAGGATCTCAAAGCCACAGGAGAAATGGGATGTCCCTCTATTCATGAGAACAGTGAAAAAAGAAGGTGTACCTGGTAGATGAGTGCAATTGTGGCCTTTGAATGCCTCTGGAAAGAGAACACAGAGGAAGTGGCTGCCTCATGGGGATTTATATTTTGGAAGAACATGTTGTGAGAAACAGGAACTGTCAAGACTGACGTTGTTGGACTCATGAATCACGTCTTTATGTTAGCATTCACAAGGGAGTGCATGAAAGTACGTAAAAATACAGATGGGCTTTTCAGATGGGAAAGCATGGTACTGTGGGCACAGGACTTCACTGGATTAACAGAAAGGAATTAGTGTTGTTAAAGGAAAAGTGTGTCAGTGTGGTCTCTTTGTAAAACCGAACCTCTTACCCTGGAATTTTGGAAACAATGTGTGTTCCTATAAATTGCCCGTGTATGCTGCCTTGTTTCCTGTTACTAATGCAGTATTCTGTTATTTATAGAAACCACTTATTTTTCTATTAAGTAAAGATGTAAATTTGGTATTATGAAATCATGAAACAAGGCTGAAACAATGTCATTATTATGAGCTATTCATAAGTTTATTTGGGGTTTTATTTCCTTTTTAATTTTCACATTTTATTTCAGCCAATTAGAAAAAAGAATATTTTATTTATAAGTGCCTCTCTTGCATTCTTCAATTTCTTCATTATGAAATCTAAGCACATTTTGTATAACTGACCACAAACATCAATGCTCTATTTGCCCATGGGGTGTGATCACTTACAGCAAAGCCTAGTGGCCCGAGTCGAGTCACAGTACGAAGTAGATTAGCGTAAGTCCAGACATTCTGTCAACTGATGTAATTATGGTGAGAGATTGTTGCTGGGAATTGATCTATATTCTTGTCTCCACACACTACCTTCCTTCATCTTCCTGCTAATACTTATAAAAAAACATTTTATATTACCTATATTATACATGATACTCATAGTAACAATATTCTAGAGGGCAGGTTATCAAGATTTCAGGGTCTAGGGGGGTTTTGTTTTAATTTATTTTAAACTTGATTTGATATATTTTAGACTCACATGTATTTCTTTTTTGGAGATATATTTATTCTTATTTTATATGATATGGGTGTTTTGCATGCATGTATTTCTGTGCACCATGTACATGTCTGGTACCAGCATAGACCAGAAAAGGACATTGGACCCCTAGATCTGGAGTCACAGAAGGTTATGAGTCATCACATGGGTGCTGGGAACTGAATTCCAATCCCCTGGAAGTCAGTTAAGAACATTCAGTGAATCTTTGCCACTGAGCCATATTTTCATCCCCAGATCCACATGCATTCCTACAAAAGTGGTATGGAAAGATTACTATATGGTTCTCTCAGTTTTCCCTAGTAGTCCTTTAATGTGATAACTAATATAATCCGAGCTAGAGAGGTGGTGTTAAGATCACTGACTGTTCTTCTTGGTGACTTGAGTTTGGCTCCTAGAACTCATATTAGGTGGCACACAACCTCCTGTATCTTCACCACAAGGACATATGGTAACCTCTTCTGTTCCACATGGGTATCTGCAAGCTTGTGTATGTATACTCATATAGGCAGGCATATATACATACAAATAAAAAGTTTAAAAATATTTTCAGACAATGAATTCTGATCATATTCTTTTTTTTCAACTCTTCCACAATTCTCCCCACCTCTCTCCCTACCCAACTTCATGTTCTCTTTCTATCTCATTCTCCTCTCACTCTTCTCCCCCACAAAAAAGGAAATATACTTTAAATAAGAAAACCAACAGGACAAAAAAAAAATCCAAACTAAAAGGTCCCATATACCCAGACACACATATAGACACAAAAATAAACAAAATACTATAGAGTCTGTTTTTTGTTTGCCTGGACTATTCCTGGACATAGGGTTTGCCCTGGAATGTGGTTGATATACTCTGTGACATTCTGTGTGACAAAACCATTTACTTTCCACATCAGGTATAAATTTAAATAGCTTCTTGGATAGGAATGGGACTTTGTTCACTTCCCATCTCTGCTGGGATTTTTGTCTTGTTTTCACCTGTATAATTTTTGTGCCTATTGTCACAGTCTCTGTGAGTTGACATGTGCATTAATACTGTTGTACTCTAGAAGTTTCCTAAAATACATAAGTATATAAAGGGAAGTTAAATGCAGTCACCTTACAATGGGGAAGACAATGCCTCAACTACATGTCTTATGCCACCATGTAAAACTTCCCGTGCCAGGCATAGGTTTCATCTTGTTGAGTAATTGGCCAAAGGGGACCTGTATACTCCCTCATCCAACATCACATGCTATTTCCAAGGCTATTGGTTACCCTCCATAATCCAATGATAAGTTCCTGTTGCTGAAGACAACTTCCTTATGTCATCAAAGACAGAGAAACTGAGCTAGTGCTCATCAACTAGAAGCTTCACCTTTCTGAACTGTATTCATAGCACTGACGAGACCTTGAAGCCCTCTAGAAGAAAACAGTTAAATATTAATATCACCCATCTATGAACCCTGTACCTACAACAGTGATGTGTCTGCAAGATCTATTGGTGTAAGTGGCACCAATGTTACAAGAGTAACCAAACACTTTTTGATTGGATTTTAGGCCTACTCCCTGAGATTGAATCCACCTTAACAGTGAAATAGCAGTCAAGAATAAATAGGTCATGTGTCTAGCAGAAAACCCAATATTATTCTGCTAAAGGAATATAGCAATAAAATGACTTTAATGGTATATTACTATACCATTAGATCTGAGCATTACTCAGCTCTCATTAGAAAAGCTTATTATTGCAGGAGAAGGTAATTAACATGAGATACACATATGTACAATGTGCAGAGAGTTAGAGTCTTTGGAGCACTCAGCCCTGAATATGCTCTTTACCAAACCCCTCCCTTCAAAGTATTAGTACCTACGCAGAACAGAAAGTAGATTGCAAAAGCCAGAGGTGGAGGATGGCTCTAAGAAAATGAACTAATCTTATTGCAATAAGAATATAATATCACACCAGGGCTCTTGTTGGACACTAAAATTCTAGAAAATTCCCTTGGCCCAAAGACCCAGTGAACCTGTAGGCAGTGATACCCACATCCTTACTGACCCCACCTCCTTGTATGAGCGATAACACCTGACTAAAGAATTCCTCTAGAGATGATCCCTTAGTTACATTCTGTCAGTAATTCACAGAATTGGAGTTGTGTTGTCCCCAAACTTTGATGCAGAAGCCCCCTTTCAGCATGGGTCTCTGCTGATGCCTCTCTTAGTCCATTCAAGGACACTTGGTTCCATGGCTGCATACAGTTACCTGATATGCAGCTAACTTATCCCACTCCCACACTAAAGGGCATCTGTGTCACCAGTTTTTGACTGAACAACAGTGGCATAAGCCTTCTTGGGCTCAGATCTCTAGAACAAAAGCCAGCATTGCGGTTAGAATATAACATGGCAGTTGTGGATTTAGTGTTCAGGAAACCATAAGCTATTTGCCATATCAGCTGACATACACTTTTCTCCCAACAGTGTGTGGCAATTCAGTGTCTCCTGTATCCAAACCAGATTTTGATTTTAGCACATTTCAAATAATGTTAGTCTTTCTGCTAAAAATGAAGCAATCTCTCTTTGGAGATTCAATTTGTATTTTACTAACGACTTAGGGTGTTGGGCACTCTCTTGTAAGCTTACCAGCCACCTTATGTCTTGTTCAGTGAAACATCTCTTCACAGTTGTTCTGATTTATTAACTGGGCTATTTTATATGGCCCCTTTTAAAGAGTTCTCCATACAGTGTGGAAGCCAAGTCCTTGGTCAACATCTGATTTTCATGGACTCCCTATGAGTCTGTGACTTACTTGTTCATCATTTTAGAAGGCTTTCCCACAATGCAAAAGTTTTCTTTTTTATAAAGTAAACTTCATCATTTTCTTCATTTCCTGTTTATGGTTTCAATGTCAGTTTTTCAAAAAAAATATCCTGGTTCACTCATTTTCTGTCATTCTCTATTAATATTAGATTCATCTTGACTTTCCCAACAAAACCTTGAGCTTGGGTTTTTGGTTGAAGCACAATAAATCTGTGTCAATGTGGGGTTTGTTTATATCTTTACTCTGTAGTGTACAACCAGGATGTTTGTATCCATTTTGAAGATTTCTTTGGCAATGTTAAGTGTTTTGTTAGATTTCTATCTATTTATTTGGTCTTGAATGATGTGATAGACTTATATTTTCATATTTTCTTTCCACGTTGAAACATCACTGAGTTCACTTATTATGGAAATCTATTTCACATCCCGTGAGATATTTAACAGAGAGAAGGATTTTCCTTCTACACAGGAACCATATTTTTCCTGTTATGAGAATTTTAACTCATTTCTTTATTGCATCAGTTGATGACTTCTTTAGTCTGTTCAAGAAGTATGTGGGACTCAATGTCCTTTCTCTTTTCCAGTCTCAGTAAGAAAGCAAATACTTTCCCACCATTGTGTCGGTTCTCAAAACTGTAACAAAATAGTTGAGCAACAACTTCAAAGGGTGAAGAATTTATCTAGGCTAATAATTTTGGAGGTTTAATTCTATAGGCCAAGTTCCATCACTATTATGGAGCTGGAGTCCAGAAGAACATGCTGGTCACAGATGGGTTTGACAGGGCAAAGCTGCTGCTTTGGGACAAGCAGGAAGCAGAAAGAATAAGAAACAGGGGTAAGGAAACAAGTTATGTCCTCTGTGGACACTCCCACTGGACAATTCCTCCAGTAAAATTGCAGATCTGAATACTCCATTCAGCAGCAAGTCCACCACTGACTGGCCTACAGAGACAGTTATCCAGGCTCTTATCACATCCAAAAATCTCTTCCCTGGGAATATTGGCTCCAATACCTGATTCTGTAATATTCATTATATATAATTATATCCACAGATATTTATAGTCAAAACATCTATTAATTTGTGAAAATTCTCATTGATCTTTAGTTTTTTCTAAATGTCCATTGTTTTTGTATTCTTTGTAGGTGTTTAATTATGTACAGTTTTTTCCCTCTGGTTGATACAAGTCTCATGATCTATATTTTTCCAAGTGTGTTAATTTTTTAGCTTGTTAATATGGGAGCCACAGTGATTGGTTTAAAGTCTACTGAAGTGAAAGAAATGAAACAAAATTAATTAAAGTGGGTAAGCCAGCAGCATTTAAGTTCATGGAGTGGTACCAGCAACACCCATTTATAGGACTGAAATATTTTATCATCTAAACAGAGAACATGTGCCTACACATTAGCACCTACTGCTCACTCCCTTTGGTAATAACCTAGACCTTAGTAAATTTATTTCTATGTCTTTGGACAAAAGTATCCTTGACATTCCATATACATTAAACTATACAATATATGCCCTTTGGAGCCTGTTTTCTTTCATACAGAATAACGTTTTCATTGTCCATTCTGTAGCTTGCATCAGTATTCAATTATTTTTATGTCTGGATAATATTTCACTGTCAAAATATGTTGCCTTTTATTTAACAATTACTGTTTTCATTTCTCATCCTTTGTTTAACTATGCCCCGATCTTCCAATGTTTTCTCTCATCTGCCAGCTTTGAGTTTAGTTTTCTCTTCTTCTGTTAAATCTCACAGATGGCCATTCAAGGTATTGGGCTGGGATCTCTTCATTTTTAAGGTGGAAATTTGCAGCTATGGATTCCACTATTGGCATTGTTTCCTTTATACCACCTATTTTTGTATATTCTCTCATATTTTCATACATGACTGATTTTAAAAACTTTCTCAGAGATCTATTTCTGAACTCATTTAATTGAATTTATTTTTAATTAGTTTTCTATAACACATTTATGATTTTTTTATTCCCCTCTATTACTGATTTCTTACCTTATTACATATTGATTGAATGAGTGACTTTGAATATATATGATTTTAAAATTCATTTAGACTTGGTTATTTGCAAAACATGGTTTTCCCTGGTGAAAGTTCATTTCATGGTTATGAAGAACATGAATGGGATGCCATCTCTCCTTGGTGAGATGTTGTGAGTCTGTTGCATCTTATCACTGTAGGATGTTATTTCTGTCCCCAGGTTCCCCATTGGTCCACTTATATACCATGTCCATTATGGACGTGGATTCCTGATGTGCACAACCCTCACTATGCAACATATCTGAGAGTTTGTTTCTCCTAAGTGAGCTTCTTTTATTTTGGTTCAGTCTCTGTCTATATGCTGTGGTTGTCGTCTAGAAGTTTATATATTTTTCAATACATAAAAGCTCTTCCTTATCCTTCATAACAGTGGTGGAGTTGTAGTCTACTATGCCAGATGTCAGTGCCTGCATAGTCTTTGAACAGAGTGCCAAACATTTTCCATGCTTCCAGTTTCAACCTATGTGTGTCCTTGAATCAAAAGCTAGTATCTAGCAGAAAATATGGTTGGTTAGTGTTTATAGTTTTAATTCTACTTTGTAAATATTAAAAGTTTGGATGCATACCTGAACATATTTATATAAAAAGTAATTTCTAATAAGGAAAAACTTACTTTGAACATCATAACTATCATTTGTTGTGAGTCTTACTTTGTTTTTTGGCTCTCATTATTACTATTAGAGCTTTACTCTCAGTCTTTTGGCTGAAATAAAGGGTAGCATTTTCTACTGCTTGGATTCAACAGATTTGGATGTTTGAATATTTGCCTTGTATACCATGATTCTCTCTCATTTCTGCATGTGAATTATTTTCAGCTAAGTTCTCAGTGGTAACCATGGGAATAACAATTCACAACCTAAAATTATGAAGAGGAATTTGAATTGGTTCTAATTTAACTCTAATAAGTGTAAGAATAATTTTGTAATACAGTTGTGAACTCTTCTGCTATCTCATATGGACACAAATTATGACTTCATAGATTATGTTCCATATCCATATTTAATGGATTTCCAGAAAAATAGTTGGAATCCAAATATATAATGAATTTTCTATTTACAGACAAGACTACATTCACTGGAATTGTTACCTCTTTCTTTTTTTTTCATTTTTTTAATAATTTATTTTTTATTTCTTCAAGTTACATCTCAATCACAATCCCCTCCCT
>CAJQZJ010033660.1:3888722-3905011 GCA_907164525.1 Lophiomys imhausi | reverse complement strand
TCTTGATTCCTAAACAACTCAAAATTTAACTATGAGACTCTAGCTATCTATTCTTCAACCACCTCAGAGACCTGAGAGGGATAAATATATCTGATTATATAGGAAGTGCAGGGCCTGCAGCTTCCAAAACTAAAAAATGACATACCAGTGGCTGCCTGGACAGTTCCCATTTTCTCTCCATACATTACAGCATCAATCTTCAGCCATTTGGCCCCATTTCTATGACAGACATTGGTTGTAGAGCAGGAATTATGAAGGACTTACCTACCCTGTCTTGGCAGAGCTAGGCTGTCAACTTATCTGCTTCCAAGTTTTGTCCTTTTTGGACAGAAGTCTGTCTACAGTTGAAGCAAGTGGTTTTTCTTGCCAAGAGAACGGCTTACCACCAATTCAATCATCTCCCACTGGAGATTCTTCGATGCTCATCTTCTACTTGGAGTAGAATAGGGGGTGCTGTCAGGAGCTGACATGTCTCGATATCAAAAAATCTTAAGTTAAGAAAACATCTTTGAATGCCATATTCTGCAGATCTCTTGAGGTTTTTGAAGATGCCCTATCTATCTCTTATATTTAGATAAGCAAATATTGCTTGTCTCTTAGCAATTTGATTTCTGAGTAGCTTAGAAAATAACTGTGATAGACTGTAATAGTAACTAACAAATTGACACGTTTTCATGACTATTAGTTTCCGTTTCTTAATTATCCTAAACAGTTTATGTCGGTTGGTAGCGACAGGTCAAAACTTGACATTTAATTTTTAAGTATTACTACGAACAATACCTTTAAGAAGCGTTACCCTTAATTTTGTATCTATAAACAAAGATCAATACCAATGTGGCCAAATATAATCTTAATTTTGTATCAATATACAAAGATCAATACCGATGTAGCCCAATACAATCTTAATTTTACATCAATATACAAGGGTCAATACCATTGTGGCCAAATATAATCTTAATTTTGTATCAATATACAAAGATCAATACCGATGTAGCCCTATACAATCTTAATTTTGCATTAATATACAATGATCAATACCAATTTAGCCAAATATAATATTAATTTTGTATCAGTATACAAAGGTATAAGGCCATATTCAATGATCTGTCCTTTTTTCTTGATCTTTCCTATACTATGTCTATGTTACCTCTTTCTTAGTCATGGAAGTGAAAAGGTGTGTTATTTTAGTTCTGGTTTGAATCCCATTATGGTTTATTAAAGAATTTTAGCTTTGGTTTACATGTGAAGATTGGAATTCCTACAACTTCTCAATACACTTTTTCTGTGTATATGGGTGGTAATTTAAGTAACAGGCTTATTTTGGTTGCTTGTTTCAGCATTTTAAAGACATCTTTCTCCATCTCCTCTCCACTGCTTTTGATGAGAAATCTGTGGCCAATTTATGGATCCCTTATATAGAGCAGATAATTTTTCTCTTGTTGTTTTGAGACTCACCCTTTGTCTTTCAACAGGGTCATCACAGCATGCTTCAGTTTGAAGTTTATGTTCCCAAAAGTAACATTTCCTCAATTCATAGGTTGTTTTTTCTTCAGTTCTTATACCTTCAGTAGTCTGCCCTTGCCTTGCCATCAGTTCTGGAATTCTCTCTGGCATGTATTTGGTGGTTGATAACATCCAGCTCTTCTTTTGAACTTGGCTCAGTTTTCTTCATTCATCTATACTTCCATTACTTAAACTAAGTGTTTTCTTATTTTTTAATATATTGTTTTTTTCTGATATTGTAATGACCAAATAATAAAGGCCATTAGGAAAGTTTTAATTTCAGTTATTGTACTTTAAAAATTACTTTATTAATGTATTTTATGAGTATGTATGAGTACAGCATGCATTCACTACAGCACTAGTGTGGAGGTCAGAGGGAAGCTTTTAGAACCAATTCTGTCTTTCCATCTGAGATGGGTTCTGAGAGTTGAAGTCAGGTTGTCAAGCTTGTGTGTTCAGCCCTTCTAACACCAAGCCCTCTTGCCAGCCTGTACTTTTCAGCTCTATGATCTCTGCTTAGCTGTTTTTTCATGCCTATCTCTTTACTGAGAATCTGTGAGAATCATTTGTCCCTTGATTCCCTTATCTTTTCCTGACATTTTTATATCTCTGAATATACTTGAGAAAGGGGGTTTCTGTCTTTTTCTAAACTCTGACATTGATACCTTTTCATGAACAGAGTCCATTGTCTTTACTGTGGTGAGAGCATGTTCTCTTAATGTTGAGTCAGATATAGACCTTTAAACTCATGGAGATGGTTAGATAGTAGAATGTTAAAGTCAGGGGCCAAATATGTATGGACTGGACATTGGGAAGGTATGCTGGGCCATTTAACTCTCATAAATGTGACATATTTATATCTGTTGTTTTGTATAGTATTTACTGTTATAGGAGAAGGAACCATCTGTTGGACTGAGAGGGGAAGCTGCTGGGGGGAAGAGGGTGGAAGGGCAGGATAGGAAGGGGGAATAGGGAGGGGTTTGTGACTGAGATGTAACTTGAAGAAAAAAAATAAAGTATTAATAAAAAAAAGAAGGCAAGCATCGTGCAAAGATGTACTAAGTCAGCCCATTTTCCCATGTCTATGAGCTTTTGTTAACATTAAGACATGTCTATATTTTGTAGTAAAATTTTTAAAGAGAGAGAAAAAAAGAAAGCTTTATAAGTTCCTGCAGAAAATGGAAGAGGCTTAATGTTCTAATGTGGTTACTATGGAAATGAGTTTCTACACCTCTTTTGGGCTTAGTCCATGGCTCTATTTCCTAACAGCTGAATTAATTTTCAAAGCCATTCTTTAGAGTCTGTATTTTTTTTTTCCAGTACATGTCCTCCGGTTTGTTTTTCTAGCTTGTGCTTAGTCAGAGTTTTAACAGAGGTTTCTTTTGATGATCAGTCCTCTAAAGCTAAAGACTGAGGGAAAATGGAGGGGGGAAGGAAGGGAAGAGTGACAAGAGAAGGGAGAAGGAAGACGCAGGAAGAGGACAGGAAGACAAAAATAGCAATAATAACTGTGGAGTAAAATGAATGTGAGAGAGAGGGGAGGGAACAGTGAGCAAATAAGCAAAGAGAGGGCAGGCCAGTCCCTATCAATTGATGGGGCATGTTTGATGCAATCTGAGCTTGATTGGTCTTTCCTGGACTGGCTGCTGTTTCTTACCCTACCTGAGCTTTCACTTCTGGCTTCTACAGCACATAGTGTGCAGCAAGGTAACAATGAATAGGCATTTCTTGGGTCTTTTCTGAGAACATTTCCTGTCCTGGATATGAGTGGGACTTCCCTGCAGAAATCTGTTTTGATTGCTCTCATTTACCAAATAAAGCCATCCCTTCAGCTTGTCTTTACAACCCTTAGCATGTTGTTATTTGCCCACATGGCAATATTTGCCCCACTTGGCTTCGTAGTTTATTTGCATAGTTTCTGAGGAAATCCACCTCTTCTGCCTGGGACATATTCTGAGATGAGTGAATTCTCTCACCTCCACATCTCCAGAAGAATCTTGGTGGGATTTATCCCATCTTCTCAAACAGGAAAAGACAAGTTAGTTGCACATAATTAATCTACTGTTCATTTCCTGTTAAAATGCTAGTGGGAGAAGATGTTATAATTTTAATTACTTTTGAATTCTGGTTGTCACAGATTCTGCTTTGAAGCCAAAACTGGAAAGACAGATGCCATGTGGCACATTTGCTCTCACATGTGGATTGTAGATGTTAACCTTTTAAGTGTGAATGCATACAATCCGTGTGTGTGTACTGAAAGAGATCATGAAACTAGAAAGGGGAGTGGAGATAGGAAGAGATCTCATGGGTGGTGGAAAGAGTAATTGAATATAGGACACATGAAGGCAGAACAGGGATCTTGGGAGAAAAGAAAAGGAGGGGCAATTGGAATGTGAGAAGGGAGGGAAAAGGACAGAAAAATGAGGGAAGAGGACAAGAAGATTAAAACTAATTTTTAGATGCTAATTTAAAAAAAGAATAATAATGAGCTAGATTTGATGTCTGTGTTTTCATCATCCATTCCACATGGACGATTATTTTTCTTTACATTTACATCCTACATTAGTTCCTTTCTTTGTTGGTACAGAAAAATATATGACAAAAGTAACTTGAGGAACGGAAGGTATGTTTCAGCCCACACTATGAGTTTCCAGCCCAGCATGGTGAGGAGATCATGGTGGCAGCGAGACATTGTGTACAAAGTCAGGAAGCAGAGAGAGAGATGCCTACTGTTACTCAGATCACATTATCTTTTATATTTGGTCCAGGATCCCAGCCCAGAGAATAGTACCACCCTCATAAAAGTGGGTCTTTTTGCTTCACTTACCTCATCTTAAAACTCCCATACAGATATGCTCAGAGGTGTGTCTCCTAGGTGATTCTAGAGCCTTTCAAGCTGACAATATTAACTGTCATGCCTATAATCACTGTGTCCTGTTTTTTTTTCTTGTAACTCAGTGTAAATCTTTACAAATTTGACTAGGACATAGGGTACTTAGGGAATGGAAACAGCCAAGATAGCAACATAGTCTTGGTATGTGAAGGGCTTATGTTCTTTATTCAATTTTGGACATCAAGGAAGCATAGACAAGTTGGAAGAAAACAAGTTCTCAAAAATTGTATGTATTTATCTATAATTAGGAGAGAGGGTGTATGTGTGTGTGAACACGTGTGTATGCATGTATATGTGTATTGCCTATGTATGTGTGCACATACATGTGAGTATGTGTATGGTACTTGTGTGCAAGTACATGTATATTAAAGCCAAGGGAGATTATTTTACATCCTGCTCTTTCACTGTCTGCCCTATTCCCTTGAGATGGGTACTCTCATGTAACCTGGAGTGAGGCTACTGGAAGCAAGTCCTGAAATCCTCCTGTCTCCATCACCCACAAAACTGGAGTCACCATTCTAAAGCCCATGTACATGTGTGGAGTTTTTTTTATGAGTTCTAGGAACCTGAACTCAGGTCTTTATGCTTGTATAGGTAATGATCTTATTGGTGGATCTATCTCCCTAAACCAGGAAAGACTTTTGTACAGAGCAAAAGAACTAATTACACAGAATAGATAATAAGAATAAATGGCTATGGCACTTTGGATGGTCAAACATCATCTTCTCAAGAAAACAGATTATTGCTAATGGGACAAGTGCTCACTGAGCCTCAATTTCAAATGAGAGTCAGAGCTCTCCTTGAGGCTCAGATACTGAGTGGCAAAAGTCTTTATTTTATACTTGTGTCCCTGGGTCCAAGGAGAATCTCCAGTTCTCTTTCCCCTGTACTGAGCTATTATGGACTGAGAATAAGGCAAAAGTATAGGAGCAGCAGGGTATCAAGGAGCCCTCCTATAGGTGGCTTGGTACACATTAAACATACCTTGATATCAAGGGGCAGGTAAACGTCCATGTGAGAATCTGACTTGCAGTAGCATCCTCTCTATCAATGCCTGACAAACACATCTTTTTGCTCAGAAGCTACTGACTGCACTTGTAGTTTGGAGAAGTTTCAATGTAGAGGAGAGAGGACAGGAGCCACACTCTAGGTATTCACTTCATCACTCACCAAGTAATCAACAAACAATACTTCCGGAACAAAGAGGATTAGAAGGGTGTGTGAAACTGTAATTTAGTTATCAATTGTAGTTATTAGTAAGTATAAACTATAAGATTAGGCTGGTGGAGCAGCTGGCGGCAGTTTGGCAGAGCAGCAAGCGGCCTGCCACGCCTTAACCCGCAACCTGATTTATCCTGGGGAAAGAGCCCTGGGACCAAGGGTGGCCTACCCCACCTGTAACCTAAACTCTGTTAAGTAATAAAAGTTGTTATATTAGGCCAGTAGGATTCACTGGAGTTCAATGGGAGTGCGGGAATCTGATGGCCCTGGATTGCTTGAATTGAAGGCCTATAAGCTGCTGCAATCCTTTCCCCAATATCTAAATGCACCAAGACCTTTAATGTTTCAATGCTTAAATCTTAGCTGAGCAGAGTCTCAATTAGCTGCTCTAAGTTAGCGTGGATCACCTAATCCCAAACCACCATGGCCCGGTGATTACCTTACAGCATTCTCAAACATGTCTGTTTGCTTCTGTGTCTCCTGGTGGACTGAACTAATCATCTGTGTAAACGCAGGGTTCCTGTTCTAATCTCAGGAAGTCCCACCTTCCTATACTCTTTCTGCCCAGCTAACTGGCCATCAGCAACTTTTTTTAACCAGTCAAGAGAATGCCTCAGAAGGGGTGGTAACCAGATCTCAGCATTGAAATCAGCCTATAAGAAGCAATGCTATTAGACCTTTTCCAACAGGTGGAATTAGAAGGGGCTGCTCTCCTGTGTTCACCCATCTATACCCAATCCTATGACCCTGTGTTCACTTGCAATTCAACTGAGCTACTTCCTGAATTGTATTCCTAAGGATTCTCTGTTTTAAGGTCCCAGATTTAGAATAGACAGAATGGGGGGAGGTCCAAATGAGACAATGAAAAGACAGACAAAAAATATCCCCAGCCCAAGTGGGGTGAAATCAGCTCACATCTGCACAGAGGACAAAATTACATTATGGAAAGTTATTTTTGACCTTGGAAAAACATTTTCAAGTCACATGCATAAATGACCTCAATGTTTGGGCATAGGGATGGTAGGAAGGGTAGGAAGGAAACTGGTCAGATCTGCTAATGTCCTCTATGATATTACACTTGAGGGGGAAAAGTGGCTGCAGAGCTATTTTTAAAGAATAACATTATGGAAAATACACGTCTTCAGAATCCTAAAAGGCTGACACTTGATAAAGACCACTTATTTGCAAAGGCCTCCATTCACATTCAAAGTGGTATTTAACATACTTTAGAGTCCCAGGGAAAAATGTCTGAATATAGATTTTCTTGTGCCATTTGGATTATGATTATTTTCTGCCCTGGGCAGCTTTGCTCCAGAAGTATCAAATTGTCATCAGAAGCCTCGCAGACTGTGTGCTGGCTCTGAGAGGTTGTCTGCAACTATTTTAATGAATGTTGTGTAAATCACAAAGGAAAGTTTCTATTTTGAAATCAACAAAAACAATTAGGAACTGACATCCTAAGCCTATTTTTGAAAGTCTGATGCCTGTAGGTCTTTGGTTCATTTAAACCTCAGAGTTTTAGACGTTATCAAGAATGGAATATAATATCACATATATTCAACAGTGATGGGGAGATAGAGCTCTGAATTAAAGCACAGGGCTGGGATGCCCCTGTGGAGGGAAAGTATACTGTCTTGAATGTATCTGCTGCAGTATTAAAAGCAAAACAGTATCCATTGGCTGTAGTACAGTTATCCTGTACTATATGGCTAAAACCCGACTATAAGTGAATAGATGCCATGTGCATCCTTCTGATTCTGCGTTAGCTCACTCAGGATGAGCTTCTCTACTTCCATCCATTTGGCTGTGAATTACATAATTTCTTTGTTTCTGATGGCTGAGTAGTATTCCATTGTGTAGATGTACCACAGTTTTTTTTATCCATTCCTCGATTGAGGGACATCGGGGTTGTTTCCAGTTTCTACCTATTACAAATAAAGCTGCTATGAACATAGATGAGGAAATTTCCTTATGATTTGGTGAGAAATCATTTGGATGTATACCCAGAAGTGGTATGGCTGGGTCCCAAGGCAGAGCTATTCCAAGTTTTCTAAGATATCGCCAGACTGACCTCCATAGTGGTTGCACAAGCCTGCACTCCCACCAGCAATGGAGGAGAGTTCTCCTTTCTCCACACCCTCACCAGCATGTGCTGTCATTTGAGCTTTTGATCTTAGCCATTCTGAGATGTGTGAGATGGAATCTCAGAGTCATCTTGAGTTGCATTTCTCTGATGATTAAGGATGCTGAGCATTTCTTGAAGTGTCTCTCAGACATTAGGGATTCCTCCATTGTGAATTCTCTGTTTAGCTCTGTTCCCCATTTTTGATTGGATTATTTGGTTTCTTGTCATTTAATTTCTTGAATTCTATCTAAATTTTGGATACTAGCCCTCTGTCAGATGTGGAGTTAGTGAAGATGTTTTCCCAATCTGTAGGCTGCTGTTTTGTTAGAATGACATTGTCTTTTGCCTTACAGAAGCTTTTAAGTTTCATGAGGTCCCATTTATTGATTGTTGGTCTTAGATCCTGAGCTGTTAGAAAGGGAATAGGAACATAGACTTTGTTACCTGTCAAAGAGACACTTTGCCCTAGTGCTGCTGCCTTGTAGGCCCCCAGTGTATGAAGAGGCTCTTGGCCCTCATATGACTGCTGAACTGGGGTGGGGGACTGTTATGTAGGGACACTCCACTCCAGAGGAGTGGGATGGAAGGGATGGGGGGTAGAGGTTGGGAGGGCGGGACTGGGAGGGGTAGAAAGAGGGCACTGTGATGGCGATGTAACCTGAAGTAATAAATAAACATAAAAAAATAAGCATCCAAATCATTCATGGTCCAATTTCAAATGAACTTGAAACTTAGTGACTGTCACCTTCCACACACACCTTGTTTGGTGACTCAGGGACTTTGTCCTCCCTTATACATGCCAGAGTCTACACAAGAAAAATTGACTTTTTTGGCTTTAGTACTATCTCCTCTTGCTGTCCCATCTCACTATTCTCCAGAGCCTGAGAGGCAGTGGGCTGAAGTTTTGAGATGACATGGTTGGGAGCTCTCTCTTTACCAGTAAGTAGTCACCATGTGTCCCCTGCTGGGAATTTTCCTACAGTCAGGGCAAGTTTGTTCCTGACCAGCTGGGCATGTGCCTTCTCTCTTACAGCTGGAAGGATGATCAGTGACTTCCCTTTACATAAAGTTCTTGTTTCTGTCCCAAGGAATCACTAGCACATGGGAGTCACATATAAACCCTCATGTGTGCTCCCAAGGGATACACAAAGTTTGGAAATGGACTAAGAAAGAGATCAAAGCTTTTCTCCCCACAGTCATCCTCATCTCTATGCTGTACAATACTAGAGCTATGTCCCTCTATCACCTTCCTGGTCCTTCCTTGCCCCCTTGAAGGTTCTCCTGAAGACTTCTCCTCACACAGTGTCTCGGTTCTTTATAATTGGGGATCAACATTATTGTTTCTTCCCTTGCTTTTCCTGATCTACTAACTTATCTGGAAAAATTATGTTAATAATTTGACAATTCCAAATTTACCCAGTTTAACCATAGTGTAGGTGTACCTCAGGCGACCTTGAGATTTCAGGATCATCTAACTGTCATAGACAGCATTCAGATAAAAGCTTCATGGAAATATCACTAGAATAGCTAAATTTACCTCCTACACAAATACTTGGCCCATTGAGTAAAAGAACTAGGAGGAGAGAAGTGTATTTGATTTAATTTACTTATGAAGAGGTACTCAAATGTGGGACAGTCACTTTGAGTTAGTAATGGTAGAGGCCATCTCATACAAGACAGAAATTGGAATAGTGAGCATCTTCCCAGAAAGAGGTCAGGAATCTCCGGTGGACTTTAGGCCTGTGTTTCCACTCTGCACCTCTTATGTGGTCAAACAACTGTCAATGTGTACTGGGTTTAGGAATGCAAATATCATGTAGTCTTTGTTGAGCTGTTGTTGATTTACACCCATGTGATTTTCCACACATGACCACAAGAACACAGCTGATTGCAGTCCATTACAGAGATGTACAGCAGTGGCTAAGGAGATATTCCCTAAGGGCTTTTCCATTGGATATTAAACGTACCCTTAAAGGCTGATTCTAAACATTTTTCCCCTAATATGCCAACTTCTCTACCATTGATAATGAAACAAGTGCATTTTCTATTAAGATACCTCTCACTCTGTGCTAGGTGATTGACCTTCAGTGCACAGACATTTTATGTTGTGGAAATTTGAAGGGGAAATTGCTTTTTCTCTCAGTCAGGGCAATCTTCTCCGTCTAGATTCTACTTCTACCCACTTAGCACTGCATTGCAATTCCATGTCATCTCCAATAGTAGCAAAGTTCTGATTCACTGCACACCTTTGTTCAGTTAATGTAGCAAACTGCTCTTGCCTCTATGACTGCACTCCTTTCCTCTATAAATATTTAAGGTACAAGTTGTGGCCGGGATTCATGTGCAATGCTGACAGCAAAGAAATTAATTAGTACTGTCCTGCAAAACATATCTACAAGTCTGTATGTATTGTCAGCCAGACAGCAGGCTCCTCCACCAGGCCTCATTTCTAGTATACAGCCTTGGAGGCAAAACCTGGGCAAAGGAAGATCATATGTTTTCTCATTCAAGGCTGCACACCTGAAAAGTAGGTCCTTCCTTTTTATTATATTTCCTGTAGGATAGGCTCTAACCCCCTATAGAATTTCAATATCATACATTATTGTTTTGAAAACATCGCAGAACCAAGACAAAGTTGGGGACAGGAGCCCTGGCTTTGATTTCTCACCCAAAGCTTGGGAGTGAGTTAAAATTTGAAATGGGAAAAAACAAACCCACATGTGCTGCTGTTAGAGAAGATGAATCACAGCAGAGAATTCACCAGTGGGGCTTTGTGTCCATTGGTGAGCCACTGCTCATCAACCTCGTTAGTCTGGTCTTTCCCATACATGCTCAGACGTCATGCCACCTCCCCCATATGTAAGAACTCATAACAGCAACAAAATTCTTAGCAATCTTATTCCAAATACAGTAGTGTGAGTGACAGGCATCCTCCCATCTCCCTGAGTTGTATAGGATACAAACTATACATCATCCCCTAGTCCCTTAATCCATATGATTAAAATATTTTTCGAATTACAAATCTTCTCATTTATTAAATAAAGTGTGCAGGAAACCATAAAAATAGAAGAGCTATTGTGGTGCCATCAGATGCCCACATGGAGAAACATTCATTCTTTCGCTCAGATACAAGAATGACTTTTTATTTCCTTTTTAGCTTAGTTGGCTTGGTGACTCCGTGCTAAAAGCATTAGGAGGGAGGTCCTTAGGAGTCAGAGCCTGCCCTTTGCTTTGAGGTACAATGCATAGAAGATGTTCTTGGAAGAAGATAAAAAGACAAGCTCTTCTATGCTTCTAAATTGTTCTGGCCTCTGCAGATGGGTGTGACCTCACATCCTCAGCTCTCCCAACCATCTGGTTTACAGCACTGTGGTTCAGGTTATTTATTGGAACATGACTACCTGATGGTACATCATACATATGACCTCTATTATGTTGGAAGAAGAGACTTTATGATGTCTGTGGTGTGTCCCACAGCACAGGCTTCTGCAGTCTATAATCTGAGGCCTGGATTAGAAATTGAAGTTTCTGACTGTTTTAAACAAAGGCATCAGTATGAAGCCTGTGAATCCTGGTTTAAGAGTGTTTCTTGTTGTTTTGATTTTATCTGCTCTGATTAGTGATGAACCAGCATCATTGAACATCAAGATCTGTCAAGTCTGGTAGTCTTGGTAATGAGGTCTGGAACTCCAAAGACAATAGTGGGGTTGACAGGTACAGGGTGCTCATGAGGTTCTCTTCCATGTAGAAACATCCTCTGGACATCAGAAGGACACCAGATAGAGCCTGACAAAGGTCACGATCCATTCCTTGGCATCTCCAAACACCAGGAGACTCTCAGGATTTTTACTCTTTCTAAAATAATGACAATAGGACCTATTCTCTTTCTATTTTCTGCCTTTATTCAGTCAGCTGTGTCTCAGCCACCACAGCCATTAGACAGACTGTTTCATCTGCCCACCCCTTCATGAAAATTGAGGCAGAGCTGTAGAAGAGTTACACTCAGTTCTCATTGTTATGTGCTAGAAACAAATCTCATTTTAGTTCTATGAGGTCCAAATCTCAGAGCTTTCTGTTGACCACACTATGCTAGCTCTCCTCTTTGCCTCTTCAATGTGGAAATACTTAATCATCACTGAACAAAGTGGAGTGACTTAATGATCACTGGAGTAGCAGGACCTCCATTATGGAAGCATCCAGGCACTACAGTAAAGGAAGTCCATCCCCAGGGGCAATAGAGAGGTTAACAGGCATTTTCTTCTGGATCTGCCTTGTGTTGGGTTATGGCCTCCCTCCACAATTCAGAATGAAAATGCCAAGACACAAAGATGAACTTGATTTCACCTAAAGGTGGGATACTTGAAGTTATCAGTGTTCCTGCTGCTTATATCTGTTAAATGAAACTAAGATTATAGGAGAACTCCTTTTGAGATGGTGAATGATAACACCTTCATTGTAAATGTTTCTCTGGTGACCTGGTTATAGTGAACAGAAAGCTCCTTTGTATTTCACCATATTCTGTGTGTGGGTTTCTCTTAAACCAACACTATTCTGCCCAAATACAACCCAGATCACGCAGAACCCCCACAGACTTCAAACAGGGTGGTAATCAGGACAGGGAGAGTTCTCATGCTTCACAAGATTTTGTATTAGTTATTGAACAACCAAGCAATGAGTAAACATTATACTTTTACAAAGTTGTAAATGCGGCAAGGGAATGAAACAGGAGTGTAGGTGGTGTGTTATTGGATGGGGTTAGATTGCTGGCTGAGTTGTGAATCTAGGCAAGTCCATTTGTTCCTGGATTCAGAACCAGGTACAGGATAGTCTAAGGGAGGAGCATCTGAGAGAGCTGGCTTAGTGGATGCAAAGTACCTGAGGCAGGGGCAAGCTGGATGTGTTCAAATCAGTTATACAGCAGAGCCTGCATGCTGCTACAAGAACAAAGCTTGTGGAGGAGGACAAATGGTTCTCTTTGTATTTACATAACCCTGTAAAAATCTCTGTTGAATGTCATCCATCTAGATGGTCACCTCCATCTGAAGGCCAATGTCTGATTGAAAGGAAATGAATTCATTTCCATGGACCTATGGAAGTCATTGGAATTGATCCTGTAGTTTATTTACAGTGCCGGAGTAACCTGAATGGTCTTGTACACAGCTGTACACTTGATTCTTTACTCTGAAGGGCATAATCTCCCTGAAGTGTTGGGATTAAACCCAAACAATTGGCCAAGTGCTCTTGGCTGCTGTGGCTGACATTCGGCTGTTCTTGACACACAAATACCATGCTTTTCAAACTTCTTTCAGGGCAGGCTGTTCCTGCAAAATGCCAAAAGACATTTGTCATCAAATGCCTTTATCAAAGTCCCAGGAGAAGCAATTAAGTCAGTATCCTTGTACAATTAATCTTCCTTTCCAAACCTGAAAATAGCTTAAGAAACTACAGAAGGTAAAACTGAGGTCACAGCAGACCTGATTTGCCTGCAGTTTCAAAAAACACTTGTCTGATCAGGAACCTTTTTCCTTTACTAAATTCAGAGGACTCTTGATAGTTAAGATTCTTCAGCCACTTTGAAGTCTATCCTGACCTTTAGTCATTCAAAGAAGTGAAAAGTTCATCTGAGATTACCGTAGGATGTTTGGTGGTCTTGAATACTTGGAGCAAGATTACCTGGAATGATAGTGGGTAGGTGTGTGTGAACTTGAAGTCAGATTGATGGAGCAGGTTGACTACTACTACTACTAGTATGCATGACCATTGTTTATTGTGCAAAAATAAGATTGTATTGGATTACATCGGTATTGATCTTTGTATATTGATACAAAATTAAGATTATAGTTGGCCACAATGGTATTGACCCTTGCATATGGACGTAATATTAAGATTATATTGGGCTACATAGGCATTGATCTTGGTATATTGATACATAATTAAGAGTATATTTAACCACAATTGAATAGATCTTTGTATATTGATACAAATTTAAAGGTAATGCTTCCCAATGGTATCATACCTAGAGATACTTAAAAATAAAATGTGAAGCTCTGACCTCTTGATACCAACCGTCTAAAACGGTCTAGGATAGTTAAAACAAACTCCTAGTCATGCAAGCATGTACACACAAATGAGAAAGAAAGACAGAGGTCGGGACAAAGTCAGAAAGTCTGGATGTCTATGTCTGATTGAAAGGAAATGAATAAATTTCCATGTGCCTATCAGTTTATATAGGATGTGAAAAACATACATTAAGATTTCATAGAATGATTCATTATTTCATAAATGAACAGAAACTGGGAGTTTTAAATATTTATGTTCTTCCTCTTGGACTGTGTCATTTTAAAAACAAAAAAGCAAATATGAGTGTTCCTTGGTCCTTGTTATCAGTGATATTCTCCAACTGTGTACTTCATTGTTCTCCTGCATTCTCTATCAAATGTCTGTGCACTCTCCAGGTACAGACAGCTACATCTGTGGCTAATCTGCTTATGTTCCAGTTGTGCTGGATAGCTCTGATCATACTTTCTCACATGTGTTAGTAGTGCTCAACATGGGGCAATATTTCGTGCTTCTCTTTAAATGGTAACTAATATGGACCAAGTCTTTCCACAATTACTCAATCAAATTCTGTGTTAGAGGATTCTTATTGGTTAGATACTTGACCCGGAATGGGAGTTTTGCATAGCAGATCTTCTCATAAAACACTATCCAATCAGAAAACAAGCAAACAAACAAAAAAAAACCCCACTATCCAAATAAAAGTGAATGTAATTCATGAATCAAAGGCTGACCTGTTTCCACCTTCAAAGTGTATGCAGTAGCATGAGTATGGGAGTTCCACGCCCATCTTTCCCCACTGTAATATTAGAAACCAGGCACTGAACTGAGGCAACAAAACTATGCATGACACTCAAGAGAGCCTTCATGCATGTGTGTTTCCTTTATCCTCACATGCCTAAGTAAGCCAGGATATATCACAGTTGAGTCCCTGCTGCAAATGTCTTATGCTGGGAAATAAAAGGGATACAGTAATGCAGTCTGAAAAGAAAAGACAATGGCTCCAGAGAGGACTGAACCAAATGCTACCACATTCAGAATAGAGGACTAGGTACCTCAACATGGCAGTGCTGTTTAGTCTGCTGATGACTCAAAGCAGGGAGTTGTTCCAGGGCCCAATAAGTTCTACTTTCCCCCATAAGGGTTTCTGCTTCTACAAGGATGGAAGGTGATTTATGTGGTCAAACAGAGTATTCAGCACAGATTCCAGTCTTTTAAATATAGGTTCCTGAATGTGAAGTTCTGGCTTACTCTCCTCAGAATCCCAAGCATAGAGTTCCCAGACTCTGCTGTTTTGATGCAGATGAATCACAGCCACACTTCCCAGTGTCACCAACTCAGCAGGTAGCTCCCACCAACTAATTCTCTAGGAACAAACTGACCTCACACCTTTCATTTGGGCAGTAGGAAAGACAGTCTCATAGTCATGTGACAGCAGCCATTATCTTTGGTATTGGGACAGTAGGTGAATCTTATTTCTCACTTATGAGTCACCTTTGCCACTTAATGTAATTCTTTCTCAGAAATTTTCTAGGAATCCAACTCTCCCATTCACTGCTTAGCCTGAGAAAATTTCTGAAACCTTGCTGCCAGCCTCTATGACCCTATTATTCTTTCATTTTGTGTGTCTACAAAACAACTATCATGTGGACTATGTGCCCAGCCCAAGAAGTGACTCTCCTCATTTATAATATAGCTTTAGTGGATTTTTGGGGGCCTGTGGAGACCTATGGGATCTGAACCTAGGGACCACTTTCATAGATGACTGTTTCGAGTGGGCAACAAGTTTGGTGATTTGCTCAGTCTAGTGGCTCCTTCAAAGTGAAATGAACTTTTTATTAGCTAGGATCTTTGATGGATGGGCTCACGTCCCCAAAACACTTCCAAATGTCCTCATGTGAAGTCTGAGATTTACTTTGTCTTCACCCTCTTTATCTTCAATTTAAATTCACTCATATCCCTTTCCACTAAACTGAGCATGTTTTCCCTACTTTTTGTTTTCCATTTGCTGCTCTGTCTCACTGGAAGCCTGACAAAGAACAGAGAGCAGTAACCATTCAATGACCCTAATGCTGCAATATCTTGAAATTCTTTTGCTTATTTACTGCTTCCATTGCTTTATAATTCGGACTCAGTTTCTTATAATATATGCAAAATACAGCCAGGTTGTCTGATAAAATAGAACACAAATGGACTGTAAGCCAGTTTCCAAGAGAGCCCTTCTTCCTCTATCTCACACTGGCCCCCATACCTACAAACTTTATGAGCCTGCCCTCTACTCTATCTGTATTCTGGTGTTATGAGCTAGAACTGCAATTGTTGATTGAGCTCTTTTTGCTGTGTTTTAGGCTTTCTCTAACCTGGAGCTCCAAATGCTTCCACATTATCCAATGAACCAGCACCCAAGACTAACAGCATACACACTCAGAGTCACTAAACACAAACACACACACACACACACACACACACACACACACACACACACACACA